>CM076570.1:771319958-771919958 GCA_034641835.2 Pinus albicaulis
ATAATCACTTATTATGATTTATTTAGTTACTCTTTCCTTGCATTCATAATCATCATAAAGAAATTACATAGAATATATCAACAATATAAACTAAATTCTAGTAGGATTATAAAGAGACAACCAAATAAGAACACAAATATTTACCCTGGGAAAACCCACATGGGGGAAAAACCCAACAACCTTTTCGTTAGAGAAATTCTTCAGTTCAACTATGCCTAAGAAAATTTGGCCCTTTTGTCACATGTGCAAGATCACAATAGAAAGATATATCCACACGTGTGAGGTCAGATTTTAGAGAGGGAGAGATCTTCATACGCCTTTATCCTTCTTTCCTCCTTCTTTCCTTTGATGCGTAGAAGATATTTTTCCTTGTGTGTTCCAAATTGTGCCAAGAGAGGAGGTCAAGTGCCTTATATGTATATTCCTAGCTGGTCGAATGGGTACCTCTTTGACTTGGGCCGACTTCACTAGGAGGGTGGATGACTTGGGTTGTTTGGAGCCAAAAATTCAAATATCAAAATAAAATAAAAAATCTTTTGAAAATGGACGTGAAGAACATGCCTTCTATTTTCTCTTTTGACAAGGACATGAAGAACATGCCTTATATTTTCTCTTTTTACAAGGACATGAAGAAAATGCCTTATATTTATCATTACATATGCATGAAGGACTAAAAATATTAATTATGAAGACCAACCATATCTACAAAATTCAACGGTCCGTTGTTGTGAGTCTTGTTCTTCCCCATTGTTGCAACTCCTTCTTGCATCTTTGGAATTATTTTTCACTTTTATTTTCTTTAAACAAAATTTTAACAATTTTTTTTTTTTTTTAATATAAAATACCTAATATATTGAAAATTATTTTTCAAACTAAATAACAATTAACTTTATCATAATAATTAATACTCAACAATAAAATCATAATTAATATTTAACAATGTATAAATTTCATAAACCAATAAATTTTTAAATATAAATACTTCATTATAAGTATATAATCTTGAATTATCTACATGTACATGATATTAATGCTTAATACATAGTGCAAGATTATTATGAAAACTCTAGGACAAGTGCCTTTAGTAAACGTGTATCAATTTTTTTCATAAACTTTATAAACACTATGTAGTCATGTATTTAATTCATGCAATTGAACTCTTTGTTGCACAAGAAAAGCGGGGTATCCAATTCGCCAGATTAAAAGAGAACAGGCTTGGAGAGAATGGATAGAATGTGCAAGACTTTAGGTTGTAATAGAACAAGGTACTTTTTGGAGTCCTATGATTTGGAAGATTGGCATACCAAATGACAAGGCAACATTAGAACCACTTTGGAATCCTAGGATCTAGTCCTCTTGGATTCAGAGAGGGATATCTTTGTAACTGTGTTAGAATGATATGCTTTTAAAGCTTATGATATGATATTAGGCTAGTTATGAAGCAGGGAAAATTTTAAACATGGACGTTTATCTTAAAGTTTAAAAACTTGGCGAATCTTAGTAGTCCCCAATATGTGAAATGTAAAATTTTGGATGTTGTTTTTGTAAAAATATTTAGTTTCATAATCATTTTATATTAGTATATATAATTAATTGGCGATTTTTAGGCTAAAATATTTTTATACTATAAAATTTGGGTGAATCAATTTTAAAAAAAATGGGAATTGGCGAATCTTTTTTTTTAGAAAAAGCATGGAAAATTAGCCCACCTACAAATATTAGCCCCTAAAATTTTCCATGTTATGAAGTACAAGGGGTTTGTTTGTTTGTTTTTGGTTTGGAATCATTAATTGAGAATATCATGTGAAGTGTGAAGGAGGGAATAAATTGAAGGATATCTCAGCATGGGAAGATAGGTTAAGAAATAGTGTCAATCCATTGGGCTATGGAGTCATAAAAGGGTTTACTTGCACAACAACCATTCAAGGGTTTTCATAGGGCAAGTCATCTATATTAGAAGATCTTTTAAGTTGAGTTTGTGGTATGGAACATTAAGAAGTGTGGTGAAAGAAGAAAACATATAAGAAAACGAAGGGAAACCTGAGATCAGGTAAGGACTTTTAACCTATCCTGCTTTTGGCATACTCTCAAGGGAAAAAATTTTACGACAAACATAAAATTTATCCTAAGATCAAGTAAGGACTTTTAACCTATCTTGCTTTCGGCATACTCTTAAGGGAAATCTTCAAAACAACTGTATAAGACTAAACAAGGGATAGGGCTAACCATAAACTTCCTTGATTAGGACTCTACTTAGCATGCAGTGAAAAGATCATTCAAGAAACAACATCTCAAGTTCTACTCAACAAGACATGGGCTCACCAACATTCCTTGACTGGTTATATTCTATTGATTCATTCTCAAACACACATTTATAAGAAAACATAAAGATAAAGCTTATCAGTCAGAATTAGGGTAATTTTAGAAGTAAATCCTAATCTATATTTTTTGTTCTTTACCAGAGAATATGAACATAGTGAAAACATAAGGAGAATAAAAATTACAGTAAGAATAACATCACCAATGATTTAGATCAGGATCCAGTGAATCTGCTTGTTTATTTGATGTCCAAGACTAGTTACATACTCGAGTCCAATGGCTTTCTACAGTCTGATACTTCTCTTCCCAGCCTACTGTAGTACAACTACTCAGCAACTCTTACTCAATAACAGTTCAACAATTAACAATTTTCCAACACTTTACAATGAATCTTCAATGAGTACTTATAGGTGAATGAGGAAGAGAAGTGGAGTAAATGGTCTCAATGGATCAATTAAGATAGAGTAGGGGTCCCTTCGAATGCTCCACTCTGTTTAAAAAATATCACATTAATTGCTTGGACCATTTTAGTAGTTTTTCTGTCTTTGAGGCATATCTGGCAGGTTGGTAATAACTCCGACATGTGTTCTTTTGGATATGTCTTATGATTGCAGTAGTTTTGTTTAGGCTTCTAGGACAAGTTAAGTGAAAGAGTGGGCTTTGAGGTTTTCCCATACTTTCACAATAACTACTCTGACAGTTGAAATGTCTCTGTTTGTAGTAATTTCAAATTTTTTCCTTGGTAGGTAGAATGCAAATCATGGTGGTGGTCAGACATTTTGACTAAATTAACTGCTTTTCTTTGAGGTGCACGAGGCCTTCTGTCTTGTGATTTTTCCTGGCTGATTGTTTCGACTTTAATTGATTTGTCTTCAACTGTGCTTTACCCTTTAACTATGGATTAAGCCTTTGATCTTCATACTTTGCGCCTAATCCCTTTTTAACATTAATTCTTTTGATCTCTGTATTTTTAAATTTGAATTGGTGCGAAGAACTGAAAAGTGGTATTGGAAAACCGGTAGCAATTTTTGCATAAGGTGAAGGCGGTAAGTGGTTTGGGACCGATCGAATGCTACACGGTATGGTGGCTGATGCATGTCCCTTGAAAAAGCACCTATTTCATGTTAAAAATGCACAGAAGGGGGGGGGGGGGGGGGGGGACGAGTTTTTTTTCAATAAAATATTGGTCATCTGATCTACGAGAAGATGTGTAGATCGACGGTCCAGGTGTCACACGATACAACACCAAGGCATGGGGAGAAGATGGAGTGGGGCTAGGGCGTGACGATTTCTGGGCCATTGGATCTAGGGGGGCCAGATCAATGGTTGATATTAACTGTGGGGGGCCTGGGGGGTACGAAAGGATCTCGTCGACAGGGTGCCTCCACAGTGAATGGGGAAATACTAGCCGTCGGATTGGGAGAAAATCAACGATGGAGATTAAATGTGGGGGGACTGGGGAGTATGGGCCACTTTGGTCAGATGCCCCTGCAGTGAACCTGCGCCATTGATCTGGGAGAAATGGATGGCTACGATTGAATCGGGGGATCGACAATTGGCAAAGAAGAGGGTCCAGGAAGGAGGAATTTGGAGTTGCGATGTGCCGATGGCTGATGGGAGAAGCAAGTGCGATGGATGGAGGACCGTTGGATTGAGATCGAGATCAATGACTAGGAATCGATCGGTTTTTCGCATATTGGCGGCGAAGAGGGTCCGGGGACAAGGGAACTGGGATCACCGAGGAGCGATGTGCTAATGTGATGGAGAGGTGTGCGAAGAAGCGAGGACTGTTAGATTTTGGAAAGATCAACGGTGGAGATTCCATCAGCTGGGAATTCTTGAGAAAGGAAGGCGGAAGGGAAAAGGCGAAGCCCGATGTGATGGAACGAGGACCGTTAGATCTGCGAGATCAACAACTCAGATCCCATCGGTGGGGGAAAACATCGTGTGGAGCAAATATAAAGAAAATGAAGGAAAAGGGGCGGAGAGAAGTGCGATAGCATGAAAGGGGCTTAAGATTGAGGCCGACAGTCGCGGGTCCTAGTCACATGGAGGAAAAGGGCTGAGAACTTAAGCCCGCAGGGGCTTAAGCCTGACTTAATAAAAAAGCTAGATTCTAAGGCTGAAATGGGGTTTTTTGAGGTTTTCGGAGGTTCCAATGGGGTAAAAGAAGGGTTTTAAACTAAGTAAAAGAAGATTTACAAGGTTTTAAAGGGATTTCTTGAGGAAATGGAGGAAAATAAAGGGTAAAAATGGGAAAAATGGGTGAAATGAAGGGGTTTAAAATAGTTTTCTTCATGATAACAACAGGGCTTTTGTGAAGACATCAGTGAGATGGATCCTTTGGACAAATAGACACAACAAGGCTTCAAGAAGTCACAGATTTGCTCCAAATTTGTTTATTGAAGACTAATAGACCTGTTTTAGCCATCATTGTAGAAATTATATGCACTAAGCATGCATATGTCCAAGATCCACCTAATCTCACACTATTTAACTTTATGCAAGATACGAAATATATTCCACTTGTTAATATTTTGTGGAAAAATTAATTGCACACACATGTGAAGCATAAACACAAATATTCAATCGCACTTAACACAATTTTCAACCAGGAAAGCTTGAAGCTGAAAACCCAAACTACATATTATGTAACATGGAGATCATATGACAATCTCATACAAACATACAAAGCTTATCACAAGCTCTCAGTACAGTACAATCGTCATACACTAATAAGGCCCAATCTTGCAAATCCATGCATCGATCTTTGCCACTTGCTAGCCTGCCTCCACTGCAAAATCTCTGCTGAAGAATAGCTCTGAATGAATTCAAATTTCTCTGTCCTTGACTGCGCAATCCTCATTGGCATCTCCACTGAGTGTGTGATGCAATCAATGCATCACTATAGTCACAACAAATAGTCTATCTTGCCCTTTCACCTATCTCTCCACTAGTCTCCACTGAAACTACCATGCACTGTAGTTAAATGATGTATTGTTCAGTTGATTAATGATTTATTATTTGTGAATTAATTAACTAATTAATTCACTCCACTCTCACTAATGTATCAATCAGTTAGACTAGATACAACTAGCTCAACTGAGTCTAACTGAGTTAAATTGAATACAACTCCATAACTACTTCTTACAACTGTGTCATAACTTTGCCACTTGAGTTCTAACTGAGTCATCCATGAATTAGCTCCAGTAAACCCTTAGGAACATCGTAATTCCTTCTGTCAGTTGTTTTTCCACATCTGTGCACTGAATTGAAGTGCTCCAAGAGAACAAGTTGTTGTTTAGAGTCTGATTATTATTAAGAGCTAATAATCAACAAGCATCTATTTTTAGATTGACGATCTATAAATAGACTTCGCCCAATATTCTAAAAATAGAATTTCATCTATTTTTCCAACTTGATCAACCATCCACAAATAGCATCCCGCAACTTCTGAAATATGATTGACATGTCTAAAAATAGACTGGCGCCAAAAATAGCCTGCAGGCCCACTTAGTGAAGGCGACTCTTTTCACTAAGCTCATCATCTTGTTGAATCTCAACACTCCCTCTCAACAAGATAGAGATTATCCTTCACCCCGATCTTGCCTCTATGGTATTCGAATTTTCTCCTGGTGAGCACCTTCGTCAGAATATCTGCATCTTGATCCTCTGTAGGAATGTACTGAAGCAACATGATCTTCTGCTGCACACAATCTATGATATGATGATACCAGATATCAATATGTTTAGATCTATCATGAAACAAAGGATTAACTAAGAGTTTAATGCCACTCTGATTATCACAATGAATCACCATGGGATCTAAATGTGAATCGAAATAACCAACCAGAATCTTCCTCATCTAGATAGCCTCACATGTAGCTAAACTTGTTGCCATGTATTCTTCTTCCATTGAACTGAGTGCCACAGATCTTTGTTTCCTGTTATACCAAGAAACTGCCGTAGATATGATACTGAAAATCCCTCTTGATGTGCTCTTTCTGTCTGTTGGGCTTCCTGCCAAATCTGCATCCGTGAAGCCATGCAACTTAACCTCATCCGTTTTTCTGTACCATAAACTATACTCAGATGTGCCCCTGAGATATCTTAGGACATGCTTTCCCGCCTTCCAAAAGAGCTTGGTAGGCTTAACCATCGCTTGTGAAAACTTGTTCACTGCATAGCATATTTCTGGTCTTGTATTGACTAAATACATGAGCGAACCCACCAACTGTCGATAAACAGTGGAATCCACTACCTCTGCCGATGTAGCATCCTCTTTCTTCTAATTTCCTGGAAGAGGAGTGTCAATAGGCTTGCAAATTTGCATGTGAAACTTCTCCAGTATCTCTTGGGCATACTTGCCTTGAGACAGAAACAGTTCACCTTCCCACTACCATATTTCCAATCCAAGGAAATAATAAAGGAGGCCCAAATCCTTCATCTCAAACTCCTTTGCAAGATCAGCCTTGCATGAGTGTATCAATTGCTCATCACTTGTTAGTATCAAATCATCAACATAAAGTAAAATGATTAAAATATTACCCTCCACCACAATCTAGTATAGGTTTGCATCCACTTCACTCTTGGTGAAGCCAAGTCCAGTGAAATAGCTGTCGATCCAAGTGTACCAAGCACGGGGTGCTTGTTTTAGCCCATACAACGCTCTTTTGAGCCTGCACACATGCCACTCGCTACTGAAGATCTCAAATCCTTCAGGCTGCTCAATGTACACCTATTCCTCAATGATCCCATTAAGGAATGTAGTCTTCACATCCATCTGATGAATGTTCCAACCCATATGCGCTGAGAGAGAAAGGATGGTCCGTATGGAAGAATACCGTATGACAGGTGCCAAGGTTTCTTCATAGTCAATCCCCTCAATCTGTGAGAAGCCCAGGCAAAAAATCTTGCCTTATACTTCTCGACACTCCCATAGATCCATCTTGATCCTACAACCGATTTTCCCACCGGCCTTGGAACAATCTCCCGAGCACTGTTTCTAACAATGGATTCATACTCCTCCACCATGGCATCTACCCATGCGGGCTCCTGCACTGCTTCTTAAAAAGAAGATGGCTTTGTCACAATACACTTGCTCATAAGAGCCATGTATCCATTATATCAGTCAGGTGACTGTCTCTGTCTGCTCTGTGATGTAGGGACTCCTACATTCTGTGCCGCATCCACCTTCAGTCTCTCAGCTTCTGTGGTATGCTTCCTGCCTTGTATGATGTTTTGTTTTGCATGAGTGGACTCCTCCACTCCATGAATCTCCTCTTGTGGCTGATCCACATCCAGAGGCTCATCTTTGGGAACAAGAAGTTCCTCCTCCGCATGCAAGTGTAGGTCCCTCTCAAGCGAAAACTTCATGGCTTTCACCTCATTTAATTTTATATCCCGTCACCTAACAATCATCCGACTATTTGGAAAATACACACGATAGTTATGGGGTGTTTCTGTGTACCCCACAAATATCCCAACTTCTACAGTCAGCTCTAGCTTCTTCCTGGCGTCCTTCATCACATGAATGTAAACAGGTGAGCCAAAAATATTCAAATGAGAAATATCAGGCTTCTTACCAGTAAAAGCTTCCTCGGGTGTACTCATGCCAAGTACTCTATGAGGACAACGGTTTTGCACATAAAACACAGTGTTGCATGCTTCCGCCCACAAGTGCATCGGTAGGCCCTAGTCATGTAGCATCTCTCGTGCAGCACCCACGATCATTCTTTTTATTTCTCTTCGCGACCCCATTATGCTGTGGCTTATGAGGTGCTATGGGTTCTCTTCGAATTCCTTATTTTCTACAGAAGTCTTTGAATTCTCCCTAGATGTATTCACCACCATTATTGCTTGGTAGAGCTTTCAGCTGCTTCCCCGACTTGCCTTGAACTCACAGAACTTTGAGAATTTTTCACTCTTCTTCTGCATGAAGAATATCCAGCATCTACGAGAATAGTCATCAACAAATATCACATAATACCTGTGTTTTTTTGTTGAAGAAAATGAGAATGGTCTGCACATGTCTGTGTGAATTCTATCCAGGACCACGGAAGCATGATTCTCCTTCTCATGAAAGGTGTTCTTCACAAAATTACCCATTGTACATCCTTTGCACTGATCTGAATTCGCAAGAGTACCCTTGGGAAGTCCAGTAGAAATTTGCTGCAAAATCTTCAAAGCGCCATGGTGAAGATGGCCCAATCTCCTGTGCCATAATTCACCCTCATTGCGGCTCACCACTTCTTCTGCTTTGCCCACCATTGCAGCGCAGCCATCTACCTCTAGCTTGTAGAGATTCTTAATTCGAACCCCTATCTTCTTGGTTTGACCCATTGTTTTATGTTGAAGGAAAGCTTTTCCCTCACTGAAAAAAACATCATAACCTTTGTCTTCCAGTATTGCGACTGAGACCAAGTTCTTCTTCAAACCTGGAACATGCATGAAATTCTTCAACAAGAATGGATTACTGGAATCCCTCTCAAAGGTAATGGTCCCAATGTCAATCACATTATACTAACCATCGTTGGCCATCTCTATATGCATCTGGATGTCCTTCTCCTCCAAGTCACTAAACAACACTTTGTCTCCCATCATATGGAAAGATGCACTGGATTGTCAAGATACCACACCGATCCCATGTAGCTTGAAACCAAGCATGCGATCAAGGAAAAATATAGCTCAAATTGCGAGGCTAAGGCCTCTCCAGCTATAGATCTAGCAGCCTACTTATTATTCTTCTTCTGTGGATAGTTAGTGGTGAAATGTCCATGCTCGTGACAGTGAAAACACTTCACTTTGGACAAGTCCTGCTTTTTGCCTTTCACACAAGATTTAGAAGGATTTTTCTTCCCCTTCACTTTCCTTGCTTTGGCAACCAAAGTGAAATTCTCTTCATCTTCATTCTTCAATGAATCTCCATCCCTGGTACCCTGCCTTATCTCCTCCTACACAAGATCCGACCAAAGTCGCTCCCATCCTGGCAGTTTCTCCCGTACATTGACAGAGTCTTCGTAGCTATGCCAACTCTTCGGAAGCCCAAGGAGAGCCAAGATCACCAAGTATTCTTCATCAACAGTAACCCCCATACTTCCCAGTTCATCCTTGCAGTGGAAAAACTTCGTGAGGTATTTTGGAATACTTTCGCCTTTCTCCATTTTTATTTTTCTGAGCTTGTCTTTAAGCGCCAACTTCCTTTGGTCACTTCTGCATTGGAACATGTCTGTCAAAGCCTTCCACATTAAGAATGGAGTGGCTTTCCCATGAAGGATGGAAACAATATGGTCCTTCACACCTTCCAACAAAATCCTCCTTGTCTTTGCAGTCTTCTTTTGCCATGCATCAAGTAATGCAGCATCACTAGATCCCGGCTTAGGAACATCGCTATCGATGAACTCCTTCAACTCATTATCCTCCAGCACCGCCTCCATCCTGTCCTTCCAGGCTATGTAATTCAATCTCCCATCAAGGGCATACTCCAATCTCAACCTTTTGAAAGACATTTCAATGTATACTCGATTTCTGCACCAAGAATCTTCTGTAGCAAATTTGAATTGTCCACCAGCACAAACTCACTTCACAATTGCAATCTTCAATCAACAATGCTTTGATACCATGTAGAAATTATATGCACTGAGCATGCATATGTCCAAGATCCACCTGATCTCACACTATTTAACTTTATTCAAGATACTGAATCTATTCCACTTGTTAATCTTTTGTGGAAAAATTAATTTCACACACATGTGAAGCATAAACAAAAATATTCAATCGCACATAACACAGTTTTTAACCGGGAAAGCCTGAAGCTGAAAACCCCAACTATATATTATGTAACATGGAGATCATACGAAAATATCATACAAACATACAAATCTTATCGCAAGCTCTCAGTATAGTACAATCGTCATACACTAATCAGGCCCAATCTTTCAAATCCATGCACCGATCTTTGCCACCCGCTAGCCTGCCTCCACTGCGGAATATTTTCTGAAGAATAGCTCTGAATGAATTAAAATTTCTCCATCCTTGACTGCGAAATCCTCATTGGCATCTCCATTGAGTGTGTGATGTAATCAATGCATCACTATAGTCACAACAGATAGTCTATCTTGCCCTTTCACCTATCTCTCCACTGGTCTCCACTGAAATTGCCATGCACTGTAGTTAACTGTTGTATTGTTCAGTTGATTAATGAGTTATTATTTGTGAACTAATTAACTAATTAATTCACTCCACTCTCACTAGTGTATCAATCAGTTAGATTAGATACAACTAGCTCAACTGAGTCTAACTGAGTTAAACTGAATACAACTCCATAACTACTTCTTCCAATTGTGTCATAACTCTGCCACTTGAGTTCTAATTGAGTCCTCCATGAATTAGCTCTAGTAAACCCTTAGGAATAGCGTAATTACTTCTGTCAGCTGCTGTGCCACATTTGTGCACTAAACTGAAGTGCTCCAAGAGAATAAGTTGTTGTTTAGAGTCTGATTATTATTAAGAGATAATAATAATCGACATGCATCTATTTTTAGATTGACGATCTATAAATAGACTTCGCCCAATATTCTAAAAATAGAATTTCATCTATTTTTCCAACTTGATCAACCATCCACAAATAGCATCCCGCAACTTCTGAAATATGATCATCATGTCTAAAAATAGACTTGCGCCAAAAATAGCCTGCGGGCCCACTTAGTGAAGGCGACTCTTTTCACTAAGCTCATCATCTTGTTGAATCTCAACAATCGTAGTATATGAAAAATTTAGAGATGGCTAACAATGGCTCCACTTGGGGATGGCAGCTGCTTGGAGGTGTCAAGAACCTCAGAAATTTATCTCTGGAATGTAGATCAATGTCCTGCACTTTGACCATCCTCTTTCTTCTTTGATTATGCTACTTGAAAATATGATCAATCATTACATCATAAAAAATCAATTTCTCCCAAACAACTACCTACACAGCCTATTTTCCTAACATTTTTTCTTCAACAGGGTGCACTTGGACTTGCAAACCCTTTGACATCAACATTTTATTCTTTTATTGAAAGCAAGAAAAATAATCTAAATCTACCCTTATAACTTCCATGAGTCCAGATTAAACAATTGGACTCAAAAATTATCTACCTAATCTACCATCTGCCAGGATTAAACTGTCTGACAGATCTGCATTCTCTACATTCTAAAACAGAAATTGAAAACACAGTCAAACCGGGATTAAGCTGTCTGATTTTTTGTGATGGCTATGACATCAAAGACAAACTGCACATATACCTTTATTTTCATAAAAGTAAAACAAAACTTGGAAGGCTTAGGATCTGAAAACAATGAGAGTCCTTCCTTCTTCTTACGACTCAGATTTTGATCTGTTTAGAGTCATCCTTCTTTCTTTCTTTTAGCTCTGGTTTTGATCCTTTAGAGTTGTCTTCTTCTTCTTTACTTGGTTCAAGTTTTCAACATGTTAGAACCAGTCTACTTTGTATCTTTCTTTGGCTTAGGTTTTGAGCTTGTTAGAGCCATATTTCTTTTGATTCTTTGGTTCAGATTTTGAGCATGTTTGAATCTTTGTTTTTCTATCCTAATCTAATCTACTGATAAGCCAAGATTAAACAGTTTGGCAAATCTTTTTCACTAACCTATCAGTAGTAAATTGAAAGTCTATTTAGTCATGATTAGGCTGTATGACTAAATAGCAGCGCTTCTTTCTTTTTTGGTATGGGGTTGTACCTTTCTTCTTTTATATCTGCCCTCTTTTTCTCTTTTCTATTCTTTTTTGTATTTTTTCTTTTTTCAAATTCAAAGCAGAAAACAAAAAACTAACTAAATGCTCATAGGTTGAGCTTTATTGACATTCCTACCTACCCTAATCCAACTCTGAAATATTTACATGTTTAGCTGACAAATTCTCTTTTCCAATACATCTAGTCAATCAGATGGTTCCATGACTGGCCTTTGCTCATCTCTTTGAGCAGGCGGATATAGTACAGCCATTTGATTGGTAACAAAAATGAGTAGAACATATGACTGCTTGTCAGAGATAGCCATGGTATTCTTTGAATATGAGTCTTTAAAATCATGGTCAACATAGATGGTGACAGCCTCTGCTGCTTTGGGCTGTTGCAAAGAATCCATGCTTGTGAATTTGAGTCCATCGGGATCTCCATGTATTCTAATATAGGATCAAAAAAAATCTGATGTGGACTTTCTTCTTCTAGGCCTCCCATGACTGATTGATTTTCTGCATCCCAGACAGCTTGGTTCACTGCATCTTCAGTGTAGCTCTTGAAAGCACAATCATCCTTTTCCTGCACATCAAAAGGCAGTGAAATTTCTTCTTGCTTTGGGGGAGGGAGACTTTCAAAAAATTCTCTAGGGTCTCTGAATTGGTATGATTGTTCTTATGAATTAAAAATTTCAATCTCAGTTTCATACCTTTCAACCACCAAGTCTAGGAAAATTTTCTGGACCTCAGGGTTCCTATTTTGTTTCCTTGAAATGAGGAGAACAACCTTTGGAAGGTCATCAGTTTGTAACTCTGATAAAATTTTTGATATTTCATAGAGAGCCTCTGCTATGAAACTTGACTGCATTTTTTCAAATTGTTCAGAGTCCTCTATTAGTGAAGTGATTTGGTATTTTCTATGTAGGGATGTGGAGAGGCCACTATGTTGATTTTAGACTAACAGAAAAGGAAAGTTAGCCAGATATGACAATATTTAGAGGCAAACTAGTCTTTAACAAATAAAACTTAATCCTCAAAGTTTCCTAATCATGAGTGTGCACGATTTTTTAATGGTAGTATGGGCTATCCCAGTGGAGTCTTTGTGAAACCAGGAGTAATCAGCAGGCCTACTGATCACCTGTGGATTCTTTTGGTATTTTAGGATTTTTGGAGTCACCAGGTGGATGATCTCAAATGTTTTAAGATGAGTTGCCATCCACCATCAGTAATTAACTACCAATATAAGGCTGTTGTGGGTCCTATGAGCTCTTAAGGATGTTTGAGATGCAATTTACTCAGAAGCCCCAGTGGAGTCACCATTATGTTGTTGATCACAGTGGGAATCTGAGTGATAAACAAACTTAGACTTCCCTAAACCTTTCAAAATTCCCCAGTGGAGTCACCATTATGTTGGAGTCTTGTGATTTGGCAGATTGGAATACCAAATGACAAGGAAACATCAGAACCACTTTGGAATCCTAGGATCTAGCCCTCCTGGATTCAGAGAGGGATCTCTCTGTATGTGTGTTAGAATGATATGATTTTAAAGCTTATGATATGATATTAGGCTAGTTATGAAGTACAAGGGGTTTGTTTGTTTGTTTTTGGTTGGGAATCATTAACTGAGAAGTTCATTTGAAGTGTGAAGGAGGGAATAAATTTAAGGATATCTCAGCATAAAAGGGTTTACTTGCACAAAAACAATTCAAGGGTTTTAATAGGGCAAGTCATCTATATCAGAAGATATTTTAAGTTGAGTTTTTGGTATGGAACATTAAGAAGTGTGGTGAAAGAAGAAAAAATATAAGAAAAATAAGGGCAGCTTAAGATCAGGTAAGGACTTTTAACCTATCCTGCTTTCGGCATACTCTCAAAGGAAAAAAAATTACGACAAACATAAAAAGTATCAGAAGATCAAGTAAGGAATTTAACCTATCTTGCTGTTGGCATACTCTTAAGGGAAATATTCAAAACAGTTGTTTAAGACTAAACAAGGGACAGGGCTGACCATAAAATTCCTTAATTAGGACTCTACTTAGCATGTAGTGAAAAGATCATTCAAGAAACAACATCTCAAGTTCTACTCAGCAAGACATGTGCTCACCAAAATTCCTTGACTGGTTATACTCTATTTATTCATTCTCAAACACACATTTAGAAGAAAAAATAAAGATAAAGCTTATCAGTTATAATTAGGGTACTTTTAGAAGTAAATCCTAATCTATATTTGTTGTTCTTTACCAGAGAATATGAACACAGTGAAAACATAAGGAGAATAACAATTACAGTAAGAATAACATCACCAATGATTTAGATCAGGATCCAGTGAATTTTCTTGTCTATTTGATGTCCAAGACCAGTTACATACTTGATTCCAATGGCTTTCTATAGTCTGATACTTCTCTTCCTAGCCAACTATATTACAACTACTCAGCAACTCTTACTCAATAATAGTTCAACAATTAAAAAATTTCCAACACTTTACAATGAATCTTCAATGAGTACTTATAGGTGAATGAGTAAGATAAGTGGAGTAAATGGTCTCAATGGATAAATTAAGACAGAGTAGCGGTCCTTTCGAATGCTCCACTCTGTTTAATAAATATCACATTAATTGCTTGGACCATTTTAGTAGTTTTTCTATCTTTGAGGCATATCTGGCAGGCTGGTAATAACTCCGACATGTGTTCTTTTGGAGATGTCTTTTGACTGCAGTAGTTCTGTTTAGGCTTCTAGGACAAGTTAAGTGAATGAGTGGGCTTTGAGGTTTTCCCATACTTTCACAACAACTACTTTGACAGTTGAAATGTCTATGTTTGTACTAACTTCCAAATTTGTCCTTGGTAGGTAGTGTTGGGGTTCCTATGTTTTGGCCATTGAAAAAAACCAAAATATAAGACAACATCAAACCACTTTGGGATTCAAGGATCTAGCCCTCCTGAATCCAGAGAGGGATCTCTCTATGAATGAGTTTAAAAATATGATCTTTATAGCTTGAAATGTGATATTAGGCTAGTTATGAAGAGCATGGGTTTGTTTTGTTTGTTTTGGTTGGGAAAAGACATGATGAAGGTGAAGGTAGTTCATAATAAAGGGTGAAGATGTATGCAAATGAAGGAATGATTCGGCTGATAGAAAGGGAAAAAAATAGCTTAACCCATTGGGCTATGGAGTCATAGGAGGATTTTAATTGGACAACAAGTTTCAAGAAGGATCCATGGGGCAAGTCACTTATGTCAAAGATCTCTTAAGTTGATTGTATGGAATGAAACAGATAGTAAATGGAGAACACAAATGAAGAATAGTGAACAGCCTGAGATCAAGTAAGTGCTTAAAACTATCTTGCTTTGGCATGTACTTAGAGAAACAAAAAAAAAAAGTATTCTGAGATCAGGTAAGTGCTTTTAAACTACCCTGCATTGAAGTACTTTCAGTTAAAAACATTTTTAAAACAATTAGAATAGGTTAAGATCAGATGATTGCTTCGAAACCAACCTGCTTTCAGCATATTCTAAAGGAAAACGCAGATAATCATCACAAAGAGCAATCTAGATCAGGCAAGTGCTTTGAAACCAACCTGCTTTAATATACTCTTTCAAGAGAACTTTCAAATGAAGAAAACATAGAAAATAAAGCTTTCAGTAAGAGTAGGGTACTGTTGAGAGTAAGTCCTAGCTCTATGTTTGTTGTTCCTTATCAGAGAAAGTGAACATAGTGAAAACATTAAAGAAAATAACAATTGACAGTGAGGAACACATCACCATTAACACAAATCAGGATCCCATGAATCAGCAGCTTGTATTTGATGTTCAAACCAGTTACAATTAGCAAGCCCGGTGGGTCTCTACAAATTCAAACTTCTCATATCAGCTTATGTATCTTCAAATTGCACACAGGGCATCAATAGCTTCAGAGAACTATTACATACAGTCAGATGTCCAGAGACCAACATTTTATCATCTTCTACAGAAGTATTTATAGAAGAATGAGGAGGTGGGAGGATTTCCCAGGGGTCAAGTATCATTAATTATGTAATCAATGCAATTCCTCGCCTTTGGGAACTAGGCAAGGCATGATGTGGGTAATCATTTCTAATTCTATTTCATAACTCTGTTTCTACCTTTTGAGGCCTAATGATCAAAAAATATCTGCTTATGGGCTGTTCTTAATCTTTTAAAATAGTTTTTCTGACAATTAGAGATAAGATATTTGATATGCATTAATTGTTCAGTTGTCTTTAGGAAAACACCTCTTGTTCTGGTAGTGACTAAAACTTATTTGATTCCTGTGAGGCTGCAGGTGTCTTTAGGAGTTGGAGAGGGTTTAATTGGCCTCTACTTATGGCGGTGAAGGCTTTCTCGACTCGATATATGTCTTCGTATTTCCCTAAAACACCTTTAATTTACTTGAGATCTGTGTTTTAGGTCTTCAATCCCCTGTTCTGGTGTGTTCTGTCTTTGACACTGATAATCCTTGATTGGTGCTTGATTTACTGTGTTTTTTTGGTATGCAGGGCTGCGTAGGGGTGATATGGCATCAATTCCTTATGAGACACCGTTGAAACATGAATTTTAAACCCTGCGAATGATTTTCTCTAGTGAATCGAAGGCGGGAGAATCGTCACCCTCTACCTTTGAATTTTCTTCAGATATAGTGTAAAAAATCTTTAAACCCTGTAAAATATGAAAAACATTTATAAAATCCTGAATGTATGGGTTTACTGCATCACAAGGCACGTGGAGTGAGCGTGGTCGTTGGATGGCATCATCCAATAGTTGAGATTGATCAGAGGAGTTCAGAGGAGAACGGAGGAGGAGATTAAATCAGAATCGTCGATCGCGCAAGATCGACGGTCGGGAGCGAGGGGGAAATTCAAAGAGAATGAGTTATTTTATTTGAAAATAGGAGAAAAATGGGCTAAAAAACCTTTTTTTAGGTGAAAATGGTTAAAAACAGTTTGTGGGGTTCGAGATGATTGTGGGCCATCGATCTGCGGATCAGATCGATGGCAGAGATTCTTTTATGACTACACCATACCTATGGTTAACTGTCGGGCTTCTTCCAAGCGCAATCACCATATGATGAGTGACCTCAAATCAGATGGCACACATCAATATCGCATCGGGTCCACATTCAAGCTTTAACGTGTGATGACGGTGGTTTTCCAATAGTGATCGAGGCCACGTGTCGGTCGCTGAATGGAATCGCTGCCAAACGAAAAAAATCGCTGCCCTTGCAAAAGCGGTGCGATGAATCCCGCCAAGTTTTTCTTTTTAATAAAATGAAAAAAACATTAAAAACCTGAAAAATCATTTATAACAAAGGTTTAAACTTTGGGGCAGAAAAATATTTGCAATACGGTTCGGCGCCCGTCTGTGGGGCTATGGGTTTATGGAAGATAATATGGCCAGGGGATTATGCACAGGGCTAATCGGCATCGAGAAATGTGATAAGTGCTTGGATGGCTAGTGCTTGGTTCCAGCACCAAGGCGTATGTAGTGGAAATGGTTAAGGACCTAGCCCAAGGGGGCTTGAATCCATAGTATAAAAAATGTGATTTTTATGAAGTTTTGAATGCTTTTCAAGGGTTTTGAGAGTTTCGATATAGTTTAAAAAAGGAGTTTTAAACTATGAAAAGTGGTTTTTTATGAAGGAGGAAATGAAACAAAGGAAAGATAGAGGAATTTTATGAAGAAAGAGGAAGCAAAATGAAGGTTAGTTCTGAGATGGAGAGAAAAGGAAAATGGATTTTTTGCAGCAGTCTTTCTCTTTGAAATCAGCAGAATTTTCTGAGCTTTGAAAAGGGAACATTAATGAAAAATTTGAAACAGAGGAGATGATGTCTTCAAGAGGCTTCAAGAGATAACATTGTGCATAAAAACTATTTCTCGAAGGCTCCAACAATGTTTTGGACACCTTTTGATAGAACAAATTTTATAGGTGGCCAACAGTGGCTCCACTTGGGGATGGTGCCTTCCTGAAGGCATCAATAATTTCAGACTTGCATCCTCTGGGAGGTTGATCAATGCTTTATCCATTGGGCTTTATTCTTTTCTTGGATGATTTGCTTTTGCTCTAAAAACATGTTAGCAGCTTTTGAAAAAATAATGGATCGTTATCAACAAACTTTCTACCTACCCAATCCTATTGATCTAACATTTTTTCTTCATTTAGAGTGCACTTGGATTGGCAAACTCTGTTACAACATTTATTCTTTTGAAAACAGGAAATATAATCTATTTCTACTCCTTATTTCTCCATGGAATCAGATTAAGCAGTTGAGCCCATATAATTCTCTACCTAATCTAACATTTGTTGGGATTAAACTGTCCAACAGATTTTATTCTCTAAAATCTACAATAGAAATTTAAAAACAGTCAAGTCAGGATTAAACAGTCTAACTCAATGCTGGTCCATGGCATAAGAACAAGCTACACAAAGACATTTATTTTGCAGAAAATTTAAAACAAAAATGGAAGGCTTCAGATCTAACAGTTCAAGTACTTCCTTCATCTTTTTACAGCTCTGGTTTTTCCTTTTATTTGAGATGTCTTTCCTTTGTCAACTGGTTCAAATTTTGAGTTGATTAGAACCAGTTATTCACCTCCTTTATTGACTCAAGGAATAAAAATATTTGAGTCATTTCTCATGAAAACTTAGGTTCATATTTTGAGCATGTTTGAACCTTTCATTTCTAACCTAATCTATCTACTGATAAGCCAAGATTAAACAGTTTGGAAAATCAAATTCACTATCATATCAACAGAAAATTTAAAACTAACTAGTCAAGATTAGGCTGTTTGACTAACTAAAAGTGTGTTCTTTAGGAGTGACATTTGAGCTTGCACACTTTCAGATTTGTTTCTCTTTTTGGTATGGGGCTGTACCTTTCTTGTTTTTACAATCTCTCTCCCTCTTCTTTTCTTTCTTTTCTGTGTTTTTGTATTTTTGTTCCTTTGTATTCTTCAAAGCAACAAACAATAACTAACTAAATGCTCAAAGGTTGAGCTTTATCGACATTCCTATCTAACCTATTCTAAACACGGAGTATTTACATATTCATATGATACAAAAGTGCCAATGCAGTCAGCTGAGTAATGTCAAGAAGAAGAAGAGACTCTGGCTACTTGTCAGAGGTATCCATAGAACATATTGAAGACTAACCTTCAAAATTAAGGCTATCACAGAAAGTGACAACTTTTCAAGTTTCTGGCTCTTGCAAAGGGGCATTGTTTGACAATTTGAGCCAGTTGGGATTTCCACACATTCTTCCAAAGGATCAACAAAGAAAATATGAAGATTCTCTTCTTTTGGGCCCTCCATGTCTGGTAGATTGTAGCTTCCGAGACTTCAGCTTTGAGGATTATATCTTCAGAAGGTTGCTTGGAAGCATCATCATTCTTAACAGAAAAGGAAGAAGATTCTTCCTAAAAATATGATATATCTTTATTAGGACAATCTTCTATTTGTTTCTCTCCCTCTTATTCATCATCATCTGAACTTGGAGGACTCATCATATTTGCGTTGTTGTCCTCTTGTGCCTCGGTAAGCTTCCGGTTTAGCTGATCGTACTCTAAGATGAGGTTATTATATTCTTTTGATTTCAACTTGTTCAAAAATTTCTTTGTTTCTTTCCTCCTCATCCTTTGAGCCGAAAGTCTGCTGAGTCCCAATCACATGGAAATTATTACTGATGATCTGACATGAAGCAGAGCAAAGATCGAATGAACCTTGAATCACTTCTAGGCTTTGAAAACTTTCATCATCAATATCATAAATAGTCTGCACTGGCTCATTACTTCTTTGAAGGAACTGATCTTCCTCCCATAAATCTGCTAAGGATTATCCTGCAAAATTAATCTTTGTTCGGGAAGAATCATCACTAGATAGATCATAGTTAGGAGAATCACGAATATAAGTAATACTACCAATCAAACATACTGGGTTATCAGCAGGTCCTTCTTCATTCTGATCTACAAAAGAACTTTTTAAATCTGTACAACAAAGTTCTCTATGTAAATTGGCAAGAGTGTTTGTTTTGCAGAAAGTTTTAGAGAGCAAATGTTTATAAATAGTCTGATCTATCTCTTTTTTTTTCAAAGGGGAAGATGTTTCTATGTTCCTTTGAACAGGAGTACAACAATTCTCTGTCTCTTGTGAAGATTGATTTCGAGGCTGGATGTCTTCTTGAGCCTCAGCTATAAGGGATGATGAATCAATTTTTGAGTTTTTAGGGATATATTGAAGAATGTCCTTTATTTCTTGGATCATCTCTTCCTCAATTGATTCATCTATGTTCTTAAAATTTTTCAATAGGAGATTAAACTCATGAATGGCTGTTACAAGATCTTCAGGATGCATCTCTTCCAAAGCTTCTTCATTATCTATAATGTGTTGGGAGATGTTTTGTGATGGATCATAATATATTGCACCCCATGATAATGATGTAGTGTTTTCTTTATAGTTCTCATAGAACACATATTCAAGGTCTCTTAAAGAAAACAAACTACTAGATCTTAAGCATTCATACCAATCCCTAGCTTTTCCTTCTAATGTTAACGTGAAAATTTTCATTAGGAATTCTTCATGCCATTCAACTTTCAACCTCCATACATGTATATGAAATTTGATGAGATGTAATAGAGGGTCATCAAACTTTTCGCCTTTAAAAACAGGCAGGTTGACATCCCAATTCACCCGGGGCATCTTATGTGGAAACCTAGGGATATGATCTCTACTCATTGGGGCATATCTTCGTTGTATTCTCGGAATCATGTTTGTAAGTCAAGAAAAAGGTCACTGTGTCTAGTCAATCAGTTCAGGATCTTCTACCGGTGGAGTCATTTGGTCTTCTAGGAGTTTCAGAGTGTGGAGTCACTAGGTGGAAAATTTTTAGCTCATAAGGAGGTAAAATGTTTAATGGTTCCACCACCATGTGGTTCTTGTAGAGCTGCAAGGTTTTTAGGAACTAAATTAGCTCTCAAGGGTGATCTGAAAACAGTTGATAATTTAATCTTAGGAGACTTCCTAAGGATACTTTCCAGGTTGTCAACTATCTCAAGTGGGTTTGGGTCAGGGTAGGCTCTAGTATGAATCTTTCTAGGAGCCACTATGCTGTTTTTTTCAGACCCAAATAAATAGGAAAAGTTCAACCGGATGTGACATTATTTGAGAGTTTTAACTAGTCTGTTTACAAAAATTTTAATCTTGCAGTCCTCTAACTGAGTTTTAAACCATGTTATAATGACAAAGGTTCTTCCCAGTGGAGTCTTAAGGTCTGTTAAGGATTGTGGAGTCGCCAAGTGGAAGTTTTTAGCTCCTTTGGAGGTAAAAGGTTTTATGGTCCACTGCCATGTTTATTGAATTCCAATCTGAAATATTTTTAGGTTTTTTTCTGAGTTATTTTTCAGTTGTGTGGTTTCTAAGAATATGCTAACTCTGTTTCATAACTTAGCTACGGTTATGAGACAAAGAAAGTCTACTCTTATGGCTAAGCCAGCTGATTTTTCAAGGTTAGATAAAGTCTTATGAGAATCCTAGGGTTTTCCTAGTTTGTCACTGATTCAAACAAGTTTTATCATGATTACCATTCTTTGGTAGTGCTTGAAAAGGCTGCTTTTTACTCACAAGGTTTTTATTTAGTTTTTAAGGGAAGTGTCCCCAGTGGAGTCGCCATTATGTTGGGGTTCCTATGTTTTGGCCATTGACAAAAACCAAAAGATAAGACAACATCAAACCACTTTGGGATTCAAGGATCTAGCCCTCCTGAATCCAGAGAGGGATCTCTCTATGAATGAGTTTAAAGATATGATATTTAAAGCCTGAAATGTGATATTAGACTAGTTATGAAGAGCATGGGTTTGTTTTGTTTGTTTTGGTTGGGCAAAGACATGATGAAGGTGAAGGCAGTTCATAATAAAGGGTGAATATGTATGCAAATGAAGGAATGATTCGGCTGATAGAAAGGGCAAAAAATAGCTTAACCCATTGGGCTATGGAGTCATAGGAGGATTTTAATTGGACAACAAGTTTCAAGAAGGATCCATGGGGCAAGTCACTTATGTCAAAGGATATCTTAAGTTGATTGTATGGAATGAAACAGATAGGAAATGGAGAACACAAATGAAGAACAGTGAACAACCTGAGATCAAGTAAGTGCTTTAAAACTATCTTGCTTTGTCATGTACTTAGAGAAACAAAACACAAAAGTATTATGAGATCAGGTAAGTGCTTTTAAACTACCCTGCATTGAATTACTTTCAGTTAAAAACATTTTTAGAACAATTAGAATAGCTTAAGATCAGATGAGTGCTTCGAAACCAAGCTGCTTTCAGCATATTCTAAAGGAAAACGTAGATAATCATCACAAAGAGAAATCTAGATCAGACAAGTGCTTTGAAACCAACCTGCTTTAATATACTCTTTCAAGAGAACTTTCAAATGAAGAAAACATAGAAAATAAAGCTTTCAGTAAGAGTAGGGTACTGTTGAGAGTAAGTCCTAGCTCTATGTTTGTTGCTCCTTATCAGAGAAAGTGAACAGAGTGAAAACATTAAAGAAAATAACAATTGACAGTGAGGAACACATCACCATTAACACAAATCAGGATCCCATGAATCAGCAGCTTGTATTTGATGTTCAAACCAGTTACAATTAGCAAGCCCGGTTGGTCTCTACAACTTTAAACTTCTCATATTAGCTTATGTATCTTCAAATTGCACATAGGGCATCAGTAGCTTCAGAGAACTATTACATACAGTCATATGTCCAAATACCAACATTGGCTCATCTTCTACATAAGTATTTATAGAAGAATGAGGAGGTGGGAGGATTTCCCAGGGGTCAAGTATCATTAATTATGTAATCAATGCAATTCCTGGCCTTTGGGAACCAGGAAAGGCATGATGCGGGAATGTAATCATTTCTAATTCTGTTTCATAACTCTTTTTCTGCCTTTCGAGGCCTAATGATCAAAAAATATCTGCTTCTGGGCTATTCTTAATCTTTTAAAATATTTTTTCCGACAATTAGAGATAAGATCTTTGATTTGCATTAATTGTTCAGCTGTCTTTAGGCAAACACTTCTTGTTTAGGTAGTGACTAAAACTTCTTTGATTCCTGTGAGGCTACAGGTGTCTTTAGGAGCTGGAGAGGGTTCAATGGGCCTCTTCTTATGGCGGTGGAGGCTTTCTTGGCTCGATAGATGTCTTCGTATTTCCCTAAAACACCTTTAATTTACTTGAGATCTGTGTTTTAGGTCTTCAATCTCCTGTTCTGGTGTGTTCTGTCTTCGACACTAATACTCTTTGATTAGTGCTTGATTTACTATTTTTTGTTGTTATCTAGGGCTGTGCAGGGGTGATATGGCATCAATGCCTTATGAAACATCGATGAAATGTGAATTTTAAACCTTGTGAATGATTTTCTCTGGTGAATCAAAGGCGAGAGGATCGTCACCCTCTGCCTTTGAATTTTCTTCAGATATAGTGGAAAAAACCTTTAAACCCTGCAAAATATGAAAAACATTTATAAAATCCTGCATGTATAGGTTTACTGCTTCAGAAGGCATGTGGAGTGAGCGTGGCCGTTGGATGGCCTCATCCAACGGTTGAGATTTATTGGAAGGGGTCAAAGGGAAATAGATGAGGAATTAAATTGGAACCGTCGATCGCACAGAGATCGACGGTCAGGAGCGGAGGCGAAAATTCAAAGCGGATAAGTCATTTTTGGAAAAATGGAGAAAATGGATTAAAAAACCTTTGTTTCGGCGAAAATGGTTAAAAACGGTGTGTGGGGTTCAGGATGATTGTGGACGTCGATATGAGGATTAGATCGACGACGTAGATTCTTTAAGGGATCGCATCGCATTCTGTGTTAATTGTCGCTTCTTCCAAGCACAATCATTTCCAGATCCGATGAGCTACTTCGATCGATAATGCACATCAATATCGTGTCGGGTCCACAGTCGAACTTTAACGTGTGATAAGCGGCAGTTTTCCAATAGTGCTTGAGGCCACGTGTCGGTCACTGAATGGAATCGCTGCCAAACGAAAAAAAACTACCGCCCTCGCAAAAGAAATGCGATGAATCCCACCTAGTTTTTATTTTTAATAAAATGACAAAACACATTAAAAACTCGAAAAATCATTTATAACAAAGTTTCAAACTTTGGGGAAAAAAAATATTTGCAATATGGTTTAGCGCTTGTCTGCGGGGCCGTGGGTTTATGGAAGATAATATGGCCAGGGGCTTATGCACAGGGCTAATTGGCATCGAGCAATGTGATAAGCGCTTGGATGGCTAGCGCATGGTTCCAACACCAAGGCGTATGTAGTGGAAATGGTTAAGGACCTAGCCCAAGGGGGCTTAAATCCATAATATAAACAATGTGATTTTTATGAAGTTTTCAATGCTTTTCAAGGGTTTTGAGAGTTTCGATATAGTTTAAAAAGGAGTTTTAAACTATGCAAGGTGGATTTTTATGAAGGAGGAAATGGAACAAAGGAAAGATAGAGGAATTTTATGAAGAAAGAGGAAGCAAAATGAAGGTTAGTTCTGAGATGGAGGGAAAAGGAAAATGGATTTTTTGCAGCAGTCTTTCTCTTTGAAATCAGCAGAATTTTTTGAGCTTTGAAATGGGAACAACAATGAAAATTTGAACAGAGGCATGAGGCCTTCAAGAGTCTTCAAGAGATAACATTTCTGCATAAAAATTGTTTCTTGAAGGCTCCAACAATGTTTTGGCCACCTTTTGATAGAACAAATTTTATAGGTGGCCCACAGCTTTCACACAGACACAAGGGAAGTTGCAGAACGATCACCATCATAATTGGTCCACATATCTGCAATAGTTTCATTTGAACATCAAGTACAAGAAGGGAATCATCAATAATGTTGGAGACTTCCTTATATGACCACCGATCGTGGCGCTAACCACTGCTCTCAACTCTTCTGGGCACGATACTTCTGATTGGCCACTTATCTACAAGAGAAATCTAAAATTCGACCACACATACAAGACACTCTTGGAGGGTATGCAAGTTCCAAATTTTCACCTCCAAGATGCACTACTATGTCTCCTGGGACACCTCTGTGTTCCTTCAAGGGAGCGTGCCAAGATGATTTTGGAAGTGCACTACAAACATGTCGTTCAACATTTCGGGGTCGAAAAAATAGTGGCAGTATTGCAGAATTATTTCTATTAGCCGAACCTTTGATGAGATGTCGGGAGGTACATCAGATCCTGCACTTCTTGCGCCATTTCCAAACTGACCATCAAGAAGTAAGGCCTATATACTTCACTACCTACCACTAGTGGACCTTGGGAATCCATCTCCATGGATTACATGTCAATCCTTTCTTCTACTAAGCATGGATACGACTTTGTTTTCATGGTCGTCGACAGATTCTTGAAGATTTCCATTATGGCGGCCTGCAAGAAGAATATCACAACAAAATCCACTGCTAAACTATTATTTGAACGAGTGTGGGTGCACTTTGCGATCCCATGGTATATCATCTTAGATCGAGACAAAAATATCCTCAACACAATTTGGTCCATCCTCTATTCAATGCTGGACACCAAGCTCACTAAGTTCACAAATTTCCATCCACAAACTAATGGCTAGACAGAGGTCGTCAATAGGATGATCGTACACATTCTGTGCATGTATAATTCAACGCATCCATGGAATTGGGATGAGAGCATTCCATATGTAAAATATAGTTATAACCATGCTATCCATAGCTCAAGCGACCACAGTCCCTTTCATGTGGGCTTGGGATTCTAGCGACTATGTCTCATTGATGTAGCCATGCCATTTGCAGCTACTTAGGCTCATTGTGCTCATGTCTAGTCTGAAGCTACAAACTGAACAAGCTCATTGAGAGAATTTAGAACAACCTCCAATAGGTTCATGACATATTTGACATAGCCAATGCTAAGTACAAGAAATGACATGATCAACATCGGATGTCACACAACTTCTACGTGGGTGACAAAGTATGGCTACAATTGCAAAAGGAGCGCCTCGCTGGACCCCGCCGCAAGCTTCACCTACTCCGATATGGGTCATACTCCATCGCCAAGATTGTAGGGACCTATGCCTTTGAGCTCAGTATTCTACCATTCCTTTGTCGTCACCGGTGTTCAATGTGGACCGCCTTCGACCCTATTTCCCATCTCTACTAGACACCTCTAACATTGCAGAACAACTCACACCAACAAAGTTAAACCAAGACTGCATGGAATAGGCCACCATGGATTGTATCATGGACATGAAAATTAGGAACACTCACTAGCAAAATATCCAACTGTATCAGGTTGTCGAAGCTAGTCGACTCCTGCACCAAGTCAAGTGGCTCCCCAGGGACCATGTTCAGCAGATGTTTCCTCATCTCATGGAAGAACTCAATGCAATGGGGACCATTGCTTTCTAAGGGGGAGGAATGATCGAACTAGATATTGGTGGCCACCCGCCTATTCCACTTGGGGCCCCACCATTTTTTCCTTCAATTTTTCAGTTTTCTTAATTATAGCACAATTTACTATTTTTAGCAGTTTTTCGGGTCCAAAACTTCCAAAGCCGTTTTGAGGCCATAAAGAACGTTTTTTTGGGAAAAATGGGAGTAACATGGAAATAAGTTCCACGTTTCTCACATCAAAAGTTTCATTCCTTCGATAGATATTTCTAAAGAGGTATTGTGCACACCAAATGGATATCGTATGCCAAAGCTATGTCCCTAGGAAGTTGATGTACCAAATTACTGAAACAGGGCCCGTAGTTTTGGTGCTTCATTTCCTAGGGTTAGGTTTTTGGATATTTAGGGTTTTCCATTGTGTCCCAATAATAAATAGGCCCTCGAACCTCATTGTAACACAATTCATAGACTTGTAGCTTCCACATCTCTTCTTAGATATAAGCTACCAACATCATAGTTATTTTATTTCCATTATGTCTGTAAATAAAGTTCAATATTTTATATAAATGAAATGAAGCATTATTTCCACTACATATTTGTATTTATGTTTATATGTGTATTATGTTATGTTCCTGCATAAATTCATATCAGAAAAATTTCATGCATACAATGAAAAAAAAAGTTGTAAAATACCTTGTTGATTTTGGAGGGAACGGGTAGAGAGGATCCACATGGCGGTCCCACACCAACTCACATGTGAGGAGGGTTGGGCACCCTCTTTATCAATTTTTTCCCCTTGGCTTTCTACAAAATTACTTGAAACCCCAATTCATCTCATTTTTTAGTTTCATTATTTGGAGAGAAAATTTGGAAAACATAAATGAGAACAATTTAGGGTGGATAAATTTGGTAGAACCACTGAAAAATAACTTTGGCGAGTAGATTTGAAGGGAGGAACTTACAACAATTTTTTTCAGCAAAAGAACACTCAAAACTATTATTTGTTCTTTTGTTTATTACTATCTTATATTCATTTGATGGAATATAATTCATCATATTGGGGAGGGTATAATCATAGAAATCATGGTGGAAGAAGTGGTGAAGGGAGAAGAGATAGTGGAAAAATAACAGAAATTTCACTTTCATTCCCCTCTTTGGAAATGTGTCACAAAAAGATAGAGAAAATATAGAAAAATAAGGTGGAAACTACTTATGGAATTTCATAAGTGCAAGGAAAATTTTGGATTCACACTTAAGCGGTAAAGCCTTTTTGCATTGGATTCCTAACAATGGGGTTGAGTTTTGTAATCTATCACCCCAAAGATTGAGGCACAATTTAAAAAGGCATGACAGTGCACAGTTAGTTAGGGAAGAAAGGAGGGGCAGAAAGCATGTTATCGTAGGTTAAAATAAGGGGCAACAAGTTCCTCAACAGTTAAGGAACAGTGGAAGATATTGAACACCAAACCCTTGGAAACAATATTTGATTCTGGAGGAGTGAAGAAGCATATGGTGGAGTTGACCCTCCCATACATGCATATGGTATTCCCTTTATAGTGTATTTTGTCTCTATATTGGCAAGTCATGTTTAGAGTGGTGAATGAAGAACCGATGCATTACAAGAGACAAAATTTTTAAAAGTATGCAATACTTTTCTACAAAAGTAGAATTTATTGCGAACTATTACAACAAACCAGCCATCAATAAATTTGATAATATGTCTCCTTTTGGCCCATACTTCTTGAGGGAAATAATTTCTTCAAATGAGGAGAAAGAATTTAATGCATGGCTAAGACATACAAAAATAAATGAGATTTCAAATCATAGCTACAATATATGAATATTGATATTTATGTTATACAAAAAAAATGTGCATCCAAACAAATCCCATACAACCAGATGCAGGTGTCTACATCTCACAAAATGAAAAACATGTGAATCTCCCCAAATGCTAGAAAATTAAAAAAATAAGTAGACAAAATTAAAAAATTTCTACAAACTTATACATATTTTATACGATAAAGACCTATTAAATGAATATTTTTTAGGCATTTTTTATTTTTTTAACGATGATTTTAGGGGAGATTTTCCATGAATTTGTATAGGGCATATTTTTTTTTGTACCTTAAAATGTAGATACATATACAATAAAATCAATCATATGTTGACCATATTGTATATGTATAATAGATAAAATGTGCAAAAAAATACATACCCCAAGCCCAAACAAAGTCCTATGGTGACTATGCTTAAAACATCATGCAAGTTATCACTGGCAATGCAAGGTAATGGAAATAAATTGATGCAATCATCGAGTAGGTATGACCATATGTTTGTGATACCATGTGGAGTTCATAGTTTGAATCTTGTTTTCAAAGCTATTATTGTTGAAGTCGCATGAATGAAAAAACATTGTAATGAAGCAAAAGAAATATATATATCTTTATTACAAAGTACCAACATGCATAAAAAATGTGTAGACAAATTCCCAACCTCCAACTTCTTAATATTCGAGAAAATAGATTTGCATCACACCATGCTTTGATTCACTTATGCGGCAATGGGGTTGCTTTTTCTTTTATGGAAATTTGTCCCAAGTGGAAAAAATGGAGATCGCCCATCACTGAAAAATAAATTCACATCATAACTATAATTCTCAATAAGGTTTTTTGGGGTTATATTGAGTTGTTTCTTTCCATATTGAAGCCATAGTCAATCTGTTACAAAATTTGTGATATCGATATTCCTATGTAAGGAGACATTTATGAGCATATTGATTGTATGCTGGAAAGAGTACAACAAATTAACTATCAATAGATGGAAAATATAAAATACCCATTTGAATTGTTTGTCCTATTCACTGAATCCAAAGTATGCAACAAGTCTTACTTGGCTAAATTTGGGAATGAAAGGAGAGTTCCAAACAAAGACAAGGAAGTGAACGATGGATTCAAAGCAACAAATTCTACATTTGTCCTAAAAAAAGGGAGCTCTAAAGAACTAATTTACTACATTTATCACAAGGAGTAATGAATTTAAAGTGTAAATGTACTCATTGATATGAGTACTATGAAGCTTATTGCATACTGATCATATTCTGGTTCTAAAACTCTGAAATTGCAGACACTTGCACCTCAGGATTTTTCACAAGTTCCCAACTTCTTAGTAGAAAACATACCATGGATAACTTATGGGTTCATCAATTCAGTGAAGAGAAAAAAACTTTCATAAACCAAGGCAAGGTATCTTGTTTACAATCAATCAAATCTTCACCTGAAATCTTAATATAGAGACAAGGCTTCAACGTATTTGGATGTGATTCCGAAAAATGAACTCATTTATATAAGTACTATGAAACTTAATGCATGTTGATCATATTCTGGTTCTGAAACTCTAAAATTGCAGACAATTGTTGTTGGGCTGAGAGTAAGGTATGTTTCATCCTATCTTCACCATGAATTTTTATTTACTTTTATGAATTTTTCCTCATCTTGACAATAAAGGAAAGGGAATTAATGTAAAGTGAGGAAAAAATGAACTAATGATAAACGGGATGTTTAACAACAGAAATTTACTTCTTTTATCTTTATTAACAGGGAAACAAAGCAGCTGAACTGATGATAACTGAAAGACAGATGACAAGAGAAGCAAACGGGATCATGATGGCTCCCATGGGCCAGCAGAAGATGGAAAGGCACATCCACACTTGAAGAACTCAAACGATAGCCACAAGTAGAAGGATACCGTATGTAAAGACCCATTACCGCTATTGAAATCACCTTTAAAAGGCCCAAGATGAACAAGATAGATAGATCTGAATGGGGATTTTATTCTGTAATAGACATATCAGGACATAATTGTTAGTTGTATTAATGTATTAATCTCCAGCTTAATAAAGATTTTGGCATTTTTAAACTGTCAATCTCTGAGTTTTCCTTGGCGGTAGAGTTCTAGTGGCTTTAGGCCCAACCCTGGGAGTTTCTTCGCTACTTCTATGCAATACATTAATTACAAAATTTACGTTTCCAGTCATTTAATGCATTTCATGAGATATCATTTAATTTATTGAATTATGAACATAAGATGCTACGGGTTTGTCTTTCATTATAATAGTTCATCATTCATGCTTTCTCGATTACAATCAATGTTTTCATAATTATTTAGATTCTTTCATCATTTCCCAATGCTTTTATACTCGTTTGATTAGTTTTAGCATGACGGTTGTTCAATTCCGTATATAGCTAAAGTTGGATCCCGTCATTATTATTGCAAGGCTTCTAGTTATTTTTTGATTCAAAGAGATGTTAGCTATTTAATTTAAAAGAGAATTCCATTGCAAATTTAGATAAACAATTGTTGTTCAATTTATCAAAGTTGTTGTTCAATTTATTAGGACTGTTGTTCAATTCATCATCGTATGTTGTTCAATCGTAGTTTTCTCTTTTCTGCGCTTACTTAGACCAAATAGTCAAAATAATTCTATAATTCCATTTCACTTTTCTTTGATTGAAATTCGAGAATTAGATAGTCTTATGATAATTTAGAGTAGTTTTCCTTTCATGTCACTCGCATATACTGTGCTTACACTCTTGAAATAATAAGACTTTCCTTGGGTTGATAATTAAATGAGAGCATTGAAGTTTCCCGTAACAATCATCTTTATGACCCAACATTTTTGGCGCCATTGTCGAGGAGAGTGTTTAAGAGTGATTTCCTTTACTTGTTTTTTCCTTTTGTTGTGAATAATTGGGTATTGAAAACGAGAGGTAAGAATAGGCATACCGACAACCAAAATTCTTGCTCTCGAGCTCACTTCTCAGCAATTATGCAGAGGCTAGTAGGATAGGTGCTCGTGTTTTATGACTAGGAAGAAAAACATAGATACAAATCAAAATCACCCACTTAAATCCATGAAACCCAAAGGACTGGTGGTCCTTGGCAGAACAACATATATAGACGAAATCATTAATAAGGTTGAATCCCAGGCATCCATAGGACCCAGAACCATTCCTACTCAAAGTTCTACTACATTCCCTCAGGCAGCAACCTCAACATCTGTACCCCATGCCGAGATTCACAGTGAAACAGAAGATTCTGAGCAAAGCCTTTAGAATTCTAATAATGTAAGTGCTGACCCTTTGAGAGAGGGAGGTTCTTGCAATTTACAGGAAGGGGAAGGAGAAACTAGTAGTACAGTACAGGTAAAAACTCCAGAGCCTGGATCCCCTGAGAGAATGGTCGAGACAGAGACACTTGGTATCCTAGATCGGGGAAGTGTTGTAAGGCTTCCTCCAATCCCTAATTCCACTAAGATTATTCCTCTAGAACAAGAAACCCCCAAAGATTATTGGAATATATTTTATCAAATGGCAAACAATCAGAACCAGAATCAGAGGTAGACATCAAGATTGGAGTATCCCACTATTGACCATGCTACAAATTCCCCTATGAAATCCATTCCATTAAAAAACATCCCCACCTTCCATGGGTTGACCTTGGAAGATCCCGATGCATTTTTATTTGAATTCGATGTCTTATGTAGGAGATATGACTACACTAATAACCCTCAGAAACTGAAATTATTTCCCTCTACTTTGAAGGGGGCAGCATTACATTGGTTCATGGGGCTCGGTGGAGGAACCATTAATAACTGGGACCAGATGAAGAACACTTTTCTTAACAAATATCAAGACTATTTCCAGAATCAAGAATTAAAATATGAGATCTTCAATATGTCTGCAAAAGACAATGAGGCATTAGAATCATACGTCGAAATATTTGTATATAACTTACAAAGGTCTCCATATACTACACTATCCAAAGATATCTTAAAAGAAACAATGATTAATGGAATGAAAGAAGAATGGGTTGAAACACTTAACATAATGGGGAAAGGGGACATATAACAAGAAGAATATGGTGATATTATTTCACTGTGTATCAGGTGTTCTCGGGGTAGTACATGAAGCATGCCAATCAGGCGAGACTCGGCTACAAGGAATCCTAAGCAGTCCAGTGGCAACGTGACGAGAACATAATTTGGTAACCTTTTAGAAGATTTCAAAATTGATATCCTGGGAACCCTGACAAAAAAGATAGATGTCCTGCAAGCCAAGCAGAAGCAAGCTATAGCAAAAAAAAACCTTGCCATATTTTTCCCATGCTATCAGAAGAATCACAGCCAAAGGGAATGTCCATTAGTCGTGGCCCAAACATGTGCTATTTTCACCAAGGACCATGCCACTAAAAATTTATCTTCACTTCTGGGGTTGAAAGAAGTTTTTAAAGAAGTAGAAGAAGAGACAAAACTCGTCCATCTAATGAACCAACTTCGGTAATGGCAAGCACAACTAGGTATGCCCCAAGACCTCCCTTAGTTATTTTCTTCTTCGCAGTTTAACCAACAAAACCCTGCAACAACTTGGAAAAACCAATCACCTTTCTCTACTTGACCATCTCAATCATTTCCTATGCCCCCTTGGCCAACACAACCCTCTCTAGGTTATAATTTTCCAAGTTTTCCTTGTTCTCCCCCTTATTGGAAAAACAATCCCTATCAATCCAGGTGGCCGACCTCCCCTTCACAAACCACAAATTGGCCTCAAAACTGGCAGTGACCTCTAGGAATGACCAAGCTACCAATGGGGACAGGGGTTCAAAATCAACCAAAATTACCAGCTCCATACCTAGTCCAGCACAACCCCCAACCTATCATATAGCCTCAATAACTGGCTCAACCCAATCCAATTCCTAACAACAGGTTGGTTAAGATAATTCAGATTGTAGAAAATCCAAATCCCGAAACTAAATAGAAGCAATGCAATGAACTAAGGTTAATATCAGGATGTGTTATTTGATCAGCATAAGGTATGACCCCACCACAACTTGAATCTGAAACTCTGACAAAGCCTAGACAAACAACTGTGACTGAAATAGAGGTAGAGCAGACGAGGTAAATGGTTGATCAAAGGAAACCTAAAAAGCTTATGATTTCTCCCCCTCCATTCCCTGAAAGATTAACACTTCCTAGACCAACAGTCTCTCCAGATTTTGATATCCTAGGGGAATTAAAGAACCTTTGCATTAAAATTCATATTTTGCAGGCTATACAAGACATTCCTATCTATGCAAAGATAATTAAAGAACTGCACGAAAAAAAATAGGTGAGGAAAGAAAAAGTTGTACCCATTGTTCATGTGGTAGTTGCACTATCAGACTTACTATTGGGTAAGGAAACACCTGTGAAATATAAGGATCCAGGGAACCCTATAGTAACTATGCAAATCTCTAGCCACTCCTTTCCAAACACATTGGTTGACTTAAGGGTGGCCATTAACATCTTAACTATAGAGACCTGTGTGAAGTTAGGCATAACAGCATTAGAACCCACAACTACCTTGTGGAACTTGCTGACAGATTTGTTCAAACCAAAAGGAATGTTAGAAGACATCCTGGTTTCTGTGGACTCATGGGAGTATCCAGTTGAATTTTTAGTTATTAACCTAAAAAGTAGGATGGATGGGCACCCCCTGATACTTGGTCGACCTTGGTTAACAACAACTGATGCTTACATAGGCTGTCGCATAGGCATCATGATGATTAATAGAGGGGATTCCATAAAACAAATTATCATTTACCCGCCTGCCAAGCCAAGTCTACCCACGGTAAACATTCACAGGAATCCACATACATACTTGGAACAAAATATCCAGTTACCACTGACATTAGTTGAAGCTCTTGAATTCAAAGATGAAACTGAAGACGATGTAATCAATAACTTCATGAATCATCCATCTGTGCCTCGAAGCTTAAAATTCCAAATTTTAAAAACACTTCTTGATGATGAAAGACAGGAAGACCCCTTGGCAGACATTGATAATCAAAACATACCCACAACCGTTGTTCACAACAACATACCAATTTAAATTGTGCTAGGGAAAGTTTTAAATATCAATGGAAGTCTGGATAGTGAGCAAAAGCAAAGGCTCATAAAAGTTCTACAGAAGTATCAGGGATAATTTTCTTGGGACTACCCAGACATGAAGGGTATAGACCCTCAATTATGCACACATCACATCTATACTGAAAAGGAGGCTCAGCCTATTCGACAACCTCAATAGAGGCTAAACCCACATCTGAAAGACATTGTAAAATATGAAGTACAAAATATACTGTATGTAAACTTCATTTATCTTATCTTAGACAGCAAATGGGTCTCTTCTCTAGTAGTCGTTCCTAAGAATAATGGTAAATGGAAAATTTGTGTGGATTACAGCTAACTAAATAAAGCAACACAGAAGGACCACTTTCCCCTTCCTTTCATTGACCAAGTCCTTGAGACATTGGCAGGGAAATGGTTCTTTTTCTTTCTTGATGGGTTCAGCAGTTACAATCAAATCTAGATAGCCCCCAAAGACCAGGATAAAACAACCTTTACCTGCCCATGGGGCACATTTCCCTACAGTGTATTACCTTTTGAATAATGCAATGCCCCAAAAACATTCCAAAGAGCCATACTTAGCATTTTTTCTTATTTAATAAATGAAGGAATTGATATTTACATAGACGACCTTAAGGCATATGGAGATGATTTTGATCAAGAACTTGAAATGCTAGAAAAGGTATTAGAATGATGTATTGCTACCAGACTATGTTTAAGCAATGAAAAAATCCACATGATGATGACCGAAGGAGTAATCCTAGGACACTACATCCCTGCAGCTGGAATATAGGTAGACCTGGAAAAAATAGAGGTAACCCTCTTATTTTCCACACCTTGTACCCAGACAGAGGTACGCATTTTTCTTGGATATGCAGGGTACTATCGCAGATTTATAAATATTTTTTCAAAAATCGTTGCACCCTTGTAGGTATTAACTAGAAATGTTGAATTCCATTGGTCTGATAAATGTGACACTACTTTTACATATTTAAAGAAACTGGTCTCGAGAGCACTGATATTACGTAGTCCTAAATGGAAGATTCCCTTTCACATTTCTTCAGATGCATTTGATATAATGATAGGGGTAGTTCTTGGTCAAGAAGAAGACAAAAGGCCCTATGCTATTTATTATCTCAGCAAGAATCTGACTCCTATTGAATTAAAATATACAGTGACTGAAAAGGAGTTCTTGGTTGTCATTTATGCTATCAATAAATTTAGACATTTTATAACTGGCTGTAAAGTACTCATGTATACTGATCACCCTGCCATTACATATCTAGCCAATAAACCAATTACAAATGGGAGAATAACTCATTGGTTGCTTCTTTATCAGGAATTCGATAAGTATCAAAGACCATCAAGGGAAGGAGAACGTGTTTGCAAACTTCCTATCCAGAGTTCCCAAAACTAATGACATACTAGCAGTGGACAACTAGTTTCCCAATGAGCATATGTTCACTGTAGTAGCAAAAACACCATGGTACGTGCATGTAGCAAACTACCTGGAAGTAGGAAATTTTCCCAGACATTTAACATCAAGGGACAAAATATGATTGTTCAGCGCAGTGCTAGATTCTCTTGGATCGATGGATACCTCTTTCATACATGAGATGATATGCATATACGCAGATGCATCCGAGAAGATGATATTTATGACATTCTACGGGCCTGTCATGATTAACCTTGTGGTGGCCATTTTTCTGATCGCAGAATGGGGCACAAAGTATTGCAATTGGGTTATTATTGGCCTATGATTTTTAAAGATGCCAAGAAATATGTCCAAGCCTACAATAGTTGCCAAAGAATGGGTTGCTCGGGCCAAGATGATGAAATGCCATTACAACCACAATTGGTAGTAGAATTGTTCGAACGATGGGCACTAGACTTCGTTGGGCCATTCAACCCGCCATCAAACCAGAAGATATACATACTGGTTGCCATAGATTACGTAACAAAGTGGGTAGAAACAATGGTCTTATCAAGAGCTACGAAATAATATGTGATTAATTTTATTTTTGAGCTATTTGTGCGATATGGCTTACCATTGGAAGTGATAACCGATGGTGGGGCACAATTTGTGGGAAATAAAATTACAGCCACCCTGAGAAATCACCATATCATCCATAGAGTCACATCTCCCTAACACTCGTAGGAAAACAGGCAGGTTGAAACTACCAACAAAGTCCTTGAGGAAATTCTCACTAAAACAATATCAACACATCACCGGGATTGGGCTACTAGACTACCAGAGGCCTTGTGGGCTTACCGCACAACATGGTGAAACACCACTGGATATTCCCTGTATCATCTGGTATTTGGAAGAGAGCCTATTTTTCCTATCAAATTCGAAATAAAGACTCTAAGGACAACCCAAGAGGTAGAGCTAGAATTGTTGGAGGCCTAGATTAGAAGAATCCAACAAATAAATGAATTAGATGAAATACAGCTACTGGCTCTGCAGCGCACCACAATCATCCGACAACAACCAGCCAAGTGGCATGAAAACCTCATAAAAAATAAGACATTCCAGAGAGGATATTGGGTGCTTCTCTACGACTCCAGGTTCCAATATTTTCTGGGAAAGTTACAAACAAGGTGGCTCAGTCCATACGAAATTCAGGAAGTACACAATAATGGTACCCTCACCTTAACCACCATAGACGAGACTGGTTCTACATTCCGAGTCAACATGAACCGAGTGCGCCTCTATCACAAACCACTTACAAGGGAGTATTCCTACCAGTAGGTACGCAACGATCCCACTATCCAAGTTTTAACAGAAGGGGGTGATAACCTGACAACTTTAAGTACATGAGAGCTTCCTACTTCCTTTTGTAAATAGTGTATATAATTTCCCTGCAATTTCTAGTTTTATTATTTTGTTGTACATTCTTCATACGCATACTTGTATCCTTTTTCTTCATCATCCTTTTTCTTTTTGTTTATTTCTGTTGTTCAAATCTTTGAATGTTTGTTGTTCAATCCAATTGAATAGATGTTGTTCAATCGGATTGAACAATCGTGTCTTTTGCGTGTTTATTTTTGTTGTTAAAATATTTGAACATCTGTTGTTCAATCCAATTGAACAGTTGTTGTTCAATCGGATTGAACAGTTGTGTCTTTTGCTTGTTTATTTTGGTTGTTCAAATTTTTGAATGACTGATGTTCAATCGAATTGAATAGATGTCGTTCAATTGGATTGAACAAATAGTGTCTTTTGTGTGATTATTTTTGTTGTTCAAATATTTGAATGACTACTATTTAATCCAATTGAAAAACTGATGTTCAATCAGATTGAACAATCGTGTCCTTTTGCGTATTTATTTATTACTGTTCAAATCTTTGAATCGTTGTTATTCAATCCAATTGAATAGTTGTTGTTCAATCAGATTAAATAGTTGTGTGTCATTTTTGTTGTTCAATTAGATTGAACAACCATTTTTTTTCCTTTCTAAGCATGATCCCTTTTTTTTTTTTTGATGATCTCTTCTCGCAAAAACGCACTCCTCATTCCACACCCTAGCTATAAAAGACATTTCTGAGTAGGAATTGGCACCTGAAAAGGAGAAAATCAGTAATATTACTAATATGATTATCCTTTAGAACTTTAATGGAAATATCTACTTTGGAAGCTGACATAGTACATCTATGTAATGAAGGGCTAGACATATCCTGCTTAAACATGTTATCACACAATTCATAGTCTTATAACGGTATATCTTTCTACACTCTCGAGTAGTATTTCCCTTTGACATAAAGATTTAGGAATAAGGAGTATTAATTATATTGGCATTATTTTTACTTCTCACACCATCCCTAAATCTTAAGGAGTTAATGAGCCTCCATTCATGTATAAAGAATAAATATTATGTTTAGATGCAAATTAAAAAAAAGAGAGAATAGGGGGTCTCATCATGATCCAGCCTACCATGATCATATGGATTTAATAGGTGACATGCCCAAAATGGCCAACACACCAGGGTAATGACCTTCTCAACAACACCAACTGTTGAAGGACAGGAGGTCTCATCACGAGAAAACCTAATGACTTTATTACAATCCTAGTGAATGAAATTGTTACTATCTGGCCACCACACCAGCATAGTGGTCTCTTCATAAAACAAATTAAAATGCCTAATTTTCAAAAAGAAGTATTATTTCTATATGAAAATATTTAAGGGAGAATAGGGGGTCTCATCACAAGCCAGCCTACCATGATCATAAGGGTTTAGCAAGTGACATGCCCATAATGACCAACATAGCAGGTTAATGACCTTCTCGACAGCTCCAACTTCTTGAAGGACAGGAGGTCTCATCACGAGCCGACCTGATCACTCTGTTACAACTCTAGTGAGTGGCATCTTGACTATCTGGCCACCACACCATCATGGTGATCTCTCCATAAAATTGGCAAAATATCTACTTTTACATAGAGGATTTTGGCTCATTTTTCGAGTTAAAATAGCAGCCCTATCAAGAATATGAACGCCTGATGGCAGCAATGGCTCCGCTTGTGGTATGAGAGTATTTTTCTAATGATAGCCAAATACTGTTATATATACCTTATCTCCTACTTTCATCCATTTCTGAGATAAACTCTCTACTCAAATAAGTGATAATACTATTTACTCGCATAAGTAACTATGAATGAACTGTGCTTTCATGTTTGAATTATGGGATGAGGGCACCAATAATTATCCATCACTGTCATGCTTTCGTCATGCCATACCATTAAATAAGGACATCCTATCATAATAATTGTTGTATTAATTTCTCCCATTCTTCGGGCATTTCCACATGAGATACACTTATGATAAATTCCAATTTTGACCTTTGCATCGCATGCATTCATGATTTCTTCAATCTCTCCTCTTTTCTTGAGCTCCAAGGCCATAGACACCATTCTCTCGTACAAAATTTGATTACTGATTTCTGACATTTTTCCTAGTATGCATTCATGATTGATCCAATCTCTCTTGTACTTAAGGATGTGGATGCCCTTATTTCGAGAGAGGGGATGTAAATATCCATAAATATTAAGCATGCAAATTCTTTGCACATATTCCTTTGGATACGCTGATAGGAACAAAAGATCATTGCAATTACCATATGAAGTTACATACATTTACGACAGAAGGATGTAATTTATTTTTTCTCTCACATGCAGTGTTTATTATAACCAACAGGGATGAAAGAAACGTAGACAGAAGGAGAAAGTAGCTCAGATAACACATTAGCTATGGGAGGAAACTCTCTCCAAAATGAACCTACAACCTTCCTAATCTCAAATGCAGCTCGCACCATTATTCAAAAAGTTGGCTGGTTGCCATACCTACACAAATTGCAAGGGTTTGAAATAGAAATAATAGTTGAATTCCTGCAGAACCTACAGGAGGGACATACCAAACTCAGACGAAGGATTATACTAGTCACAAAGGATATTATCGCTGAAGTCTCCGGAATACCAGCGGAGGGAGAAAGATGGACCGAAAAACACCTTCTTCTACGAGAGGCAATCACAGCTTACTAGGACCCAAGAGAACCATTGGAACATAAAGGAAAGTCTATTAACTCAACGTCCCTACAACAACCTTGGCAGGAATTGGCAGCATTCATCCAAAGATACATCACATGCAATGGACACTAAGACGTGGTAAAACCCCACCAAATCAAATTTTTAGATGTCCTTAAACAATAAATTTCAGTTAATCTACCTTATTTCTTGAAATATGTATTATATGACACTGTTATTCGAGTTACAAAGGCTAAAAACCCCCAAGGAGTCATCAGCCACCATGGCTTAATCAAGTTAATTATCATTCATGAGCTAGGAAAACAACAAACATCCTGGGACAACTTTGTTAACCCTGCCATGCATGCCCCTGAGGAAAAACCTATCGGAATAGAAATTGAGCTTCCTATAACAAACATACCTAGGAGAACAAGATGGAAAAGGACCCGTGCTTCAACTTTAGAACCAAGGAAGCGAAGACTATCTGAAAGACTACAATTATGGAAAGACACCTTGGAATTTCCAAATGAAGCAGAGCCATCCCATACACCACCTTCAAGCCCTCAAAACATACCCTTACAAGACTATGAAGAAGAAATGGCTCGAGTCCTCGAGAAAATGAGGGCATATCGTGAAATTCGAATCTCATCTGAACAAGCTGAGGAGAAGGAGGAACCATTGAATCAATCGGCCACTGCCAACATCTCTGGCTGCATTGAAATATTACCCAACAAAGATGAATCGTGGGATTTTAGTGCCTTATCTCCTCCCGAGAGTGATTGCGTGAATAGGGAAGATCAGGTGGAAGGGATAGCTGAATCTAAAAATCAGTCAGGAGACACCATCCCCTTAGAAAAAAATGCTAGCATGGAGACAACCCCCCTAACACCTGAAGGGAACAATATCTCACCCAGTCAGGACATTAATGCAGAAATAAAATTCATAGCGCAGGAAGGAAATATCATCACTGATAACATTGGAACTGGAACCACCATTCCTGAAAACGAAGTTGTTCCTCCTCCATCCCCTGCCAAAACCATATTCCAAGAGAAATCAGCTGAAAAGAAGTTAAGGAAAATGAGCAGGACCTGCAAGAGGTTAATAAAAATGATAAAACATCTGAAGAAACAGTTGAAAGAAGTAAGCAAGACTCGAATTCCTATGAAGGAATTGGTCACCACAGAAACCCAAATAGAGCTTGTCACCCAATTGATAGACACTGTTGAGACTGAGGTATAGAGTGACCTAGTGGACACTGTTGAGATTGAGGTACATACTAACCTAGTAGACACTGCTGAAGCTTCTGTGCAGACTAGGCTGGAACTTACAAAAGAAAATGAAACTCAAATGGAGGAGACACTTGCCTCCACTCCCCTAGTAGAAAAGGCTTCCAATCAAAAATTTCATAATGAACTAATTCAAACTCAGCATGAATTGGCACAATGAATAAAGGAAGTAGTACCCACATAAGAACATCAAGCACTATTGAAGGAATTCAAATACCTTTCTGCAACTGAGGATGAGACATTTTCTCAACTAATAGAGGAAAAGGCAAAGGTAAATAAATCATAGGATCAGGTGGAACAAGCCAAGAAGAAAACTAGTATGGTTTTCTCTCTTTACTCTGATGTGCTGACATGCAGGGCACTAGCCACCAACTATGCCCTATTCTTAGTAGAACGGTGCCTATTACTAAAAATAAAGGTTGTCAGGGAAGGGAAGCACATGACTTTTAAAATTGTTGAGGAATCTGTCCAATGCTGCAATGAACATAATGAATAGGTCTAGTATCTTTTGTGTGAATTATACTTACACAACTTCTTTCTAGACGAGGACATGGCTAGTAATCGTAGCCCCTTCATAGGGGAAATTCAGTTCTAGGATTTCCTCTCTTTTTCCAAGAACCAGAATCGATGGGCTAAGCCCTACAATACCTTCCATAAGAGGGAGCATGGGCTAGACCTATGGGTTATGGGGAGCCTACTAGACCCCTGCACCTATTCACCCAGCATAATAATTTCATGCAGAGGAAAGGACTAAGGTATAAACTGGGACCTATCTACAAGGATATCATACAGCATTGGAGGGAGTACTTTGAGGACATTCAGGGAGCAGCTTTGGCAGTAGCAAAGTAGAGGTGGCTAGCCTCCACAAACAATGTGAAAACCAGAGAGCCATTTGGTTATAGAAACTTCAAAACAGCTACCTCCAGATTCCTTTTATACAACAATATAATCTTGAACGTGGGACTTAAATGGATAGGATGTAGGTACAGGTGCCCTCTCATCTAGTACCCCCTGAGGATAGTGATCATGATTATGAGCTGCCAAAGGGGCACACAAACTCCACCTTTGCAAAGATTAGACAGACACATGGCTTCAAATTCTATAAAGAAGAATTCTACCCTGCATATTCTTTGACCCAGTTACATCTCAACCAGTTTTTTTCACAAGGACCTGCAAATAGGTAAGAAGGGGAGTATTTTGGGCCGAGAATAAGGTACGTTTCATCCTATCTTCACCATGAATTTTTATGCACTTTTATGACTTTTTCCTCATCTTGATAATAAAGGAAAGGGAATTAATGTAAAGTCAGGACAAAATGAACTAATGATAAAAGGGATGTTTAACGACATAAAATTGACTTGTTGTATCTTTATTAAGAGGGAAAAAAAGTAGCTAAACTAATGATAATTGAAAGACAATTGACAAGAGAAGCAAACAGGATCATGATGGCTCCCATGGCCTGGCAGAAAATGGAAAGGTATATCCACGCTTTAAGAACTCAAACGACAGCCATGAGTAGCAGGATCACGTATGGAAAAGACTCGTTACCACTATTGAAATCACCTTTAAAAGGCCCAAGATGAATAATATATATAGATCTGAATGGGGATTTCTTCTGTAATAGATGTATCAGGAGAAAATTGTCAGTTGTACTAATTTATTAATATCCAGCCTAATAAATATTTTGGCGTTTTTGAATAGTCAATCTCCGAGTTTTCCTTAGCGATAGAATTATGGTGGATTTGGGTCCAACCCTGGGAGTTTCTACACTACTTCTGTGCTATACGTTAATTACAAAATTTATGTTTCCAGTCATTTAATGCATTTCGTGAGATATCATTTAATTGATTGAATTATGAACATAAGATGCTATGGATTTCTCTTTCATTATAATAGTTCATCATTCATGCTTACTTGCTTACAATCAATGTTTTCATAATTGTTTATATGGTTTCATCATTTCCCAATGCTTTTATACTAGTTTGATTAGTTTTATCATGATTGTTGTTCAAATATGTATATAGCTAAAGTTGGATCCCTTCATTATTATTGCGAGGCTTCTAGTTGTTGTTTGATTCAGAGAGATGTCAGCTATTTAATTTAAAAGAGATTTCCATTGAAAAATTATATAAACAATTGATGTTCAATTTATAAAATTTGTTGTTCAATTTATTAGGAATGCTATTCAATTCATCACAGTATGCTTTTCAATCGTATTTTTCTCTTTCTTGCACTTACTTAGAACAAATAGTCAAAATCATTTTATAATTCCATTTCAATTTTCTTTGATTGAACTTCGAGAATTAGATAGTCTTCCTTATGATAATTTAGAGTATTTTTTCTTTGATGTCACTCGCATATATTGTGCTTAACACTCTTGAAATAAAAATACTTTCCCTGGGTTGATAATTAAATGAGAGCATTGAAGTTTCCTGTAACAGTTGTCTTTATGACCCAACACTTGCATCTCAAAATTTTTCACAACTTACCAACTTCGCAGTAGAAAAAATACCATCGAGCAGTTGTGGGTTCATCCATTCAATGAAGAGAAACAAACTTGCATTAGAAAAGGTAGGGGATTTTGTTTACAATCAATCAAATCTTCACCTGATATCTCAATCAGTGTTGTAGGAACTGTTCCCCCCATGTTTGGAGGCTAAAACCATTCAATGTGTGGATCTGTGCCCAAATATCCCTTAGAACTGCATCCCTGGAATTCAAAACAGCAGTTGCTCAATTTTTTCACGCTCCCTGCTATGCTTCCTGAAATTTCACCCAAAGTGGAAAGCTCCTAACTACAAAACACCTCAAAAATGTAGAAATGATGAACTCCACCATTTCACAAATCTAGCAGTTGATTTGACATGTTTGGTGATAAGAAGTTTTTATTATGCGAGAAATGACATTATCCATATCACCATTAATGCATGGTGTTACAATTAGGTTATGATCATGTCATATAATAAAGTTATAATATATTCTAAGTTAGTAATTAAGTGACTTATTTCTCATGTTATAAATAGAGTTATGTTCGATTAGACTAGTGCTTGACTAATAAGGTAACTGTACATAGTTTTGGTATAGGACATTAATGTCATCCTTATATGCATTGAAATCCATACCAATTGAATATGAATCAAACATATCACTCTCTCTTTCAATATATTTTGGCTTGCATTCCTTGTAAACATTCTTGATTGATTTTCCTCATAATTCATGTCTTTTTCTCATTTAGGTTAAAAATAGAAAAATTATCAAGAGACATAAAAGTACCTAAATCCAAAAAATAAAAAATAAACATAGCTAATATTTCAAACTCATTCGTGGCATTTGAGGCTTACCTCTAGAGATGTTTCAACATTTGTTTCTGTAATAACTCAAACAGTTGCATTAGTTGTTGGGATCAATAATATAAATTGTAAGATATAATGCAGAAAAAACTTAGAGGACAAATTAAACAGTTTTAAGAAAAATCACACTAGAGAGATATAATATTTAATGCATAATTTTGAATAACAATATTATGAGAAGCATGATGCCACAAGGAACTTGGAAAATAATTTTGAAATCAAAGCACAAAAAAAATAAAATTGACCTAAAGGAACCATCATCGAAAGGGATCTTTGGAATTGAAATTATATTATAATCCACCCACCCAATGCTTCTACTTGATTTTTATTAACTCTATGCCTATATTATGTTATCAAGGTTGCATGAACTAGATCTACTCCAGCTACTTTCCTGGATTTTATCTTGAGCATAAAGAATATTTGAGATGATGTTATTGAGGCGCTACTTTCACAACAACTAGCATATAAAATGTGTGCAAGTCTCTAACCCCTCTCTGTAATGCCCATTTTTCATACAGGTTTCCATTTTATCTCAATGAGATATTATAAAGACTACATGTCACACAAAAATTAGTGGTTTTCTTAATTGAATAATAATTAAAGTCACGAAGAGACAATTGATTTAAGAGATGATAATGTATACATGGTTAAAATCTAAGGAAAAACCCCAATGAACATGTATAATATAATTTAAAGATGTGTAATATGTATTATATATACTGGGCCTAAAGGAGAAACTATAAACAACAAATAAAATACTAAAGCATCACTAGAAGATTGAATCTAAAGTGGACATGGTTTTATAAAAGACAATAGGGACAAATAAAAAGTGGTTGCAAAATTTGTTTAAGTTGATCTTGACAGATGTACATATATAACAATAGGACAAGAGCATTGGTGTTGTGAAACAAGCTCCAAAAATAGAAGAAAAGAGATATCAACGCCTTAGAAATAAGCCACTTCGAGGGGGAAACTTCCAATACATTACATGAATGAGCAATTCTTGGATGATACAAATGAAAAAACCTCCTCTCTCTATATAGGAGTCCATGGGGCCACAATGTAATGCTAGATGACCTAACAATAATAATGTAAGGGCATAATAATAACAATATGGGGCTTACATGGGTACAACAATAACAATAAGGGGGTTAAACTAACAACAATAAGGGACTATACTAGTAATAAGGACCTAACATGCTCCTCTCCTTCAAAAAAGTGTTGTCCTCAACGCTTGAGTAGCTTCGGGTGCTTTTGTATAAAATTCTCATCCTCCCATGTAGAATCTTAAGTGGGTAAGTTCTTCCATTTGATGAGATACTATGAAATTCATCAACTTTGTAGCTGTTGAGTTCTTGTTTCCGTGACTGCTTCAGGTTCCAATGGTTTTTCCTTCCTCATCAAATTCTGGAAATATTGCTTGAACTGGAATTTTTTCCCTTGTAACCTTTTTTAAGCATGAAACATGGAAAACTAGATGCACTCGCGAAGAAGTAGGAAGCTGCAATTTGTATGCCATAGTGCCAATATTTTACAACACCTTGTAAGGACCATAGTACTTTGGCAATAATTTATTATCCTTATTAACTTGCTTGAGGGACATTTTTTTGTATGGTTGTAGCCGTGAAAATACCCAGTCTCCGACATCAAAAATTCTCTCACTGCGATGTTGATTTGCTTGTTGTTTCATTCGATTTTGTGCCAAGTTTAGGTTATCCTTTAAGACTTGGAGAACTTCTTGTTGATGCTCGATGTGATCCTCCACTGCTTGAACGCTACAATTTCCCTTAAATAAGATGTGATGGATGGTGGATGATATCCATAAAGTGCCATAAATGGGGTCATTTTTGCTGCAGTATGGAAGGAAGTGTTATACCACCATTTAGCAAGAGGTAACCACTTGACCCATTTTTCTTGCTTATTAGATACAAAACAATGAAGACATCCTTCCAAAAATTTATTCACTATCTCTATTTGACCATCGGATTGAGGATGATAAGATGAGCTATGAGCTATTTGAGTACCCAAACAAGAAAATAATTCCATCTAAAAATTTCCTGTAAAAATGGGATCTTTGTCACTTAAAATAATATTCGAGTTTCCATGTAGCTTTTGAATTGTTTCCATAAATGCAGTAGCAACCGTACTTGCTTTAAATGGATGAGATAATGCACAAAAGTGTGCATACTTGGTAAGTCTATCAACTACCACCATGATGACACTCCTTCCTTCAGAGTTAGGTAAACCTGTGATAAAATCCATTGAAATCTCCTCCCAACGTTGACTTGGAATGGATAAAGGTTGTAGAAGACCCGGGGTCTTAATTGTCTCAACTTTATTTTTATTGCAAACAAAACATTCCATCAAAAAATTTTGAATATTAGCTTTAAGGCCATCCCAAAAAAATTATTTCTTCACCCTGTGGTAAGTTTTTAAAAATCTTGAGCGTCCTCCTAAAGGAGAAGTGTGCAATTCCAGAAGAATCTTTTATTTTAGTTGGGAATTCTTGCAAATACATAAGTGATATTTGTACCATAAGGAATAATTTTTCCAACTAAATGTATCAGATGTACTAGGATCTTGCTGCAACATTGAATGAGTGTCCAAACTTCTTCGTCCTTCTTTCATTCATCCCTTGCTTCAGTTATCCAATCTAGTTGGATAATAGAAATGGCACAAAGTAATTCTTCCACCTCTTCATCCTTTCTTGAGAATGCATCTGCAACAAAATTTAGCTTCCCCTTTTTTTAGATGATTTCAAAGTCATAACCCAACATATTTGTGACCCATTTTTGCTGCTCTTCCAAAGATATTCTTTTTTCCAAAAAGTTGTTAAGACTATCATGATCATTTTTTACCTTGAAGTTTCTTCACATTAGGTAAGGTATCCATTTATTTTGTGCATGTAGTATTGCCAAAATTTCCTTCTCTTAAATAGCCTTTTGTAAATACTTTCCTTTGATTCAACGACTTTCAAAAGCAATGGGTCTTCATTCTTGCATTAAAACAACACCAATTCCATTTCCTGAGGCATCACGTTCCACAATAAAGGTTTTTGTGAAGTCTGGCATAGCTAAGACTGGTACTAGGCACATTGCCTCTTTAAGATGTTCAAATGCCTTAGTTGCTTCAGGAGTCCATGAAAATGCATCTTTCTTCAATAATGTTGTTATAGGTGCTGCTATTCTCCCATAATTCTTAACAAACTTGCGATAATACCTTGTTAACCTGAGAAATCCGTGCAAGTGCTTTATGGTTGTGGGGACTTTCCATTCCTTATTCACTTTAATTTTTATAGGGTCTACCTTAACACCCTCATGAGATACAATATGACCCAGATATTCCACCTCTTGTACTCTAAAAAAATATTTGGATGTTTTTGCATATAATTTTTTCTCCTCCAATAGTTTTAGCACCATGTCAACATGTTGAACATGGTCCTTCCAAGACCTGTTGTAGATTAGTATATCATCAAAAAATACTAGCACAAATTTTCTAAGGAAGGGTTTGAAAATGGAATTCATCAGCCCTTGGAATGTAGAAGCTGCATTGGTAAAGCCAAAAGGCATGACCAAAATTTCATAATGACCCTCATGAGTTCTAAATGTTGTTTTTGAAATATCTCCAGTCTTCATTCTAATTTGATGATATCCTGAATGAAGATCCAACTTGGTAAAATAAATTTCTCCATGTAATTCATCCAATAATTCATCAATCATGGGAATGGGAAATTGATATTGTATAGTGAGCTTATTGAGCTCCTTACAATCCGGACACATGTGCCATGATCCATCCTTCTTGTGCACCAATACTACTGGAGCAGAGAAAGAACTTTGACTCGGTTGAATTATACCAGCCTCTAACATTTTTGCAATCATACGTTCAATTTCACTCTTTTGGACAGAAGGATATCTGTAAGGCTGGATGTTTGGAGGAACACTTCCTGGAATCAAATGAATAGCATGATCATCATAACGAATAGGTGGGAGTCCTTTGGGAGTATCAAACACCTTGGAATGATTGTCCAAGACTCTTTGGAGATCTAGAGAAATAGATGATTTTGATGCTGGAACTACTAGTGAGCATAATTGTGCAATTACACCTCGTTGTTCTTTATTTAGAAGCTTTGTCATGCCATTAGAGCTTATTACCTTTCCTGGCTTCCCTGTGATACCTCGTCATTCGACTTCCTTTCTTTCCAAAAAAAAAATCAAGGAAAGTTCTTGAAATTTAAAAGCTACCGTCCCCAAAGATTGTAACCATTGTACTCCTAGTACAACATCAACACCTCCCATTGGGATGGAAAGCATTGGACTATTCAATAAATATTCCCCCATGGATAGCTTGGTATTATGGAATTTCCTAGAGAAATTTATAGTTCCTCCATTTGCAACCATCACTTGACATTCTGGTGTTGGGTATAGGAAACAATTCAATTCCTTGGCTACCTTACAATGAATAAAATTATGGGTACTATCCGAATCAATCAACACTATTACATTTTTCTTCTTAATATTTCCTTCTATATTGAGAGTTTGAGGAGTGGTAATTCCTGCCAATGCATTACATGATATGGTTAGACTCATTTCTTCTTCTTCTAGGGTTGCTTCCTAGTGTATATCCTCTTCTTTTGAAGTTTCTTGTTCATTTTCTTCCTCCTCTTCATAATCTATGTAAAATAATTTCTTCTCATCACACTTATGACCTTTAGTGTATTTGCTATCATAACTGTAGCGAAGCCCTTTTTCTCTTTTTTCTTCCAATTGCTGTGGTGTCAACCTTGCTGTTTGTGGAAGTATAGGAGTAGAAACATTTCCATCTTTATAGATGTGAATGGTAGGCTTCCTTGTCTCCATAATTTTACATTCAATTTTTCTTGCCAACTTGAATTCCTTCTCTAATGAATCTAGTTCCCAAACACGAAATTCATGTTGGATGTTATCCTTTAAAGTCCCTATGAAGATATCAATCTTGTGTTCCTCTGGAATATCAGTTACCCTTATATTCAATTTTTGGAAGTCCCCAATGTGCTCCGACGCTAAACCCTTTTGTTTGAGATTTATCAATTGGCTAAAGAAGGTGTTGCTCTTTGTATCCTCATAATGTGCTATCATTTCCTCCGTAAAAATTGACCAAGTGACAATTTTTTTATGGGATCAAAGCCATCGATACCATACAAATGTATTCTGTTCTAAATGTAAAGTTGTAATGTGTACCTTTTGTGTGTTTTGCAAATTATTGAGATCAAAATATTGCTCCATTTGTAGTATCCATTTTACGGGATCCTTGCCATAAAAATTCCTCATATCCATCTTTGGAATATGGTGGTTCTTCCATCCAACCTTAGAGTTTATGAAATAATGATTAACATTTATTTTTTTCTCATCATGAGTTTCCTCTACTATATTTCCGCCATTACGAAACATTTCTTGTAGCAACTTTTCCAAACCTTCGATGTCTACTTTTAGATCATTCTTCATGTTTTCTATGTCGCCTTTTATTTTTTCATCGATCTTAGCTTCCATGACATCCATAATAGATTCTATTTCATTCATCTTAGCTTCCATGCCTTTCTTCAAACCATCCATCTTAGTTTCCATGCCTTTCTTCAAAACTTCCATTTCATTTTTTGTTGCTCTTTGCGATAGCGAAATTTGGTGTACTTGCTCTTGTAATTTTGATATCTCATGTTGTGTTTCTTCATCTTCATGATTCATAGTGGAGCCTTCTGAAGGCTTAATGGGTGTTGAATTATTTTTATGGGGAATTTTAGAACCCAATACTGATATCTATTCTTCAATATTCCCTTAGAATAAATTCAAACTATTTTTTTTCAAACGAGACTTATGTAATTCGAAAAAAAATACACACATTTTTCTTTCTTTTTAGGAGCTTGATATTGAAAATGAATTATCTCTGTGATTTTGGATCTTCAATATTTCAAATTCAGCCCTAATTATTCCTCTAAATCTTCTTTCGAATGCCATAGCTCTGACCTGATTTGGATTTTTTATGACAAAGTTATGCCCAATCTCCCACAATGATCTAATTATGGACTAGTTCAGTATAGCAAAATTGTATGACTTGCCACGTGTCATTGTTTCCTCCTCTGGATCTAAAATTGATAGAAAGAAAACTACAGTACGTGTACTTGTGGCCACTTTTTACAACACTCTAATCCGATGCTCAGAGAGATATCTATGAAGAGTTTCCCACGATCACCTCTTTGAGATGAAATTAAGAAGCCTGAAAGATCCCTAACTTCCACAGATCATATCTCCACACATATTCCAAACCAAGATCCAAAATTTTGCGATGATGTTCCTCTAGATGTCGGCTTTGCACTCTAAGAATTTTAGCTTCTGAAACTTCACAGAAACAACATTATAGCGAAAATTCCATGATGACCTGTTTAGGTTAAATTCATGAGCCTGCAAAATTACCTAACTTCCACAACTCATATCTCCGAAAATATTGCAAACCAAGCTCTGAAATGTTGCGACGATGTTCCTCAGGATTTTTTCTTCGCACTCTAAAACTTTCAGCTTTTGAACCTTTGTAGAAAAAACATTATAGCGAAAATTCCACGATGACCTATTTGGAGCAGTGAAACCCTAGAATCCCAAAGCTCTAATACCAAATGTTGTGAAACCAGCCCCAAAAATAGAAGAAAAGAGATATCAATGCCTTACAAATAAGCCACTTCAAGGGGGCAACCTTGAATACATTACATGAATGAGCAATTCTTGGATGATACAAATGACAAAACCTCCTCTCTATATATAGGAGTCCATGGGGCCATAATGTAATCCTAGTCGACTTAACAATAATAATGTAAGGGAACAATAATAACAATATGGGGGTTATAGGGGTACAACAATAATAATAAGGGGGTTAAACTAACAAAAATAAGGGACTATACTAGTAATATAAGGACCTAACAGTTGGTGGCTGAAAACTTCTCCGAAAATAATCTAGAGCATAAAAGGTATGGATATCTTATGTCCCAAATCTATAACATTTAATGAATTTTTGTTTTCCTCCAATCCAACATGAGTTATTCTGAATCTTAAAATTTATACAAGTGACATAGAAAAAAATTGACAAAAAAACTTGCATTTGGAAACTGTGGATACTGACCTTCATGATCCCAATATATCTTAGTCATTGGTAAGTGCAAAGTATTTTATGTCATTCATTGATTCCCTTCGATGAAAAAATTGGTTGTTCTTTCTCAAGTACAAGTTATTAGCTCTCATAACAGTAAATAAATTCAGAAAAATTGTTAAAACTCGAAAGGAAAATTGGAAAGGAGATCAAGGTTATCAAAGAATAAAGTTTGAAAAAGTAAATTTTGATTACTTCTACAATTATTACAATACCCAAGGTATTTTCACAATAGAACTGCACTGTAGAGAGGAAAATATGGCCATCATGGAGATGGGTGTTGAACCTCAAGATTACCTTCTCCTTTACAGTTTTCTCTTCCCATTTCACCACTTTTCCATAGGTTCATAACCCTTAATTAGTGAAGAATGCTAAGGTTTTGTCTCAAGGTTACATTTAAATGATTATCACTTTATACTTTCATGATTTTTCTATTTTGATAATTTTTTTCAAATTAGCTCCAGAATGCATCCTATTCTACAGCTGACTATATGTTCCATAGTCACTCTCATGGTTTACAATGTTCCAGTTGTCCATTGAGGAAGCAAGCCACATGGATGTCTTTAGAATCCTTCCTACATGGATTCTATCCTACTTATGATCCGGATCGACATAAGGAGGTGCCTAAACCTACAGTCAAAGTTACAAGTCAAATAACGTTACCTGCAACAATAGGACTCCTGATTTGATCTTCGAGGCAAATCATGAGTCCAATAGTCCTATTTTTATTGTAATTCAAGACAGACACCTATAGGTAACATAGCTCGTAATTTGTTATGTCATTCTCCTTTAAATAGCGGTTCTACAGAACTGAGAAAGTTAAGTTGAGTTTAGCATAATTTAGATTTGCAAGTGAATAATCTATTTTCCAAAACTCTGTTTCAATAAAGAAGTTCAGCTATCAAATGCTAGTTTGATTGCAATTTTGAAAAGCTAGGAGTCAACCAACTTAGTAGCAGAGGGCTCCTACTTCTAAAGGAGTTTTTTATTATGCTTTCTAGTTAGATTTCTTTCATTCGGTTTAGTAATTTATGTTATGCTTCATTACCAATCTTCTTCAAATAGTTTAATGATAAATAGCAACCGTGGAGACTTGTTCTTCCAAAATGTTTCAAGAAGATAGAATTTTTTTTTACAATATTGGGATAAGGATTGAAGTGCTAGGAACCATGGTTGTTTAGCTTTACTATCTTGTCTTTTCATTTCCACAGAATAGAATTTCCAATTACTGTGTGAAATTCATGTTCATGAAAACCATTTCCAATATACTCAATTCATATTAATGGTTAATTGTTTCACATGTACAGTAGTTGAATTTCTCTTATTTCCTGTGATTTTCTTGCTAATAACCAGAATCATAATTTATTTCTCCAAACATACTTCAAGAGGTTAAAAGCTTCACATTTGAGTACTACTGAAAATTCAATTATACACTTGGTTGATCTTATTTAGACTTTGCATGTTTTTACCTTCAAGACCCTCATTTGACTGCAACAATAATATTTCTAAAAACCACTCCATAAAGAACTTATCTGAACATATTAAGAAAGGATGGTTGAATGATTGACTGTAATGCAACTTCTGGGTTATTTACAGAGCTTTCATAGTTCTTTAATTTAAAAAAAATGTAATTATCTTACTCAGACATTACTTCAAAGAATGTCACTCTTTACAATTGAATAATTGGAGTAGCTAGACACATCTTAGATGCTTTCATTTTCATTCCTTTTTTTCTAATTTATAGCCTTAGCATGCTAAAGTAATAGCAGCTAATAAACTCCATCTCAATAGGTGACTCCTAACAATTGGATGAGAGATAACTGAAGGTGCAATAGTTAAGTCATTTCTTGCTTTCATAGGAATATCAATTCTAGAAGTAGATTCATGGATTATGATTAACAAACCAAATAAATAGATACTCTGATTTCCAAACTAGGTCTTAAGCTAATTCTTAGCCTTAGTTTTGATTTTATGAAAATTAGATTAGTTTTTATATAGTTCCTTTTCTTCCTTCTAAAGTTAAATTAGATTAACTTAAATCTTTTTCATAATTCTAGGTTAGTCATTTCAAAGAACTCAAAGAAAAAAACCCCCTAAAAACAATATAAAAACACAAAAACAATGAAGCGAGAAATGGGTTTCTCAAGCACATATGGTGCATCCCACTTCATCAGTTTACTAGCCCTAGTTGATAAATAATGAAGACAATTTAGGAACACTAAATTGACTAAACATTTTGGCGCCATTGTCGGGGAAGTGTAACTAGGTAGCCTTATTTATTACATCCTAAAAAACAATGATATACGTAGAGAAAGAGATTATAGGGGAAGATTTGTAAGAGGAAGAAGCTTAATCCCTACAACACCACTCACTCCACCTAGGCCAAGAATTACTACACCACCTTCCCAAAATCATATCCCTCATTTCACTGGTCATAGACATCCAGAATTTCTAAGATCTGATATCCAGTTAGGAGGATCTCCTACTTCATCCACTGAGGCAATCTTATAGGAAGAAGACCCTAGGACTCCAACAGAAGGAGTAACATTTTTCACTTCTACATGGGAATACATCCTAGCTAAAGAGTTAGAAATCCCTAGTGAAGAGGAAGAAGAAGAACATTTCTTTGACATACCATTGATAGAAGAACTAGAGGAACAATTAACCCTACAGGATGAACCCTATATCATTTCTGAGGAATCTATCATGGCAGGAAGAGGAGAAGAAGGAGGAGAGGGAGAAGGAGAAGTTTTTAATGGAGAAAATTTACTATTTGGAGGAGGAAGAGGTAGAGGAGGAGGCAGAGGAAGAGGTAGGGGAAATGTAGAAGGAGGTAGAGGTAGAGGAAATAGGGGAATTGAGAGTTATTTTGGGTTTCCTATGATAGATGAAGAAAGAAATGCTAGCATGAAAGATATCTCACCTTATGTTCTCCCAAAATTTCACGGATTAAAAAGTGAAGACCCTGAGACCCTTTTATTTGAATTTGAAGTCTTGTGCAGAACTTATCATTATATGCAAGATGCACAAAAACTGAAATTATTTCCTTCAACATTGAAAGGAGAAACTCTAAAATGGTTTACGATTCTAATCACTAGATCTATTAGGAGATGGAATTATATGAAGAGAGAATTTCTAGAAAGGTATTTGGACTATTGTATACCTATTAATCACAAAGAGGAGGTGTTTAAAATGATGCAGAAAGAGGATGAAAATTTGGAGGATTTACTCGAAAGATTTAATTATAACATTAAGAGAGCAAAAATAGAAAATTTAGATCAAGATGCTCTAAAATCTCTTTTGTTGAAAACAATTATAGATGAATGGATAGATATCCTTAACATTATGGGGAAGGGAGACATATATCAAATTCCATTAGCTGATATTGGGGAACTATGTATTAATCTCTCAAAAGGAAAATAAAAAATTTTGAGAGGACTAAGAGATCCAGCTTTTGCTAGGATAAAAAAATTTGCAGCTGGAACAGTAAGTAGAGTAGAAATTGGGAACATGCTTGATGAATTCAAAATAGATATCTTAGGGAGTCTTAGTGAGAAAATATACACCCTTAAGTTACAAAACAAGAAAAAAGCAGAGACTGATGCTCTCGCTATTTTCTGTCCAAAATGGAGAAAGAAAAATTCTTTGAGAGAATGCGCTCTTGAAGAAAAAGTTGTATAAAATTGTGTGATTTGTTTTGAAAGTCATGAGACTAAGAATTTTCCTTCGATTCCTAGTATTAAGGCTATTTTCCAAGAATAAACAACATAAAATCCTACAGAATCTCTCTATTTTGTCTCTAGAAGACCATGGAAGGGGCCACAAGTTCAAGGGTTTAACAACCAAATGAATACTCAACCCCCACCAAATTGGAATTATTGGCAGCAACCTTGGCCCCAAACTCAATTCCAATCTCAACCATGGGCTCAAGGTATGAAAAATACATATGTAATATTTTCCCAGTACTATCAATATCCTCCATCATACTCAAATTATCCTCCCCAAAAAAACCCTCAACAAAATCAACAACCTCCAATCCAAAATCCAAATCCACAATTCTCACTACCATTCCCTCAGAGGCCAAATCAGTTACCTGCCCAACCATTACCAAACCCCAATAATAAAAATCCTCAGAATACATATATGATAGAAGGTTAGAAATTTCCAACCTATATGAGTACTCCTCTAGATCTTAATGATATCCAACTAAGATCTGGAAGAATATTAGAAAAGAGGAAACCTTCTGTAATCATTCAAGAACAAGACAATTCTAAGGAGGATTCTCTACAAACCAATAATTTTTTTTTGAAGAAGAACCTCTCCAAAACCAAAATTCTAAAGATAAAAAGAAAAAACAACAAATAAATTCAACTCCTGTTATAGAGCAACCATCAGTATCTACTTCACACCTCCTTTTCCTGAAAGATTACAAATTGATAAAGGAGTAGAAAAACATATTATGTTTCCTAACTATGATTTCCTAGGTGAATTGAGAAATGTTTGCATCAAAATCCCCTTATTACAAGCCATCAAGGAAATTCCAATTTTAGCAAAAACAATAAAGGAGTTGAGTATGAAGATACCAGGAAGAAAGATGAAAGAAATAAAAAAAAAATGCAACTTGTAGGAAAAATAACAGACATAGTGATGGGAAAAAATGCAATTCAAAAATATTTAGATCCTGGAAGTCCAGTAGTCAAAACACGTATCAATGGGATCGAAATTCCAAATACATTGATTTATTTAGGAGCAGCAATAAACATCATCAGTAAACAAACCATGGAACAACTCAAGCTTCCTAATGTTCTTTACACACCTACATTACTGCAATTAGCAGATAGATATGTAATCAAACCAGATGGTGTGCTAGAAGATATTTCAGTGTCTCTAGATTCTTGGGAATATCCTGTTGATTTTATGATATTAACCCCTAAGAATAATCTATGAGGACACCCACTCATTCTAGGAAGACGTTGTTTGGCTACGGTTGATGCTTTCATTAGTTCTAGATCTGGTGATCTGTATATTTCTGAGGGTAATTCAACTAATAAATTTACTCTGTATCCTACAACAAGAACAATCACATAAATAGATGATAAGGAATGGATTGATGATTAAGAAGACATACAACCTCTCTTCACTATTTCAAACATTAGTGAAGATAGTCAAATCCTAAACACAATATAAAATTATGAATCATCTCCAGAATATGAACATGATCAATTTCAAGAAAGATCTAATATTGAATACTTGTCATCTAGGAAGATGTCTATTTACTCTATGGAAGAATTTTGTAGCTCTACAGTTGAAATATTTCCAGAGAAAAATTTGAATATAACAAAAACTTGGAAAAATTACAACAATAAATGCTAATCAAGACATTGCAACAACATTCATCTGCATATGCATGGGAATACACTGACATGAAAGGAATTAGTCCTAAGACTTGTATACATCACATCTACATTGAGGAAAATTTCAAACCTATCAGACAACCTCAAAGAAGGATGAATCCAAATCTTAAGGAAATTGTGAAAGAGTAGTTGCAAAATTTGTTAAATCTAAAATTCATCTACCCAATTTCAGATAGTCAGTGGGTTTCTCCTTTTGTGATTATACCCAATAAAAATGGTAAATGGAGGGTATGCATTGATTATCGATAATTTAATAAAGCTACTCCTAAATATCATTTTCCTTTACCTTTTATAGATCAAGTATTAGATACATTAACAAGAAAGAAGTATTTTTCATTTTTTTATGGTTTCAGTGGTTATAATCAAATTCAGGTTACACTTGAAGATCAGGATAAAACCAATTTCACCTATCCTTAGGGAACTTATGCCTACCAAGTAATTCCTTTTGAATTTTGCAATGCACCAGCAACATTCCAAAGGGAAGTACTAGGAATTTTCTCTGATCTAATACATGATTGTGTAGAAGTATATATGGACGGCTTTACAGTTTATGGGAATACATTTGAGGAGGCTTTAGAAAACTTGGAAAAGTTCTTAAAAGATTTAAGGAAGCAAACCTTTCACTAAGTCATGAGAAATGTTTCATGATGTTTACTAAAGGAATTGTTTTCGTACATCACATTTTAGGGGATGGAATTAAAGTTGATAAATCTAAGTTGAGGTCATCTCCAAGTTATCAGTTCGAAGTTGTCAAAAGGATGTTAGAAGTTTTCTAGGATTCACAGGTTATTATGGAAGATTTATAGAAAATTTCACCAAAATAACATCCCTATTCTTCAAACTACTTACCAAATATTGTGAATTCAAATCGAATCCTGACTACCAATTAGCATTTGAAGCCTTAAAAGAAAAAATTTCTAAAGCACCCATCTTAAGAGGGCCTAACTGGAAACTACCTTTTCATATTTCAACAGATGCTTCAGACATAGCTCTAGGAGCTGTGTTAGGAGAAAAAGACATGATACCTTATGCCATCTATTACACAAGTAAGAATTTGACTCCCCCAGAGTTGAATTACACTGTAACTGAAAAGGAATTCTTAGTTGTTGTCCATGCTATCAATAAGTTCAGACATTACATAATAGGCTATGAAACCTTTGTTCATACAAATCACTCTACAATTAGGTATTTAATGAACAAATTTGTTACTAATGGTAGAGTTACAAGATGGCTATTGCTCTTACAAGAACTTAAAATCACTATTCTAGATAGGCTTGGAAAACAAAATACAGTTGTTGATTTCCTGTCTAGAATTCAAAACATTAAAGATAATACTCCAGTTCAAGATAAATTTCCCGATGAATATATTTTTGTAATAACTACTAGAACCCCTTGGTTTGCAGATATTTCCAATTATTTAGTTACAGGTAAATTACCGTCACATATTCATTCTAGAGAAAAAAGAAGAATCATTCAAATCAGTGAAAAATACTCATGGATTACTAATGAATTGTATAAGATAGGTCTAGATCTCATTATCATAATATGTGTTCAAGAAGATGAAATGCCTAAAATTATTAAGGGATGTCATGATGAACCTTATGGTGGACATTTTTTCTGACAAGAGGGCAACCTATAAAATACTTCATTTAGGATATTATTGGTCATCCATGTTCAAAGATGCCAAAGAATACGTCAAAAGGTGTGACAATTGCCAAAGGGTAGGGAAACCTGCTCCTTCAAATGAAATTCCTTTACAACCTCAAGTACTCATTGAACCTTTTGAAAAATGGGCCTTGGATTTTGTTGGACCTATTAATCCTCCATCTAAAAAAAAGAAGTATTTTTTGGTATGAACTGATTATGTCACTAAATGGGTGGAGGCTAAAGCATTATCTTTTGCTAATGAAGGACCTGTTGTTAGTTTTCTCTTTGAGGATATATTCACTCATTTTGGTGTTCCAAGATAAATTATAATAGATAAAGGTGCTCAATTTACATCAAATATGGTGAAAAAGATGGTATAATATTACAAGATCAAGCACAGAAAGTCTACTCCTTACCATCCACAAGAAAATGGTCAAGTTGAATCTACCAATAAAGTGATTGAAGAGATTCTTACTAAGATTTTTCATCTACACAGAAGAGATTGGGAAGAAAGACTTCCAAAAGCCTTATGGGCCTACAGAACCACATGGAGGAAAACAATAGAACATACTCCCTATAAACTTGTTTATGGGAAGCAAGTCCTATTTGCTATAGAATTTCAGATCAAGACCTTCAAGATGGCAGTCCAATTGGGACTTGATTTATCAAAAGCACGAAAGCATAGACTGGAGAAACTCATTGAATTAGATGAAATCAGACAAGATGCAGTCCAAAGAACTTGTATAGTCTAATAGAAAAGGACTAAATGGCATGAAAAGTACATCAAAGAGAATAAGTTTCAAGAAGGGGATTGGGCACTCTTGTTTGACTCAAAATTCAAGGACTTTAAAGGAAATTTTCAGACTCATTGACTTGGGCCATATGAGATTGAAAAAGTCTTTGATAATGGAGCAGTAAAGATCAGAACAATAGATGAAGGAAATGTATCTCTTCTTTTTAATGGTCATAGGTTGAGGGTATATCATAAACCATTTTCAAAAGAAGAGTTTGTCCAGAAATTTCAAGACAACGTTGATATGGAGTTAGTGAAGAAGAATTATTCTTCTTCGCTAAATTAGCTTTTACATTCCTACAGATTGATTATATATATATATATATATATATATATATATATATATATATATATATATATATATAATAAATGTATAAGTATGAAAACCAATCAATGATTGACATACTTATACAAAAAATACAGGGTGAAAATAAGATCTCTCTGACACCTTATATTTTCCATTTTCCCTTTCTGTAATAAAGTAGTGAAAAATACATTCATATTTTCATTCCATAATATGAAAACTCAGTTTTATTCATCTCACTCCACTGTCATTCTGTTTCATTTCACTTCCATCTCATACTTCACATCCACATCATCTCATTCCACTCTCATTCCATATTTTCATTTATATTTCATACTTAAAAAAAATAAGAAATTACACTTTGCAGCTGAGCACATTCTTGAAAATTGTTCCTATTCTGCAACTAATTTGATTCTGTAGCCATTTCAAATAATGACATGAAAATTTCAAAAAGAGCTAGAAGATTATGTTTTGAAGGTCACCATGCTACAAAAAGAAGCTAAGGAACAACATCAAGAAAAAACAAACAACAAGGTTAAGTTTTGAGGTAAAGTGTAGAAATTTATTTTAATACCAAAAATAAAAACATGAAATGTGTATAATGTGTAAATTCATATGTTCCTTGACAACCTATCACTCGAATTGATTAATCTATCTTGACCATATCCCTCATATAATGTTCCAAAATGGTACATCATTAAAAACCCCTAATTTATGGCTAACGGTCATGATTATGACATAACCTATTTGTCCACATCTCCTTAAGACCGTATCACTTACTTATACCCTATAGCTTACCATAAACCCTCCATCAGATCCATAGCTCATTTCATATTCACCAATTCCACGGTTCGTTCATCTCCATCAACTCTTCAGCCAATTCATTTCCACACCACAAAGAGGTAATCTTGAAGGTCAAAAGCATTTTGCAAATAGGGAAGATGGGTTTGATTTTCATAACAGAGCCAGTAGGGGTTAAATACATGGAAGGATATCCATAGGATAGAGAGCTACTACAACAATCTATATGGTTGAGGTTTATATAAAATTTTGATGGCTTCCATAAGGAAATTACCAAATCATTCGCCGGATCTTTTGATAGAACTGAAGTGGAGATTGGGGACATTAAATTCACAATAACAGAGTCATTCTTGGCTGAAGCTATATAACTGTTGAGGCATGGGGAGAGGTGGTTCAAGAACAAGGAATTTCGAAATGAATCATGGAAGATGATACTTAAAAACCCAGGTATGGATGTCTCAATATTTAGAAAAGGAATTCCAAGTAGGTTTTTGAACCAATCAAGGGCTACCACATGGTAGGCCTCAAGGCCGCCCCGTGGCCCAGGAATGATCGATCAAAATTTCTGGACTCTGCCGAAGTTGAACACGGGACCTCCCCTCCCACAGCGCCGAGCATTACCAACCTGCCAAGGCATGTTTCTTAACATTATTACTACATCGGTTTAATAAAAAGTGTTAACGTCTCCAGTTTTGGGGTTCAGAGGGGCAAGCCCCAAGGGCCAGCTCCTTCCCCACGTGGCCTTAGCACCAAGACTCATGGGCCTAACTCATAATCTCAATCACTGACGAAAAGTCATTGAAATCTATCACATAATGCGGTTAAACCGTAGAAGGCTACATTAACCTCCGCCTGATGGTTACACCTGATAGTAAATGTGCATTTAAAAGTTTTGACATGTATTGCCCAGCACCCTAGCGGCTACATTTAAGCTAACAGTTTGTATGGTGGAATTTTTGGCCAATGCACCATTTTTGGGAGAGTTCCCAAATTAACGTCAGTTAACTTCAGTTACTACACATTTAGTGGAGTTTTTTAAGGGACACTGGGAAAAAGTGAGTTCAAGCTCTATCTGGAGCAAGATTCGCCCAATTTTGGGGTGCCAATAGTCAATTTCTACTATCTCCAACATCTCAGGCTCAATGGATTGGGTTGTAGAGACACAGTAGGAATTTTGAGCAGGTTTTTGCTTTAGTGAATTTCAGGGGGTCACCAGGGCCACCAGGAGGCAGCAACAATTTGAGGCCTACTTAGGTGAGCTAGAGGCCTTATTAAGAAATATAATAGTCAATTTTGGATGTTTCAGATTTTATGGAACTAATGGTGTGGTTTTTAGAGCTTGTAGAGGACTTTTGAATTCCTATATTCTTCAGTGAAGTTCCAGGGGCCACCAAGGCCAACAAGTGCCAACAACAGTTCGAGGCCTAGCAAGGGCAACGAGAGACCTTATGTAGTGATAAAATAGTAATTTCTGACTGTAATTAGTACTATGAATCCATTGATGGTATTTGTAGAATATTTTAAGGACTTCTAGAGGTCAAGAACCCATTAAATAATTTTTTAGTGGTTTCGAGTGCCAAGGGGTGTCGATAGGTGTTGGAGGCGAAATCGGAGTAGCCAGAGGCCATCTTCAGTGAAAAAATAGTCTATCCTAACTAATTTTTGCATTATGAATCTAGTGAATGGATTTTTAGAGCCATTTTAGTACTTCTAGAGCTTGAGAAGCACAAGGGAATTTTTTGCAACCTAGGGCAAACTGTGGAGGAAGACCTAGTTTTGGGATGCAGTGCTCGTTTTGGGAAAATTATCAGTCAATATTTGGTGTCTGATATGTTCTAGAGATACTAGGTGAGGTTTTAGGGATAGAAAAATAATTATAAAGGAGTTAGTGCCATAGAGAAGCTCAATGTAGCTAAGTGCACCGACTGAAGGAATCGAGTCTAAGGGAGCCTAGATCTATTTTCACAGTGATGACAACCATGACAGGGATATAGATGGTATTCTAAGCCCTCTGGTTTAGTATAGTAAACATTTGATTTAAATGTGGAACTTGTAAAAGAAGCTTTACCATAATGCCAAAGAGCCAAGTGAAGATGACAAAAGCTCACGGAGACGTAGCCCATGATATTCGGGTGAAATCCTAGATCAATTTTGTTGTTATGTGTGGATTTTTTATTGCTTCATGATATTTATGTTACACATGTTTAATTTCAGCAAGAAAAAGTGAACTTAAGACACTTAAATAGTTAAAAATCATACACCACTTTCAAGCATAAATTCCGCAAATTGTCAAGTATAAGCTAGATATTTTATTTGTTTAATTGAGTGGGAGGTTCTTGAAAAGAATAATAAGTTATAAAACCCATTTTCAGATCATTTTGGTATCAGATCACTTATTTTCTTCATTTACCGAGCAATAGCTTGCTTGTTTGACTTGAAACGTGTTTAAATAGTGCAAAAGTTTGACTGTTTTACAGTCTGCAAACTGACTGTTGTTTGAGTTTGCTAGAGGTGAAGGGAGAGATACTGATAGCTATTTACGGGAGAGGAAAATATGGAAAAAAGGGCTGAAGGCATATTCCTTACCCAAAGGACCTCAAGGTAACCCTTGAAGCAGAAAAGGGTTTGTTGTTTGGCTACTTGAATAAGATCTTGTCTCTACAACCTTTTTGTTCAAAATATTTTTCATTTGTTTTAAAATATTTGTGAAATTTTTTGAAGTTATTTATTTTATATTCATGATGAAAAATTATTCAAATTAGGTTTCCAAATCCTCTTCCTTCACAAGATTCTTCGATGAAGACATGAAGCATGACTTTTACATATTGAAGGACATGGGGCAGATTCTGTTTGAAGATATAAGAGAAAGCACTATACTTCGTGAGAAATGTTTTGCTATGAAACAATAGAAGGAAAAAATTCACCAAATATTGCATGATATGGAGATGCGACTCCGTCAAGGCTAAGCGGATTTAACCAACAACATGCGTGAAGCAAAGTTAATTCACTCTAATTTCTCTTCAGTTTGCTCATCAGATAGATGTGTTGGTTCATTTGAAAATCACACTAGAGTTATAGGGTCCAAGTTAATGTTTAAAATGGGCTATGAAGGCAAGGGTTTATGCAAGCATGAACAATGCATGATTGATCCTATTTTGGTTGAGGAGAGACCTAAGAATTTTGGTCTTGGTTATGTGCAATCTAATGGCGAAGACTCCAAATCCATGGAGGTATGTGAGGCAACTTCAAAAATAAATTTTCTTCCATGTTATAATACACAAACATGTCAAGTTTGTTATCAAGTTGGTTGCCATTTCTTTAAGCCTTATTGTGAGCATGAGAGTTCGGACAGTTTTCAAGACATGAACATTGATGTTAGTCTGCAAAAAAAAGTTGGAACCTATACAAGTTCAACTCCTCGAGAAGGTAAAAAGGATGGACATGCAAGGAAACATATGAGGTATAATTCTTCCCATGGTCAAGTTGATTATGTTTCTACAAGGCATGAAAATTTTGCATGCTTAAATGGAATAAAGAGTTGTTGTGCATATTGTGGTCAGTTTAACCATGATGTCTCGAGATGCTGGATGAGGAAGAATGCATAAATGAAGCAGATGAAGCAAAGTCAACTTGTAAAGAGATTGCATAATATTTTCACATATTGCCAGAATAAGGGACATGTTTTTTCCCAATGTTGGACATTGCATCCAACTAATCATCCCAAGAACATGAGGCAAGAGGATAGAAATACTGGTGAAAGTGGAACCAAGGATTCAATCATTGATGTTAGAATGGATGTTTCACATGAATAAGATTTGCAGTAGAAAAATCCGTCGTGGAAGTGGCTTGGTAAGAAGTGGTTTGACTTCTTGACACATAAGACATACTTTCATTTGTACATATGAAAATTTTAGTCAAGTATCCATGTATTTATGTTGTAATATCATGTTTTTTTGAGCCACCCTGGATCAATGATCAAGGCAGCAATGTTCATCTACCTTCTATAATTTCTCGCTAGAAATTTCTGAGTGAGTATAAGGAAGACAGTTCTTAACAAGAGGACAAGGGCATCTAGGAAGGGAAGTGCAGACTACCTTCAAGTTGTGGTTCAAAGGCACTAGCCATGCAAGGTAATACTATGGAGGCTAAAGAGAAGAGGGTGTTGTACTCTCATCTACTATATAGATAAGTATATTAGTATTTTGGTGTCCAAAATATTCCTGATTGGGAGGTGTGATTAGAACTGGATCAAGGACCAAAGTGATAGCTCAAAATTCAAAGTGTTTATAAGTGTGCTGAACCTAAGAGACTAGATATATATCGTCTTCCTGATTCTGGTGTCACAAACGGTTCGAAAAATTGACATCGTATGAATAAGTTATTGCACATTGAAAAGTCCAGTAAATTGCAAAAATTGAACTTTGACCAAGTTTGGCTTGGAATTTTGGTAAATTAAAAAAGAATATTCCAAGGAATATAACTGGAATGTTCCTCAAAATATTCCCTGGAATATTCCATATGATCCAATCACTGATGGACAAGTGGCATTGTATGATTTCGCAATTGGTTGACTTTTGGTTTTTTGAACCAATCAAGGGTTGCCACGTGGCAGCCCCAAAGGCCACCACATGGCCCAGGAATTGTCGATCAAAATTTCTGGACTCCATCGGAGTTGAACACAAGACCTCCCCACCCACAGCGCCAAGCATTACCAACCCGCCTACACATGTTTCTTAACATTATTACTACTCCAGTTTAATAAAAAGTGTTAACGTTTCCGATTTGGGGGTCTGGAGGGGCCATCCCTGAGGGCCAACCCCTCCCACATGTGGACTTAGCAGCAATAATCATGGGCCTAACCCATAACCATAAACACAGACAAAAATTCATTGAAACTTGTCACATAATGCGGTTAAACCGTCGATGGTTATGCTAACCTCCGCCCGACGGTTACACCTCAGAGTAAATGTGCGGTTAAAAGTTTTGACATCTTCCCAGCACCCTGGTAGCTACATTTAAGCTAACATTTTTTATGGCATAATTTTTTTCCAACATGCCAATTTGGGAGGAGTTCCCAATTTAACCTCAATGAACTTCAGTTACTCCACATTTAGTGGAGTTTTTTAAGGGACATTGGGAAAAAATGAGTTCAGGCTCTATCTGGAGCAAGATTCACCCAATTTTGTGGTGCCAATATTCAACTTCAACTATCTTCAACATTCTAGACTCAATGGAGTGAGTTTCAAATACATAGAGGAATTTTGAGTAGTTTTTTTCTTCAGTGAAGTTCAAGGGGCCACTAGGGCCACCAGGAGGCGGCAACAGTTTGAGGGCTAGTTAGGGGAGCGAGATGCCTTATTCAGAAATCCAATAGTCAATTTTGGATGTTTAAAATTCTATGGAACTAATGGTGTGGCTTTTAGATCCTGTAGAGGAATTTTGAAGGCCAATATGCTTTATTTAAGTTCCAGGGGCCATGAGGGCCAACAAGTGCCAACAACAGTTTGAGGCCTAGCCAGGGAAGCTAGAGACCTTATGCTGCAAACCAATAGTCATTTCTGATTGTAATTATCATTAAAAATCCATTTATGGAGGTTGAAAAAGCTTTTGAGGAATTCTAGATGTCGAGAACCCATTAGATAAGTTTTCAGTGACCCTAATGTCAAGGGGTGCCGACATGTTTTGAAGGTGAAACTGGAGCAGCCGAAGACCATCTTCAGTGAAAAAAATAGTCTATCTAGACTAATTTTGGAATTATAAATACAATGAAGGAGTTTTAGAGCCATTTCAAGACTTCTAGAGCTAGATACGCTGAAGGGAAGTTTTGGGCAGCCTAGGGAAAATCGTGGAGGAAGGCCTAGTTTAGGGATGCAGTGCTCATTTGAGCAAAAAATTAGTCGATATTTGGTTTCTAATATGTGCTAGAGACAGTAGGTGAGGTTTTAGGGATATAAAAATAATTCTAAAGGATTTAGTGCCATAGATAATCTTAGTGTAGCTCAGTGCAAGGAATCTAGTCTAAGGGAGCCTAGATCTGTTTTCAGAGTGATGACAGCCATGAAATGGATATAGATGGTATTCTAAGCCCTCTCATTTAGTAAAATAATCATTTCAGTTAAGTGTGGAACTTGTAAATGAAACTTTACCATAATCCCAAAGAGCCAAGTCAAGATGACAAAAGCTCAAGGAGATGTAGCCCACAATATTCAAGTGAACTCCTAGATTAATTTTGTTGTTACATGTGGATGTTTTATTTCTGCATTATATTGTTTTTACACATGTTTAATTTGAGGAAGAACAAACAAACTTAACACACTTAAACAGTTAAAAATCATACACCGCTTTCAAGCATAATTTCCACAAATTTTCGAGTATAAGCTAGATCTTTTATTTATTTAACTGAGTGGAAGATTCTTGAAAAGAATAAAAAATTATCCAAACCATTTTTAGATCATTCACACACATTTAAAATAGTCAAGTAGTTGTATTATTTTAGGAATTGACATTATAAAAAAAAAACTTTATATAGTGCACCATTCTTTTGGAGATCAACATAATTGCAAATTATCAAGTGAAACGATTTTAATATTAACATAATGAAAACCAATTAATTCAAAATACATATTATAATGTTTCGAAAAAAAGAGTCTTAGTTGTAAGGTAATTAAGGCCTCCTCTTTATAAAATCCCAAAAGTATAAATGATGAAATAACACATGCAACATATCACTCTCGGTTCTCATGATCACCCTCATTATCTTCCAGATCGCTTGGCATGATATCACTATTGTTGGCAAAAATATGTTTTGATCTAGGTTCGTGTCTCAATATGAACCACCAATCCCTATCCAACACACCTAGGTAAAAAAATTCATGGTTGTAGTGTTTGGGGAAAACATAGGGCTCCTTATCTTCATCCCACATCTTTCAATAGTTGATAAATATCAACCTACTATCACGTTTTTCCTTTACATTATTCTGATCAAAGGTATCCCACCACTTCCACCTATAAATAACACATTGGAAAGAAGCGAAATCCACTTCAATGATCTCTTGTATCTTTCTAACGTAACCTATCGTCCCTTGTACTAGGTTTTGATCACGGTGGCTAGCTCGACTATATTGATTGAACCTGACTTCAACTCCATAGTCTTGTGTCATGTATCTATCATCGAAATTTTATATGCGAAAATGGTGTCCATATGCCCACATCAATGGGAACAAATTCACCTATAAAAAAGTTAAAAAGTCATAGTGTCATGTGCCTTATAATAACCCAATTGTTAAAATATGAAATATAGATGTTACATTTCAAGGTGCATTATTAAGCTTAAAATTTACATAAATATACTATTACCAAGTGGGTGCACCTAATCCCTACATTTAGCGCATCCTCTTCAGCACGCGGGTAATGACCGGTTGCACCTTAATTTTCTTTGACTTGGTCAGCAACCCAACTGTTGTGGCATATAATTGGCATATTTTCTTTTAAATGATCGGGATAAGGCACACTTATACCATTCAACCTTCTGAATTATTTTATGTCATTATCCCATTTTATCCTCTTTTTTCATACAATGCGACCCACGGTTATCTCACTTTGGAATTGTAAATAACAAATTTATTGATTTCTTCAATTTCTAATTTTGTTGATGAAATCAAACCAACATATAGTACATATGAGATTAAAATATACATTATAATAAAATTTCAACATGAATATTTACTTTGTGTAAATCTGAAAATTTATAAGTCGCTTACTCTTTATCAAACACCTTTTTATTGTCAAGACATTATCACTCAAAAGAACCTTATCTTTGAATAACATGTAGTTGGTCATGGACAATATTAAATGTAAATTAATGTCGATATAATTATTAATGTTCATAAAATTGACCATTTGTAATGTTCATTGTGTGATTATATTTCTCAAAATATAAGGGAGGAATTCATGGTCAATTACCACAAAATTTCTAAGAAACATGCATTCAACAAGCCAAAATTTGCTTTCAATTTTTACAGTAACATAATTGTCCCCAACTGGGTAGATTTTGATGGACCACTAGATCCAAAAAGAGGGGCAGTGGAAGAAAATTTAAGGCTTTCGAAAAAGGTATCAGCGATATGAGCATCATCCCCTAGTTTATCATCGTTTTGGAATGCATCCAAAAACATTGTCTCCATGACATTCGTATCCTTTAATTAATTATCCATAACAACCTCTATTTTATTTCCTCCATTGCTAGCTTGTGAAGAACTATTATTGTTGTATTTATTCCAAATTGGTGAATCTGGACGTAGTGGCAATTGAATCGGTAGTCGATTCAACCATTCTTGGTATCGTTCCTCTCCGTGTTTTTCTCTTAATTCAACCTTATCTTGATTTTACATTGTGGTGGGGTGAAATGGAAGATGGTAGGTAGGTTTCTCATTATCACTAGAATCTTAATAATTTCAAAAAATATATTTTAACATGATTTGTACAAAATCAATGATATCAATTAGTAAGCACGTCGATAATGCATGATTAATTTTTTTGACGTGGAAATAATTAAATTAATATACCAAACAATTATTATTACCATAATTGTCCTAGGATTGTGTCTAGAAGATGAAATGTTACAATTGGACGGGTGAAACGGTTGTCCATTTTCATCTACCAAATGCGCTTTGTGGTATCGTGCTCCTAATAATAGCTTCTGATGTTTTGGAGTTGTTTGAATATTTTGTGCATTTGAAATTGATTCTGAATCTGCATTAACCTGCAAATTTGTACACATTAATTTTATTCAATTTATTGACATGGATAAAAAAAATTCAATTAGGTATTGAAAATATAAATAAAATCTAAAGAAGATATTACGTCTCGAGATGGATAGGGAGAACTCTGTGATGGAATTTCAGAAATATTATGGAACGAGTTGGATTTTGAAGAATTTTCCTTCTGATATAATTATGATATTTTCTCCCTACATTTGAGAAAAAACAAAAATAAATTTTGGTGTACATACCTAAAAGTAATTTCGGTGCCTTAAAAATGCACTTATTGTTATCGTTGCAAATGTACCATTAACCACACCAGTGTGTTTTAGTTACTGTAAATTGGTGCGGTGTTATTAAGTGACACACTGGTGTAGTTAGTTAAGAAACACACCGAATATCCAGAAATTAAAAAAAAAAAAAAAAAAAAACGCAACTTTTTTTTTAAATTGAAAAAAAGCAGTAAATTGAAAAATAGTCGGAAAAATATTTTTGGAAATCTAATTTCATAAAAAAATTATGTAAATAGTAAAAGCTATTCATTATTTCATTATTTTTGCAAAAAAATTTCAGGGAGGGAATGGCACAAGAGACATACCTGGAGAAAGAGAGCATGAGAGCACTGTGGAGTAGTAAAACTCGAACAACAACACTGTTCAGAGAATCAAAGTTTGAAACATCTCGTGATTCGCACAAAAATCCTATATTATAGTAAAATTGTTAAATTTTACTGTAATGATTGTTTTTTTTTATAATTTCTGTTGGATTTAATACATGCGTAGTAAAAAAATTAAATTATACTGTGCATTTTCAAGAAAAAAAATAACAAAACAAAAAAATTCATTCTTACGTTAAACCCTTGCTTCTTCTTATTTCTGCTCTTCCTTCTTCTTGTTTCTGTGACTTCACAATTATGGATTTTCATTTTAGATTTATAGGCTTTGTATTTATATATATATATATATATATATATATATATATATATATATATATATATATATATATAGGTGTATGGACCATTTGAAGAGTCAGATTCCAATCCATGTCAGCACTTTCATGAATTTAAAAAAAATAGAAAATTAATCAGTGCGCACTATTTAAAATAGCGCATCGGTGTGCTATTTTACTATAGCGCGTTGGCGCACTATTTTAGTATATTGCATTGGGTGTGTAATGTCTGATAAAAACAATTTGTATTCATTTTTTGTGTTAATAAATGCACCAGTTAAATATAAGGAACTAGGTATCCTTGTTGACAGAGAGCACCATACGGTGCTTCTACCGTTTTTGCGGTGCGTTTATAAGACCATACCACACCACCTTCAGTGTGTATTGTTTGAAAGGAGCACCATTTCTAGATTTTTCTTCTTTTTACGTTAAAATTATGTGATTTATTTATAAAATATATTATTGAATGGTATTGTAGAGGTTTCTTATTGATACAAAAATCGCTGATAAGAGATCAAGTAACAAAAATACTGATAACACATCAAGAAAAGAAAAAAATGCAAGTTCTTTGTAAGTTATTTAAAAATATATTATTTTGAACTATATGTAAGTTTAACTAATATGTATTGTTTACTGTGTATCATACGGAAACCCTAAAATGAACCTAGATAATATTATTTACATTGATGTATATTATTTAATATTGAAATTTTCATTATTATCACCAATGTATATACACTATTTAAGGTTTATTTTTATGTTTGTAGATGGAACTTGAAGAAGAAGAAATAAATCAACACAATGAATAAAACATTCCTCAAACTAACTGAAGACATTGAAGGAGCTCGAGCTGTGACAATAGTTCCTGCGAAGAATGATGATCAATATATTTGGATATTAAAGCAACACATTTAATTTTTTGAAATATTTGTCTGTGAAATCAGAAATTTTGTTTAATGTAATGGATATAGTGTCCCAATTGAAGGAGAGAGGGATACCAATAACTTTCCCATTTTGTATGAAAAAGAGCGTCTTATTCATATATATATATATATATATATATATATATATGTTTTAATTTATTCTATTGTGTTATCCATTGTCATTGTGAAAAGTTACACCATTGACTAAATATATGGATGATTAATATTATAATAAAGAGATGTGAAATCTAATGATATGGTATAACAAATTAATCCAAACATCACATTCAAATGCACTAATAAAAAATTAATTGATATGAATATTGTAATAAGCTATGCTCCGAGTTTTGATGAATAATGAATTTTAAAAAATCACAATAATTGCACTATCACAGGTCGATGTTTCTAAAAAATACAAAATGAACACCGGCGCATGTTAGTTACTATGGACTAGCGTGTTTGTATGATAATGTGCACCGATGTGTTTCTACGACATATGGGCACCGCATAAATACCAATATCAATTAGAACACCCAATGCACTTTATCGATGACTACCACCCGGACGGTCTGATAGGCGTTGCATGCACCGGTGCAGTTTGCCTTTAACACGCAAGTATATTTTTATAACCTAATGGCCCAATTCGTTTTATCACCTAGATGGCTTGGTGTGGTATTGCACCTTAACGGCCCGGTGCATGCACCTTTGATCGGCCTAGTGCAACTGGATGGCTGACACACACTGGGTCATTGCTAAATGCTCTGGGGCATACAAATTTTTTTTCTCCATCCAAGTGCCTTGTAATATTCCCAATTAGCCTTGAGCTAGATTACTATTAATTTTTTTTTTGCCTTCTTGTTTGATGAATAAGAGGATAATGGATATCCATAAATCTCCTTAATATGAATAAAATCAATACCAATGTGAAAGGAGGACATCTTGGCAGCTTAATTGAGCACCCTTAGGAGTGAAAAGGGGCTCAAACACCTTGATTGGGTCAACTTTGACGAAATCAGCAGCGTTGTCATAGAGGAGTGGAAATTTATGGAGGGACAACGCAATTTTATATGGAGACTCTTTGCATGGAAGTAGTGTCATAAATGAATGTGGCTTAGGGTTAGGAAGCTCATTTATTATATAAAGAAGAGGATTGCATCCATATTTCATCATGTTGATATATGTTATTCTTTGATATATGGTTTTTTTAGACAATTGGCTATTTAGCTAAGATTGCAATGTTGTTTAGCACAGGGTGTTCCTGATCAGGAATCCCACCTATTTTTTTGAGAGTTCCCTTGGAATAGTTTGCAGTACATTCCACTATCAGGCATTTGGCCAAAGCTTTAGTCTTAAGGTATAGCACAATTCATGTTGAGGATTTTTTGTTGGGTTGCAGGGGAGAGAAGTGTAGAGGTTGGATTTGGGAGATTTATGATCTAGATCTCATTGAAGGGAGGCTCGTTTCTCTTTGGAGGCTATTAAAGAAGGCTCTAGAGCATCATTGGTACATTTGACATTAGGCCATAGTCTATTTATCCCCTTCAGCACAGTATCAGCCTCGAACTGCGTTATTTTAGGGAGGAGTTGTAGGGGTTTATGTAATAGGTGATTTGAGGAGTGATTTCTTCAGTGAAGGGGCCAACCTTTCATCTAGATAATACTTTGGAGGAGAGCATACTCATTTTATTATCAGATTTAGCCACTGATCTTCAGTTTCTTGTTGCAGCATACTTTTAGCCATAGGGCTATAGCTCATTTTGTATTATTGGGTTTTTTTACCAGACACCCTCTTGGGTTCTTTTGTAGAGGTTTTATAGAACCCAGATATTCATTTTGTATATATTGTGGCATATATCAGCCCTATATCTTTTGTGTACTCAATTTTTGTAGTGGTGCCTTTAAAACTGCACTGTAGCAGTGCCTTCGGCATTTTTATATATTAGCAGCACCTCTTATAGAGGGATTTCTTCATTGGAGGCTTATTATATCTTTCTCCATTTGGGATATTACAGTGGTATCAGAGTATAATCTTCTCTCAACCTGTGCATCTTGAAAATCTAATATATCATCAGAAGAAGGAGATCCTCTCACAGATAGAGAGAATAGGTATATGAGAAGAATAAACCAGAAGTTTGACTATACATATGATAAAGAAGACAAGGGTAAAACCCCTTTATTAGTAGAAGATGAAGAGACGGACTATCCCAAGCTACTTTTTCAAACTATGAAAGACATTGCTAGAGAAATAAAGGAGATGAGGATGGATAGATACAAGGAATCCCCTAAAGGATTTCTGCATGGTGATGTCTCCGGTATTTCTCATCACTGGAGTGATCAACTAGTGAATCAGTAGCAATTTTCCCAATGCTCTAGAATGCCTACATTATTAGAAGTGGGAAATGAAGGGTTTCAAGAACAAGAAACCCTTGAAGACTATTTCATGGAGTATAAGACTCAATATCAGAGATTCAAGGACCACTTGAGTTTTCAAGAATTCTGTCAAATCAAGGATAATAGGACTCCTAGGCATCACAATAGAGGTGGAGGATTCATTTAGAATCATGAGAGACAACAGAATATGGGCATATTTTTCTTACCCAACTTTAATCAGTCATAAAAATGCACTACCAAATCATGGGTAGAGAAGCTTGAAATCTACTTCTAGCTTAACAAAGTACTAGAGATGGAGGCCATTAATATAGCAGCGCTGCACCTTGAGGGTGAAGCACATGATTGGTGGTACCATGGCTTGTCTACATTGGGTCATGCCAATGTGACTGCATATTCAGATATCACAAGGAGGTTGGTCAAGAGGTTTGATAGAAGAGATGTTGAAGCACCATTCATCAGGCTAGGAAATCTCAAAAAATCATGTAATCCAGAACTTATATTTCTGAGTTTCTTAAACTTTATATTATGGTTCGTGATTTATCTACAACAAGAAGGGTATATATGTTCATTTATGGGTTAGAAAAACCTCTTCATGGGTTGGTTAAGTCTACCAAGCCCACTACCCTTCAATATTCCATTGAAAGGGCTAGAGATCTACAAGATGCCTTGCTAGAAGTAATGACAAGATTTTAGCAAAAGCCCTCTTTTCCATCAAAGGGAAAAGATGAGAAGGCTCCTTTTTCAAAGGAGGGCCAAAAAAAAGCACCTCTTATTGATGATATCTGAAGATATTTCAGGAAAAGGAAGCACTTCTTCACATGCCAAGAATAATGGGCACCCAGACATAGATGTGCAGTAGGAGAGGCACACTACATAGAGGTATTCTCAGATGCTAATGGGGAAGAAGAATAAGAAACATAAAGGGGTCAGAACGCTGGAATAGTAGGGGATGATCCACCACCACCAGGAGGTGAGGATGGAGAAATTGCTCCAATTGGAGGGAGTCTTGCATCAATGATAGTGGTACCCAATTATCAGGATGCTTCCACACAAAAAACAAAGTTATATTTGTGTAGTGGAAGAAAGGACATGGTAGTCCCATCTAGTATGCATAAGAGGTGTTAGGGTTCCCATGTTTTTGCCGAGATTGGCAAGACCAAGATGAGACAACATCAGAACCACTTTCATACCCTAGGATCTAGCCCTCCTGGGTCCAGAGAGAGATCTCTCTATATAAGCAAAGGTTTTATGTCTTTGAAGCTCAAAGTTAAGATATTAGGCTAGTTATAGGCACGTGGTTTGTTTGTTTGATTTTTTTTTGTTTGGTTGTTGGGAATCAGGAAAGAATGGTTCAATATAAGACAAGGATGAGCAAAGATGATTTGAGGCAAAGGAGGGATGATTTTAGAGAACATTCAAGACCATTGGGCAATGGAGTCAAGAAATTTTTTACTTTCTATTCAATATGCAGGCTTTACGTTGGGCTAGTCATCTAAAGCATTGGATCTTAAAGATGATAGTGTGGCATGAAATGGTAAGAGAGGAGGTGAAAGCAAGGAAACCTCCAAGCTGACCTTCAGAAATCAGATCCAGGGATAGGACATGCCATTGGACAACCTGTGATCCAAAACCTAAAGGCTAACTCTTCAGACAAGAAAACATTAAAGATTTAGAACACAAAGTTGAAAACCTGAGATCAGAGAGAGACTTTGAACTCTCAATGCTTTGGTATCCAGCTTAAGGGAACTTGGAGAGGTTCAATTAATGTGATGAGACGGGGGGACCCCTGTAAATCTAAATAATCCCCGGTTAAATTAACATCTAAGGAACATATTTCATTAATTCACACATCAGCTAGTAGTATATATTTGACCACTACACTAGTTAAATTAACTTAAAATCAATCCTCAGATAACACATACAACAGAAAAAATTGAATGCAGGGAGAGCAGAAACATAGGGTACCTAACAAGGGTAAATCCTATGCCATATTTCTGATGCGAGCCAAAAGAACTGAAATATGATGATCTACAAAGGAAAATCAAGACAAAGTAAGAAAAACATCACCGCTTCTTTAAATCAGGATCCAAAGAAATGTGCTTGTCATATTAAAGAGCAACACCAGTCATGTATAACATTGCCAATGGCTTGATATTTAGTTTGAAAAAATCTTCCTCAGCCTATCTTACAACTTTACAGAGAGAACATGTCTCAAGAGAAACAACTTGTCGTTCACAGATATCCGATCAACAATCTTTACAATGTTTTCTCATGAGTTTTTATATCATAAAGAGAGGCAGAGGATTTAGATGAAACACTAAATGAAACATTAAATAGAGTAGGAGCAGTGGGTCAAAACCCATTCTTTTTTAATGTCTATGCATTGAACTTCTGTACTCTTTGGGTGAAAGAGTGGTCTTTGACAGGCTGTGATTTACTCCAGGTATGTCCTTGATGTGTTCTCGGCTGCAGTACTTGTGGTACTCTGGTTAATTAAACAAAAGGTAGAACAATGATTATGGGGTCTGCCATACTGTGTAACCAATGCTTCTGGTAGCACCAGGATGGTTTTCAAGGCATAGATCTCCTCTGGAACATGGTATAGATTGAAAATAGTATGGACATTTCGTCCTTTCATGGGAAAGAACGTTCTGTTGATGGTGACACTTGTGTATCGTTTTAGGTGCCCTAGGCCCTATCGGGACCTCTGTGTTAGTCTCTAGGTATTCAATCTGGTACATTTCCTTTCAATTACTAAATTAAGGCTGCAAAAATCTCTGATTATCGGCCTTGAATTCTCTGATCTTTCATTGATACTATTTGCTGCTCTAGTACCATCCCTGTCTGTGAAATTTGAGCTTTATTGGCGCTGGAGAGGTTTTGCAGAGTTTAACTTTGTCCACTCGATGGAGAATCACGTTCTAACACCTTCCTAGGCTCCTTTCTCTAAAATCAAGCTCTGAACCCAGCTTCTCTATGCTTTGTGCCACTAAAACAATGACCAAAAATCGTGGCATTTTCAGCCTGGCTGTAACCCTGTAAAACACACAAAATCGTTAAGAAATCCATGCTGGAGGGGGATGGATGCAGTGGAAAGCTTGCGAAATTGTGGTGTAGCATGGTGGAAACAGTGGGTACGAATGCAAGATGGCAGAAAAAAGCAGCGAAATGGACCAATTATAGACCAGGGGTGGTGGAGGACACATGGTGAAGGCCTCGAGGACAGGTGGCGCAATACCAAGAAAATGGGGAAAATGTGATGAAAATGGGTGAAGTGGAGTACTGGCGGTGGGACCCGGTCAAAGGCGGGGTGAGGATTTGATCGAGACCGTCCGATCTCAGGAAGAGATCGCCGGCTGCAAGCACATCGAAGGGAGACTAATGGTGGGTCATGGGTCCTTTTTTCTCTAGTTATCTCCTGAGCATCTTTGGGATGCGATCACCATCAGATGGCCCACCTCAGATCATGCGGTACACGCGCATATCGTGTCGGGTCTTCCATCAAACTTTAATGCGTGATACGGGGTGGGTTTTCAAAAACGGCCCGAAGCCACGTGTTGGCCGGTGGCATTAATCGCTGTCGAATGGAAAAAAACCACGGTCCTTCCCAAAGTGGTGCAATAAAGGCAGATTGGTTTTATACGGTGCTTTGGCGCGAGGCTGCCATGGGCGGATGAAATGTGGGTCGTCGATGCGCAAATCGGATGCGACGGTTGTGATGTGATCGGAGGGCGAACGGAGAACGAAAGTGCTTGCGATGTGGATTGGATTGCCGGAAATCGACGGTGGGTGTTGCACCCGACCATTGATCTGATAAGCGCGCTACGGACTAGTGCCTAGTTTAGCGCCTGGGTCATGTGGGGAAATGGTTAAGGGGGCTGGCCGAAGGGGGCTAAGCCTGATATATGAAGAATATGGGTTTTTGGCCTGATTTCAATATAATTTAAGGCTAAAAGGGATAACAGTAGAGGGGAAAAGGGGTTATTTGGCCAAACAAAGGGTATTTGTGAGGCTTAGGAGGGATTTGGGATGATTTAGAGGATAATAAGTGGGGTATTTAGAAGGGAGAAAGAATGATGAAAATAGAGGCTTAGGAGGGGAATGATGTTGGGTGTGGAGCTTGATTATCTTGTTTACTTTGTATCACAGCATTGGACCCCTGTACCTTAAAAGGAGAGGCAACGCCGCCCATAATTAATCGCTACCATGGGGGGTCCAGGGGGAGGCTGCAGCGCTTTTCGAAGCCCCCCCTTGGCAGGGGTTTTCGAGGGCAGTGCCCCCGAAGCTAAAAACGGATGTAAAATTGCCTTGTAAAAGTATAGTAATTTCTAGTCAATCTGGGTTGTTCATTACGCAAATGATCTGACGGTAGAAGTTATGTTTAGATTAGGGTTTTTTGCCCTAGAAGTCAACCCCTCGCTTTTATGAGGGCATTGTATTGCGGCTATGTAGTTTATGTGTATTCTCGGAAATGAAGAAATAGAGAGGAGAGCGTGAGGAAAACGAGAGGATATTATAGAGGATGCATTTGTAGGTTTTGTCTCTTCATTTTTGCTGGATAATAGAAAGGAAGGACTGGCTGTTCGGGGTGGACATAGCCCAAACTGGGTGAACCATGTATATCTGTGTCTCTCTAGTTTTATGTGTTTTGTGTGCTTTTATTTTCCACATATTTTATGTGTTGCATTGCTCTGTAATATTTAATTTTCTAACAAATGAAATAAGAGGAAAAAGGAGGTCGGCATTTCTTCACAAATAGAGAGGCTTTATAACGGGAAACAGCAGTGGAGATTTATCAAAGGACAAGGGCGTAAGGAGGCTTCAAGGATGATGTGTTTTTAGAGGGAAATGCATTCCTTGAAGGCTCAAAAACATTATAGCCCCCTATTTGCTTGTCAAAAAATTCATAGGGGGCTAACAGTGGCTCCACATGGGGATGGCTTCTTCTTGAAGGAGTCAAGAATTCAGAGAATGATCTTTGGTGTAGGCCAGATTCCTGGTACTTGACCCATCCATTTTCTTTCTTGGACCAGCTGCCACAAAAATAATAAATCAGTAGAAACATTCCCAAACAATCTACCTACCCAGACTATAGTCCTATCATTTCTTCTTCAGGGTGCATTTGGACTAGCAGACCCTTTACATCATCAATTTTTCACAAACAGGAAAATAAACCTATTCTATTTCTACCCTTATCACTCCATGAGACCAGATTAAACTGTTAGCCTCACATGTTTCACTACCTAATCTAATATTTGCTGGGATTAAACTGTCCAGCAGATTTCTTCTCTACATTCTACAACAGAAATTTAAAAACAGTTAAACTAGGATTAGACAGTCTAGTTTGTTGTGGATCCAAGGCATAAAGATAGTTGCACATGGAAAGAAATTTGTAGAGTACTGAAAACAAAAACTTGAAGGCTTGAAAACTGAAACTTTGAAGCATCCTTCCTTGCTTTTTGACTCAAGTTTTGAGCTTGTTAGAATCACTTTCTTTCATTTCAAATTTCGGTTTTGATCATGTTAGAGCCACTCTTTGCATTTCATAGGTTCATGTTTTGAGCCTGTCTGAACCTCTCTTTCTCTCTTTTTGAAACATATTCTCTTTTTCTTGAAAACATAAAACAACAATGGTATTTACAATGGAAATGGAAACTGGAAATTGGAAATCAGCAGTAGTAATGTTTGAGCATCCTGCCATTGACAGGACCCCAAACAGATCTGTACCATCTAACTCCTGTAGAAAAAAGGCATTCGGACCAACAGTGGCCTGGATGATGTATGGACCCTACCACAAACTGTCAAACTTGTCGTGCTTTCCTTTGTCCTCTCTCCTTGAGTCCCACTTCATAACTTTGTCTCCAATTTTGAAGTCAAAAGCTTTGGTTCTCTTGTCGAACAACTTATTTATATTTTATTGGACCTTCAGGGCTCTGTTATATACCTCTTCCCTTGTTTGCTGGAGATGAATTGTTTGGTTTATCCTCCTCACCATGCTGTCTTCTTCTGTCTGGATTTCCTGGACAAGTTTAATCACTGGTACCCCAAGGCTAGTAGGAAACACTGCCTCTGTTCCATAGACAAGCTGATATGGTGACACGCCAATGGATTTCTTAATAGTGATCCTGTCTGCCCACAAAGTATGCACCAACTTGTTGTGCCAGGACTTCTTGTTCTCTTCAAGAAACTTTTTGATAATGGTTACCAAGCCTTTGTTTGATGATTCAGCTAACCCATTACCTTGTGGGTAATAAGCAGTTGAATGACCGAGTGCTATTCTCTACCCTTGACAAAAATCAACCATTTTCTTGGATCCAAAGGCAGCAGCATTATCAGTTATTATTTTTCTTGGATAGCCAAACCGAGAGAGGATGTGGTCTTCTAGGAACCTAATGACGACCAAATCTGTGGCATTCCTAGTAAGGATGGCTTCTATCCACTTAGTGAAGTAGTTTGTGGCTGTTAAGATCCACTTGTGTTGTGCAGAATAAGTAGGGTGTATTTCTCCTATGAAATCTATGCCCCATTGCATAAATGGACGTTCAACAATGATGGGTTGCAGAGGTAGAGGTAGGAGCTTTCTTTTGCCTTCAAAAATCTGGCATTTATGGCAGGCAATTGTCATCTTATGGATGTCATTGAAAAGTGTAGGCCAATAATAGTCAGCTCTGAGTATTTTGTTAGCAGTGGCCTCCACACTCTCCTACATGGAAATCTTGTTTAATCCTCTTCGCTTCAGTCTCAGGCAAACATTTAAGCAATAGGCCATTTGTATTTTTCCAATACAAACATTCATTCAGTATACAATAGTTTATGCCTTTTAGCTTTAGGAATCTGGCCTTAGTCTTTGTTAGTTCAGGAGGGGCATTAAGGTTTGTGAGAACATGCAAGATATCAGAGTACCAAGGAGAGTTTCGAAATTGTTCCTCAATATCAGGGTCAGGCAATCCTTCCTGCTCATCCAAGGCATCTACCACATTTATGTCAAGGGCTTGCAAATTTGATTCAACCATTAGTTGAGCTAAGCCCTGACCTTTGATCAGTTTTGTGGGTTTTATTTTTAGGTCGTATTCCAATATTACAACAATACATTTGCCCCTCTTTCCATCCGGATCTTGGGAAAAAATGTCTTTAACCACTATGTTAGGCACGTAGGCTGTGGTGTGGGAATGTAGTATGTACACCCTAAAGTCTTTCAAGGCCTTCACCAGGGCATAGGCCTATTTTTCCATTATGTTATATTTCAAGGGTGCATCCCTCAGAGCTTTGCTGAAGAAATAAATGGGCTGTTCCATTCCCTCTGGATTTTTCTACAGCAGAACTGAAGCCACTATATGCTCGGAGGCAAATGAAAAGATCAGGAAATATTTTGAGAAATCAAGGCTGATTAGGACAGGAGCCCGGGTGAGTGCAAGTTTAACTGATTCAAAATATTTTTTAGCCTCAACAGTCCATTTAACTCCTACACATTTCTTCAACATGTTTGTCATATTCCTGAGGTGTTCAGATAAGTCGGGAATAAACCTCCTTAGGAAGTTGATTTTCCCAATAAAGGACTGTAACTCTTTGATGTTTCTCGGGTGCGTGATCTGTAGTATTCCCTCAAATCTCTATGGGTCTATCCTAATTCCCTTCTCAGATATAATGTGCCCGAGAAGCTTACCTTCTTGCAGCCCAAATACAGTCTTTTTAGGATTCAATGATAGACTTAACTTCCTACGTTTTTTGAAAACTCTTCTCAGATGTTTTAGGTGTTCCTCATCAGTCTTGGAATAGAATGTTATGTCATCCAGGTAGATGACAATGAAGTGTCCTATTTCCTCTGAAAAGGCTATGTCCATTTCTCGTTGGAAGGTTGCACCAGCGTTCATCAGTCAAAAGAGAATTTTTACATACATAAAAGTGTCCCATGGAGTGGTGAAAGAAATCTTGAGTTGGTCTTCTGGGAGTAATAGAACCTGGTTATAACCTGAAAAACCATATAATAGGGAGATCCGCCTTGAGCCAACTACCCTCTACAGAATATGTTCCATCTTTGGTAAGGGGTAATTGTCTTTAAGCGAGGCTCTGTTAAGGTTCCTGAAATCTATGCACAGCCTGATCTCACCTGTTTTCTTTCTCACAGCTACAAGGTTTGAAACCTAATCAGAGAACCTCACAGGAACTATTATGTTTGGCTCAAACATCCTTCTTATTTCCTTTTCTACTGCAGGCAATTTCTTTGGGTTGAGCCTGCGAAGTTTATGTCTGAAGGGTTTCTGGTTATCTTTCAAAGGTATTTTGTGTTGTATAATGTTTGTGTCATAGGCCTTTAAGTCCTCATAGTTCCAGGCAAACACATCAATGCATTCCTTGAATAAGTCAATATATTTCTTCTTCAGGTTTGCAGGTAGGGACTTAGCCAACTTATAATCTTAGGCTTATCTTCAGTGCCTATGTTGCATTCCTCGACATCAGAGTCTGAGTGTTCTATGGTGGGCCTTTTCGCTACATCATCGAAATCGAAAAGATCTTCTAAAGGTGCTAGACCTTGGGGTATGTTCTTATCTCTTGCCTGTAGCACCTCTATTTCCTCACTATATTTATTTTTACATTCTTTGGTTGGATTTCCAATCCGTTCATTTAAAGTGTTTATTTCTATGTTACAGGGTGGTTTTTCCTCGTATGAGGACTCTGAGGGCTCTTCACTTAGGCAGCTATCATTGGACTTAGAGTCTGACTCGGAAAATTCAAAATTGTTCCTGCATACCAGGAAATCCTCAATCTGCTTATCTCCTTCAAAAAACTGCAAATATTTTTCCTTATCAAGTACTGCAGGCCTGAAATTTGTCTGAATGGTGATTTTTTGATCACTGGGAGGCTTGTGATATGAACTCGCTATACAAGCTAACCCATTTGCAATTACATTCCGGCTCCTAGGAATAAACACTAGTTCATATTCTATGAAAGTCTTCAATAAATCCATAGCGTCATTCCTGTACGCTCTCAACCTAAGGTGTTTTGCTGTGTATTCACCGTTCACCTGTTTTATGATCAACTCAGAGTCTCCATGCACAACTAATCTACGAGCTCCTAATTTTTTCAACAGATTCAAACCCAGGATAAGAGCCTCATACTCAGCGATATTATTTGTACATTTGAAGTTCAGATTAAAGGCATGGCTCATTGCATAGTCACTCTCTGTGTTATGTAACCACACCCCTGCTACTACAGTATTTATAGTACAGGACCCATCGAAATTCATTTCCCATAAAGGTTCGCTCTCGGGCTCAACATCGTTTCGTTCTTCGTGTGGTGCATGCATTTGTGAGGGGTGACTAGCCAGTTGTTTACATTTTGTTTCTTGTTTACTCAGAGTTTCATTTTCAGTGCACTGCCAACAGGTCTCAACCTCGTTTCCTTCTGAGTCCAGAATGGCCATTATGTTGAAATCTACAGGCACCATCTCATGTTCCGTGACTCTGTTTTCTAGTGCTGGCTCCTCTAAGGATTCATCATTGCAAAGGATAAAGGAGTCTAAATCTGTGTGCACAAAGTGCAGATGAGAATTTTCAGGCTCTTCAGGGCTGCTGACCAGGAATTTCATTTGTGCCTCTCTATACAATCTTCTAAGTTGGCTAAAAATAGGAATTGTGGCATATTCCCCATCCATCTGCATTGTACCTTGTAGCTTGGCTCCCCATGACCTTGACAGCAACATGCCATACTTAGGTGGCACATCTGCCACTACAACATCCATGACCATACACTTGGCTAGAATCTGGGTAAGGCTTACACATCGGTCTTTGATCAAGCCAAGACACTTCACCCTGCTAGAATCAAATGAATAGAGGTATTTATAGGGACGGGTTATCTCTAGGCCTAATCTCTCCATCACTACCTTAGGCATCAGGTTGTGTGAGGCCCCAGAGTCATGCATTGTGTTGTGAAGGATCTTGTCGTGGATATTGAGACTGATATAAAAAGGAGGTACTACCCCTTCCTGAAACTTCCCTTCTATCTTTGGACCAAACAGAAGGGCTGGTTGATCATCACTCAGATTGACCGTGTCACTTTTTTCACCTATATTTAAAGCTTTCAAAATTTGGCCTTTATATACATCTTGAGTGGCCAGCTCAGAGAGTGGGACAAAGATTTTAATTTTTGCAATATCACTTTCCAAATTGAAAGTGGACTGACTCTTTGGAATGTTCAACTCTATTTTGTTAGCCACCACCTTGGTGGCAAAATCAGTGGGCTGATTTTCACTATGTACAGTGTTTGTGGCAGTTTTATCAGGATCACTAACTACAGTGCTAGTGCTGCTAGTTGGTTGACTTTGTTTATCAGTGTTTTTATCGTTCTTACCTTTATTCTTCCCAGAACCCTCATCTGCTGATTTATTACTTTCAGGAGTTACTTTAGAAGTTTTCACAGGCCTTTTCTTAATGGTGATCTGAGAAGTTTTGGGTTCGGAATTTTCTAAGCTCTTTTTGCTTCTAAGTTCATACTGCTCTCTAACCTGCATGATGGCACTTTCGAAACCTAGCCTATAATCCTCAGATTTTGATCCTTCCTCATCCCAATATGAGGATGAGGGTTGATCTTCCTCTGTGGAACAGTCGTGGATTGAGTTTTCTATTTCAAACATGTTTATTGTGGTTCCCTCAGACTCTTCTATGATTTCCTCATATTTATCAAGAAATTTCTCTTGAAATGGGGGAATAAATTGTTGTTCTGAGTCTCTTTGCCTGTTGGGAATGGTGTTATTTCTTATAAAGCTCTGGTTCTGGTTACTAAATGTGACAACCATTTTTTCCATCATTTGCTGTAGTTTTTCCACGTTTTTAGATAGACAGTCATAATTGGGGTTAGATGTGGAGGCTACAGTGTCATCTCTATATGTTACCTTTTTCTCAGCTCTCAACCTTGCTTTTTCTCAATCAGATTGGCCTCTACACTCATTGCTCATTTTTTCATGTCTTCCAATGTGTTGTAATCTCTCTCCCTAAGGTGGTAGGCCATGTCAGCATCAAAGCCTTTGGGATATTTCACTAGAGACATACCTTGGGGAGGTTTCATATGTGGAGGAAGAGCGTTATAAATGCTGTTAAACCTTGTAGAGTAGTCATGGACACTCTCTCCTGCGTTTCTTTTCAGGTTCTTGTATTCTGCTAGTATTTGGAGAGGGTTGACCTTAATTTCCCATTTGTTTATGAAGGTCTGATATAAAGCAGGAAGGTCTTGGATGCTATTAGGAGGTAAGCCCTTAAACCATTTATTCACATCACCTCCTAGGCTCTGGGCAAAGATTCTCATTTTGACTGTATCATCATCTATCTCCATGTAGTCAAAAGAATCTTCCATCCTGTCTACATGGTGCTGAGGTGTGGTAGACTCCTTTGCAGTGAAGTGTGGGATATTTGATTGATAATCATTGGGTAGGGGCACTAGAGGCTGGGGTAAAACCAGAGGTGCATACCAGGCTGCCATGATGGTATTTTGAGGAGGTAAGGGGTTGGCTTGAGCAGCTAGTATATGGATGGTAGGGATACTAGGACCAACAAAAGTCTGTTGAGAAAATTTAGGGTGGCAGAGCCCCAAGTTTTGAAGGAAGTGAATATCAGGAGGTGTAGATGGAGGGGTTTCTCTGTCCCTAATGTGTTTACCACTTTGAGGTGGTGAACCAGGAAGCTCAAGGTCTGGCTGGTCTAGAGCATTGAATGACCTAGTTCTAGGTACACTGTTTTGAGAGTCTAGGTCAAAATGTGGGTCTGATAGAGCTGTAAAATCTTTCGGTGCAGAGTTAGCTCTATGGATATGACTGGAAATAGTTGGTATTTTAGGTGTAGGAGACTTCTTGAGGATGCTCTTAGGGTTATCAACTATTCTAGGTGGGTTTGGGTTGGGATAAGCTTTTGTGTGAATGGTTCTTGAAGCCAGAATGTTGTTTTCCAACAAAGTAGCTTAACCCTACTTGTTACTTATATTATGGCTGATGTTGTTATGGAGGCTAGTCTCCTAGTGGAGTCTTATCTACAACCAAGATAATCAGCAGGCTTACTGATTACCAGTGGAGCATTTGATCTTTAAGGAACTATGGAGTCACCAGGTGGAAGGATTAGGATGTTTCTAGGAGGTACATTGTCCACCATAGTTATTATGTAATGCACCTTTTCAAGGATATCCTGAAAACACAACAAAATCTAACCAAAGACGGAATGGGAGGGCTTTTACCAAATATTTCACCTCTAAAAGAGAGTGAGGTCTGGAGGCTATCTGGCCCTTTCCAAACTCTGTCTAAGAGTGTGGGAGAAACACAACAAGTGGTGCAAAAGTGAATTACAAGCGAAAGTGTTTCACTGCCAACCTAGCCAGAGATCGTTGGCTTTCTAAGGCTCTTTTGATGTAGTAATATGGAAAAATACTCAGAAATTCCCTAGTGGAGTCGCCATTATGTTGGGGTTCCCATGTTTTGGCTAGATTGGCAAGACCAAAAGATGAGACAACATCAGAACCACTTTCAGACCTTAGGATCTAGCCCTCCTGGGTCCAAAGAGGGATCTCTCTATATAGGCAATGGTTTTATGACTTTGAAGCTCAAAAGTTAAGATATTAGGCTAGTTATAGGAACGGGGTTTGTTTGTTTGATTTTTTTTTGGTTGTTGGGAATCAGGAAAGAAGGGTTCAGTATAAGACAAGGCTGTATAAAGGGGATTCTAGAAAAAGGAGGAGAAATTTCATAGAGCACTCAGGACTATTGGGCAATGGAGTCAGGAAAGGGTTTACTTGCTATTCAATATGCAGGCTTTCAGTTGGGCTAGTCATCTAAAGCATTGGATCTTAAAGATGATAGTGTGGCATGAAATGGTAAGAGAGAAGGTGAAAGCAAGGAAACCTCCAAGGTGACCTTTCAGGAATCAGATCCAGGGACAGGACATGCCATTGGACAACCTGTGATCCAAGACCTAAAAGGTTAACTCTTCAGACAAGGAAACATTAAAGATTTAGAACACAAGTTGAAAACCTAAGATCAGAGAGAGAATTTGAACTCTCAATGCTTTGGTATCCAGCTTAAGGGAACTTAGAAAGGTTTAATTAATTGAAAAGGACCTTGGTGAGACAGAGACATAGTTCTAAACTCCCAGTATCCCAATTCATTCAATTACTGCCTAACAAGAACATCTAAGGAACATATTTCATTAATTCACACATCAGCTAGTAGTATATATTTGACCACTACACTGGTTAAATTAACTTAAAATAAATCCTCAGATAACACATACAGCAGAAAAAATTGAAGGCAGGGAGAGCAGAAACATACGGTACCTAACAAGGGTAAATCCTATGCCATATTTCTGATGCGAGCCAGAAGAACTGAAATATGATGATCTACAAAGGAAAATCAAGACAAAGTAAGAAAAACATCACCGCTGCTTTAAATTAGGATCCAAAGAAATGTGCTTGTCATATTAAATAGCAACATCGGTCATGTACAACATTTCCAATGGCTTGATATTTAGTCTGAAAACATCTTCCTCAGCCTATCTTACAACTTTACACAGAGAACATGTCTCAAGAGAAACAAATTTTTGTTCACAGATATCTGTTCAGGCTATTTCACTAAATCCATACCTTGGGGGGTTTTCATGTGTGGAGGGAGAGCGTTATAAATGCTGTTAAACCTTGTAGAGTAGTCATGGACACTCTCTCCTACGTTCCTTCTCAGGTTCTTGTATTCTGCTAAAATTTGGAGAGGGTTGGCCTTAACTTCCCATTTATTTATGAAGGTATGGTATAAGGAGGGTAGATCTTGTATGCTATTAGGAGTTAGGCCTTTAAACCATTTCTTCACATCACCTCCTAAGCTCTGGGCAAAGATTCTCATTTTTACTGTATCATCATCTATCTCCATGTAATCAAAATAACCTTCCATCCTGTCTATGTGGTGCTGAGCTGTGGTAGACTCCTTTGCAGTGAAGTGTGGGATCTTTGATTGATAATGGTTGGGTAGGGGCACTAGAGGCTGGGGTAAAACCAGAGGTGCATACCAGGCTGCCATGATGGTATTTTGAGGAGGTAAGGGGTTGGATTGAGTAGCTGGTATATGGATGGTAGGGATACTAGGACCAGCGGAAATATGTTGAGCAGATTTAGGGTGGCAGAGCCCCGAGTTTTGAATGAAGTGAATATCAGGAGGTGTAGATGAAGGGGTCTCTCTGTCCCTGATGTGTTTACCACTTTGAGGTGGTGAACTAGGAAGCTTAAGGTCTGGCTGGTCTAGAGCGTTGAATGACCTAGTTCTAGGTACATTGTTTTGAGAGTCTAGGTCAAGACGTGGGTCTGATAGAGCTGCAAAATATTTCGGTGCAGAATTAGCTCTATGGATATGACTGGAAATAGTTGGTCTTTTAGGTGTAGGAGACTTCTTGAGGATTCTCTCAGGGTTATCAACTATTCCAGGTGGGTTTGGGTTGGGACAAGCTCTTGTGTGAATGGTTCTTGAAGCCAGAATGTTGTTTTCAAACAAAGCATCTTAACCCTACTTGTTACTTCTATTATGGCTGATATTGTTATGGAGGCTGGTCTCCTAGTGGATTCTTATATGAACCAATATAATCAGCAGGCATACTGATCACCAGTGGAGTCTTTGATCTTTAAGGAACTATGGAGTCGCCAGGTGGAAGGTTTAGAATGTTTCTAGGAGGTACACTGTCCACCACAATGCCTATGTAATGCCCCCTTTTCAAGGATATCCTCAAAACACAGCAAAATCTAACCAGAGATGGACTGGTAGGGATTTTACCAGATATTTCACCTCTGAAAGAGAGTGAGATCTGGAGGCTATCTAGCCCTTTCCAAACTCTGTCTAAGAGTGTGGGTGAAACACAACAAGTGGTGTAGAAAGTGAATTGCAAGTGGAAATGTTTCACTGCCAACCTAACCAGAGATTATTGGATCTCTGAGGCTCTTGCAATGTAGTAAGATGGAAAATACACAGAAATTCCCTAGTGGAGTTGCCATTATGTTGGGGTTCCCATGTTTTGGCTAGATTGGCAGGACCAAAAGATGAGACAACATCAGAACCACTTTCAGACCTTAGGATCTATCCCTCCTGGGCCCAGAGAGGGATCTCTCTATATCAGTAAAGTTTTTATGTCTTTGAAGCTCAAAAGTTAAGATATTAGGCTATTTTTAGGCACGGGGTTTGTTTGTTTGATTTTTGTTTGGTTGTTGGGAATCCGGAAAGAATGTTTCAGTATAAGACAAGGCTGTATAAAGAGGATTCTAGACAAAGGAGGAGAAATTTCAGAGAGCACTCAGGACCATTGGGGAATGGAGTCAGGAAAGGGTTTACTTGCTATTCAATATGCAAGCTTTTAGTTTGGCTAGTCATCTAAAGCATTGGATCTTAAAGATGATAGTGGGGCATGGAAAGACAAGAGAGAAGGTGAAAGCAAGGAAACCTCCAAGGTGACCTTTCAGGAATCAGATCCAGGGACAGGACATGCAGCTGGACAACCTGTGATCCAAGACCTAAAAGGTTAACTCTTCAGACAAGGAAACATTAAAGATTTAGAACACAAGTTGAAAACCTGAGATCAGAGAGAGACTTCGAACTCTCAATGCTTTGGTATCCAGATTAAGGGAACTTAGAAAGGTTTAATTAATTGAAAAGGACCTTGGTGAGACAGAGACAGAGTTCTAAACTCCTAGTATCCCAATTCATTCAATTGCTGCCTAACAAGAACATCTAAGGAACATATTTCATTAATTCACACATCAGCTAGTAGTATATATTTGACCACTACACTAGTTAAATTAACTTAAAATCAATCCTCAGATAACACATACAACAGAAAAAATTGAATGCAGGGAGAGCAGAAACATAGGGTACCTAACAAGGGTAAATCCTATGCCATATTTCTGATGCGAGCCAAAAGAACTGAAATATGATGATCTACAAAGGAAAATCAAGACAAAGTAAGAAAAACATCACCGCTTCTTTAAATCAGGATCCAAAGAAATGTGCTTGTCATATTAAAGAGCAACACCAGTCATGTATAACATTGCCAATGGCTTGATATTTAGTTTGAAAAAATCTTCCTCAGCCTATCTTACAACTTTACAGAGAGAACATGTCTCAAGAGAAACAACTTGTCGTTCACAGATATCCGATCAACAATCTTTACAATGTTTTCTCATGAGTTTTTATATCATAAAGAGAGGCAGAGGATTTAGATGAAACACTAAATGAAACATTAAATAGAGTAGGAGCAGTGGGTCAAAACCCATTCTTTTTTAATGTCTATGCATTGAACTTCTGTACTCTTTGGGTGAAAGAGTGGTCTTTGACAGGCTGTGATTTACTCCAGGTATGTCCTTGATGTGTTCTCGGCTGCAGTACTTGTGGTACTCTGGTTAATTAAACAAAAGGTAGAACAATGATTATGGGGTCTGCCATACTGTGTAACCAATGCTTCTGGTAGCACCAGGATGGTTTTCAAGGCATAGATCTCCTCTGGAACATGGTATAGATTGAAAATAGTATGGACATTTCGTCCTTTCATGGGAAAGAACGTTCTGTTGATGGTGACACTTGTGTATCGTTTTAGGTGCCCTAGGCCCTATCGGGACCTCTGTGTTAGTCTCTAGGTATTCAATCTGGTACATTTCCTTTCAATTACTAAATTAAGGCTGCAAAAATCTCTGATTATCGGCCTTGAATTCTCTGATCTTTCATTGATACTATTTGCTGCTCTAGTACCATCCCTGTCTGTGAAATTTGAGCTTTATTGGCGCTGGAGAGGTTTTGCAGAGTTTAACTTTGTCCACTCGATGGAGAATCACGTTCTAACACCTTCCTAGGCTCCTTTCTCTAAAATCAAGCTCTGAACCCAGCTTCTCTATGCTTTGTGCCACTAAAACAATGACCAAAAATCGTGGCATTTTCAGCCTGGCTGTAACCCTGTAAAACACACAAAATCGTTAAGAAATCCATGCTGGAGGGGGATGGATGCAGTGGAAAGCTTGCGAAATTGTGGTGTAGCATGGTGGAAACAGTGGGTACGAATGCAAGATGGCAGAAAAAAGCAGCGAAATGGACCAATTATAGACCAGGGGTGGTGGAGGACACATGGTGAAGGCCTCGAGGACAGGTGGCGCAATACCAAGAAAATGGGGAAAATGCGATGAAAATGGGTGACGTGGAGTACTGGCAGTGGGACCCGGTCAAAGGCGGGGCGAGGATTTGATCCAGACCATCCGATCTCAGGAGGAGATCGACGGCTGCAAGCGCATCGGAGGGAGACTGATGGTGGGTCATGGGTCCTTTTTGCTCTGGTTATCTCCCGAGCATCTTTGGGATGCGATCACCGTTAGATGGCCCACCTCAGATCAGATGGCGCCATCGAACTTTAACCAAGATGGGGGCAGGTTTAAAAAATAGCCCAAAGCCACGTGTCGGGCAGTGGCGTTGATCGCTGCCGATTGGAAAAAACCACCCTCCTTCCAAAAGTGGTGTGATAAAAACCACCGGGTTTGTACAATGCTATGGCGGGGACCACCGGGGCGTGATGAAATTTGCAAAGACTATCAGATCCTTATAGATCGACGACAGGTATTGCACCCGAACATTGATCTGATAAGCGCTCTACAGGCTAGTGCCTGGTTTAGCGCCCGGGTCATGTGGGGAATTGGTTGAGGGGGCTGGCCGAAGGGGGCTAAGCCTGATATATGAAGAATATGGGTTTTTTGGCCCGTTTTCAATGCAATTTAAGGCCAAAAAGGGGTAACGATAGAGGGAAAAATGGGTTATTTGGCCAAACAAAGGGTATCTGTGAGGCTTAGGAGGGATTTGGGATGATTTAGAGGAATTAAGGGAGGGAAAAGGAGAGGAAACAAAGGTTTTTAAACTAGGAACAATAGTGAGGATTTTTTCAAAGGACCCAGGAATAGGGAGGCTTCAAGGATGATGTTTTTTCAGGGGAGATGCATTCCTTGAAGGCTCAACAAAACATTTAGTCCCTTGTTTTCTTGTCAAAAAATTCATAGGGGGCTAACAAGCCCTATCTCAGAAGACATCACCAACAACACATGACTCAAGATTTTTTCCGTTAGGTACCTCCTTGAGAAGAACACACCACTCATGAAGTAATTCACTTGTGAGGGAATATTTTATAGACTATATGGGTATCATGTCAAACTTATCATGCATTTCACAACGGTAAAGCCACTCAATTTTCCCTATTACCTCTAAAGAAGTTTGGCAAAGAAGGCAGAAAAGGTCCAACATAATCAGAGTAGTCTTGAAGTAGACTCTTCCATCATGATATGATCAAGATAATTTTTTTACACCATCTTGAGTAGAAGAGAATCACTTGGGAAACTTTCATGTAGGCAGGTGTCTTTTTTACTTCTAGTAGCCAGCCTACCAGCCCTAGTTCACCATCATCACCATTAGCACCTTCTAGACATGTAGATTTTGGCTCACCTAGCACCATTTAAGTGAGGAGGAAGATTGAGGTCACCCAAACATATCAAATAGGAAGAAGGCTAGTGTTTTCTCCTCATATTGAGGTAGGGGCCAAGCCCACATCAACATAGAAGGGTTTATTATCACAACATGAGACATATATGCATGATGAGGAGCATGAATTTGATTTAGTAGACTTGGAGGCTAGTGAAGAGCATGAAAACCTAGAGAGGTTCGTCAAATATAAATATTCTTATATATCAAAGAGCTCAAAGACAAATTTGCAAGGGATAATTTCATCATTTCCTTCCTAGAACAAGAAAACAATCATTTGAAGGAAAAAAAATTGTCTTTAGAGAAAAGTAAGTTTGAGGCTAGTATGCATGATGTGAAAGGAAAAGTAGTGGTTGACACTGAAGAGTCGGAGAAGCTTGAAAATTAGGTGAAAAGGAAGAGGAAAAGGACCATGGGTCTTAAAAGAGCATTGCAGAAGGAAAAAGAGAAAAATTCACCAGATGAAGAGTTGAGTTTCGAAGAAAGAATAGCCATGGTAATCAATGAAAATAGGGATTTTGGCTTGAGAGAGTCAATATTCACTTGGAGAAGCTCCTTGAAAATGCCAACAGGGAAAAAAATATGCAAAAAAACATGGTTGATCACTACTATAAAAAAATCAAATTTGCAATGTCAAAGTCAAACAATTGCAAGCCAAACTAAAGGAAACCCTAAAAAGTCAAAAGGAGAAGGACGACTTGGAGCTTCTTACTGATGCTACCCTAATGGCATAACATACCTCATGAGGCACCTCTGGACCAATTTTTAGGAGTTTTGGAGCAAATTTTTTTTTTTGAGAAATTTTGGTCAAAATTGGAAATTCAAAAACCAATCATACTGGAAAAAGCATAGTGTGGACCACGCTACGCTTTATTTGGGGGGTTCATTGGAGGAAAAATCAAAATTTTTGGATTCCTCTTGACAATTATATCAATATGAATTAGAGGTTGGGCCATGTCAATTAGTTCTGGGGCGTCAAAATGCCCAAAAGCATGCAAAAAATCACCTTTCTGCCCTGTTTTTGGAGCCTTCGCTACGCTTTCTAAGTTCTCGAGGGAGAATGAAGATTTGGAGGGCTTGGAGCCACATTTTTGAGTTCTTGATGAGCCTATCATGTAGCAGACATCCAGATATTTCCAATGGTACCTTCAAATCCTAATTTGGACACCTGGAAGGCCTCCAAAATTCAATTTTCCTCATCTCGCTATGATTTCACTGAGCTTAGTATGATTTCTCCTGATTTCGCTATGCTTTCTCTAGAAGGAAAATTTTCACATAAATTTTGACCTAGTTTGAATTTTTACTGATGTAATTTATGAATGACGATTTCATAAGGTGTAATTGAGCTAATAAATGGTAAATTACGGTAATTACATGATTGTTAATGTAATTATTGGTCAAATGTATCTAGTTTCCTATGATGAGGTGAATTGGTTGACCTCCACTAGAGATTAGGGTTTTGTTGATATTATCATGTAATCAGCTCCAAAACTGATGGATTCGACCCCTGAGAGAGGGGAGATGTTTTTTTGGTCTATATCTATCATTTTCTGGGTCATTTGACTGGTTGGACATCATTGCATTGTAACTATTGTAGCTTGTACTTTCACTTTCATGTTCAGAAATCAAAGGATGCAGTTGCAGCTATTATCTAGGAATTCATGTGGAGTGAGTTTATGATCATGTATATTATTTTTTATAGTCTTTATTGAATTATATATATCTCATATTTCATATATTGTATCTTCATTGGATTTCCTTATAGCTCATAGGCATAATTCTATTGATTTAGCTTTGTTTGTACGGAAATGTCATCTTGTTTTTTATGCTTCCAGATTAATGAATTCATGAATGAACATGCTCATTAAATATTTCTACCTTTTCAAACTCCCCACCATACCTAAAAAACCATAAATACATCATAAATCCATTTCTACCTTTATCTTTTATATTTTTGCAGTTGTAAGCCCTTTCAAACCTAGACCTAGCTACTTGGTTTCATCCCTGATCCAACATCAAAACTATATTATTCAAAAATAGGAAAAACAGGAATATTGATCATAAAACTGGAAAATGAAATTGTTAGCACTCAAATCTACCTCAAAATAAATGAAGTAAACTTAAGGCCACATCAAACGCGCCGCCTCGTAGCTAGCCCTACGAGGATTGTGAGGGCTCTCTCCGTCAATCTCGAGAAAATGAGCAATAGGATGCGAGATGACTTACAATAAGAACTGATTTTAGGCTAGTAAAGAGACGTCAATCTCGAGAAAATGAGCAATAGGATGCGAGATGATTTACAATAAGAACTGATTTTAGGCTAGTAAAGAGATAGGTATGTTTGATTTTTTGATTTTTTGGGTTTTTGCTGGAGTAATGGGAAAACAGATTTTGGGTCCGGGGATAAGGTCAGACCTTTGCAGAGTTCAAGCTGGGGCGAGGTAGGTGATGATCTTGATGCTTTGAATTGGATATATGGATAGATTAGACCGACGAGGAGCTGAAGAGGGCAAAGAAGAACTTGGATCCTCTCCAAACAGCTGAAAACATATAGAACTAACTGAATTCAAAGGCCAAGCACCGTAAACAATGGATTCAACCTTATTCACTCATTCAATTTAGTTCAGAAGCATAATGAAAGGATGGCATACATTAAACATGAAGAAACTTACAGTAAACAAAGAAGAAACACCATCAAGAACAGAACACCACAAGGATCCCAACAAGTGCCGCAAAACCCCCGATCTTTCCTTAGCCAAAATATGAAAAGTATGTACAATAGTATCAAAAGTATCCCAAGAGTCCAACCTCTCCAACCTCTGAAAATGATTGAGAAATTACAATATATAGATCACTCTAACACCTTTCCCCACCTCTAGGGGTCGAATTCCCTCTTCAGGGATCAGTTTCAACCAATTCTAATCATGGAACTACAATCTAGGCAGCTAAAAACTTGCCTCTAAAAGAGTGGAAACTGATCCATTACATGATTTTTTACTCATTTGAGAGTGAATCTTCTAGAAGAGATAAAAACAAGCCAAAGTTACATATAAAACATGAATTTACATCATAAAAACCCAAAAATTCTATCCATAAGCAAAAATGGTCCATAATAGGCGAAATACTGAGCTGGCAGCTGAAAATTCAGAAAAATTTCTAGGTGGGTCGCTCCTGAACTGTGTGGGTCGCTCATGTTCCAGGCTGAATTTGAGGTAGTTCCCGGCATCCAAATTGAGCTCATGATAGCTCGTTGGAAAGCCCTGGATGTCTACTTTCCAACCCAAGTGGAATTTATGAATTTGGAGTTTATTTGACCCTCCAAAACCTCATTCTCCCAGAGGTACTTCCTGCTGGTGCAAAAGGTGGCAGCAAGGTGGTTTTCATGGTGTTTTTGAGCTGTTTGACCATCCAGATTTTGTTGAAATGCTAAGTTGACTTCAGAGGATGCATAATTAACCATGAAAAATCCAAAAAATGTAAAAATCTCCTCCAGCAAGTGTCTCAAAAAAAAGCGAGCGCATGAGCGCGCGACCCACGTAGCTGCAAAACCTGTTTTTTAGACCAAAAATTTGAAAATGACAAAATTTTCTCCGAATTTGCCCAAATTTGGAGCGGAGGTCCTCCATCATGTGTCCTGCCCAGTCAATGAAGCCTCGGCCAAAATCCGAAGTGGATTAGGCCTTTTCCGCCGTCGAAGTGCCTTGCGCAACCCCCTCTTCATGATCTTCATCCTCGCTTTGCAAACATGCATGCGAGCCCAGTAATGGCCTTTCATGTGGCGAAGCATGTCTTTGTCTCGATTTGCCTTCGCCAACAATCTCTCCGCATGCATATTCACCCGCGTGAGCACAAGATTCTCCTCGTCGACCGGTGTCATGTCACCTGGCCCTTTCGATTCCACCGTCTCACCCCGACGGACATTTGGCGCACCTCATAAAATGTGAGCTCATCCTCGAGCTGTTTATTGCGCTGCTCCAAATAGTTAATCACCCACCGAGCCTTCTGCAATTGGTCTTTCAGCTGGTCATTCTCGGCCCTTTGCTCCTGGATGACTTCCCTCAGCTTCGAGCTAGGAGAGCCCGTATCAACATCAATGATTGTCATATCGGTGTCCCGGCCTCCTGATGGGCCCTCATCATGCATGGGCCTCTTGCCCCTGTCTTGTACCTGTACCTGCACTGGAGAAGAAAGCGAGACCCTTTCCACATCACGTGGAGATAATACTCGCCGTGTCGATGAAGTCAGCAGGACCCCTTCCATCTCACGTGGAGATAGTACCCGCCGTGTCGCTGCAAATAAGGCCCCGTGGCCTCGCTGATATGTCTGAACCAAAGGAGTGACGATATGCTCAACCTCAAGCATGTCCGGCTGGTGTGAGGGCTCTCCTGCATCATAAACTGCCTCGGGAGGCTGCTGTGGCACTCTGAAAAAGTCTCTAGAAATGAAATCCTCCCAAGTGATGCCCTGCTCTGCCAACTGATGTGACACCATGATTTTGATCAAAGCGAAATGATATATACTCCTGTACTGCTGCACTGGGCTCGTCTTCTTCTGCACAAACATCACCATCCTCTCTATGTTGCGGTATATGAAATACGGAATATTCATCATACGTACCCTTGTGAAGTGCATCAGCAAACGAATATGGTACGCGAAAAGACGAGCATACCTGCCCTCACAACTAAAATACTGAATGATGAGCTTCATCAGCGGTGCATACTCATCTCTCAAGAATCCGAATGGAAAAACTCTGCTCAAGTAACCCATATATCCAGTTTTAATGTATGGCTCATAGTGGAATTTCTCTAAATGCTGACGCTTGTTCCATTCCTCGCCCATGTTTGGTATGCCAGTGGCTTGAGCAATAGTCAAGGGTGACACAATGAAATCAACCCCGGCAAGATTTACCCGGCCATCCCGTAAATGTAAAACAAACAGACGGGCCAATTCACGATGAGGCCGGGTTTGTGCAACCATCTCACAAAATCTGAAACATGACAAATATCGGAAACAATCCATAGCTAATGGACATGCCTGCAACTGAGCCAAAGAAGTAGGCTCCTCTCTGCGATGATTACCACTTCTGTGATCTCTGTGGGACCCCCGTGGCACATTACCTTCAGTCACCGAATCACTGCCTGACCCTAGCTCATATTCTGACTCTGTCTCCGACATGGCTCTGACCAAGCTTTTGGCACTATGTATACTGATATGAAAGCAGTGCAAACAAAGTTAGGATGTATGTTTCAACACCCAACCAATATTCCCACCGTCAAAGCACCATAAGGAAACAAACCATGGATAAAATCTCTGTTTTAGATGGATTGGAAAAAAGGCACAATCTCTGTGTTTAAATGCAAGTGAAATTTTGATCAAAGGGAGCGGGAAACTTTCAAAATATTGAACAAATCTTATCAAAGGAGAGCATGGCATCAATAGAATGTGTTTGTCTATGAGTAATAACAACAAAGGTGTCAATGGGAAGTTTGAAACAAAGTCATGAGAATGTTTTTACATTGGGCAGTGAGACATAATACAACCACAATCACCATGGAACAAAGGTTTTAAACATGGTATAATAATAGCAATGGTCAAAATGGCAAAATGGGCATGAGAGCAATATGGTTTTGATATTATATGCAAAGCTGGACATATCACTGATATAAGATAAGCTACAAACTCATACAACCACCCATATCATTTTAAAACCCTGAAAACGATAATGCTATGACTGTGGGGTTTTAAATCCTCCGTTTGAAACATTAGAAACCACCAATGATGCCACCAACGCACTAAAAACATCAAGCAATTGCAAAAAACCTGTTTGAAGGCCAGTTGAATCGATTCCAAGCAAGACTGGGCGCTCAGAATGAATTTTCGAACTTCTGTGTTTGCGTGGGTCGCTCACCTCCTGCGTGGGTCGCTCGGCCCAGATGGGTCACGCCCCTTGCAACTTCACACTGCTGAAATGACCTACGTGGGTCGCTCTGCCCAGGTGGGTCGCTCGCGCCCAGGTGGGTCGCTCGAGCCCCACAACTCTGTCCACGCAGTTTTAAAACTTGAAATTGGCCCTCCAATCTCCAAAACACGATTTGGGTGCTATGGATTTGTGAAAATGAAACTTGTTTGGCTTTTATACATGATACAAATATCCTCCACAATCAGATTTGTTTCAAATCTAATTGCAAACCCATATTACAATGTATTTGTAATTTCACCTTTGGCTTTTTTTAAATACAATCTTCTTTGGCTTTTTTGAGGTCGATTTTTGATGATTTTGCTGTCTTCTTGCAGGGATATGGCTATTTAGCTAAGGAAGAGACCAGGGGTCTGCCTTTGACAATGTCTTCTTGGCGGAATAATTACAATTTATTACAAAATAATAATGAACAATTTCTAGTTCCAAAACAGAGTTTTGGACTAGAAATATTTTTTAAAATGCTGATGATAATAAAATAAAAATCACAAATGCAGAACTTTCCTCACCTTGCAGGCTTTATGACTGGTATAAAAATGACTCAGAAACCCTAGACACTAAGACCTAAGACACTTATTGACAATTTTAATGACCATATATGTAATGACAATGACTATGAATGATTTTTTGAGGAAAATTTTTAAATAGCACTGCAGGTATAAACATGAGACAGACCCCTTCGTCAGTGCATGGCATGCTCCTAGTGAAATGCAACGAAGTGGAACAAGCGAGACACCTAATAATGAATATGCAAAAGACGAAATGATCACTGACGGAGGGCTGCAAAGGCCGACTCTAACACATCTGCAACAACATTAAGTTTTCCTTTTTTGTAGATTATTTCAAATTCATAACCCAACATCTTTGTGACCCATTTTTGCTGCTCTTCTGACTATAGTCTTTGTTCCAAAAAGTGTTTAAGACTATCATGATCGGTTTTTACCTTGAAGTGTCTTCCCATTAGGTAAGTTCGCCATTTCTTTAGTGCATGAAGTATTGCTAACATTTCCTTCTCATAAATAGGTTTCTGTAAATACTTTCCTTTGATTGGACGACTTTCAAAAGCAATGGGTCTTCCTTCCTGCATTAAAACTGCACCAATTCCATTTCCTGAGGCAACACATTCCACAATAAAGGTTTTTGTGAAGTCTGGTGTAGCTAAGACCGGTGCTAGGCACATTGCCTCTTTAAGACGTTCAAAGGCCTTAGTTGCTTCAGGAGTCCATGAAAATGCATCTTTCTTCAATAATGTTGTTAGAGGTGCTGCTATTCTCCCATAATTATTAACAAACTTGCGATAATACCCCGTTAACCCGAGAAATCCTCGCAACTGCTTTATGGTTGTGGGGACTTTCCATTCCTTAATGGCTTTAATTTTGTTAGGGTCTACTTTAACACCCTCGTGAGATACAATATGACCCAGACATTCCACCTCTTGTACTCCAAAGAAACATTTGGATGTTTTTGCATATAATTGTTTCTCCTACAATAGTTTGAGCACCCTGTCAACATGTTCAACATGACCCTTCCAAGACCTGCTATAGATTAGTATATCATCAAAAAATACTAGCACAAATTTTCTAAGGAAGGGTTTGAAAATGGAATTCATCAACCCTTGAAATGTAGAAGGTGCATTGGTAAGGCCAAAAGGCATGACCAAAAATTCATAATGACCCTCATGAGTTCGAAATGTCGTTTTTGGAATATCTTCAGTCTTCATTCTAATTTGATGATATCCTGAACGAAGATCCAACTTGGTAAAATAAATTGCTCCATGTAATTCATCCAATAATTCATCAATCACAGGAATGGGAATTTTATCTTTAATGGTGAGCTTATTGAGCTCCCTATAATCCGGACACATTCGCCATGATCCATCCTTCTTGTGTACCAATACTACAGGAGCAGAGAAAGAACTTTGACTAGGTTGAATTATACCCGCCTCTACATTTCTGCAATCATACGTTCAATTTCGCTCTTTTGGAAGTAAGGATATCTATAAGGCCTGATGTTTGGAGGAACACTTCCTGGAATCAAATGAATAGCATGATCATGATCATGAATAGGTGGGAGTCCTTTGTGAGTTTCAAACACCTTGGAATGATTGTCCAAGACTTGTTGGAGATCTGCAGAAATAGATGATTTTGATGTCGGAACTTCTAGTGAGCATAATTGTGCAATTACGCCTCGTTGTTATTTTTTTAGAAGCTTTGTCATGACATTAGAGCTTATTATCCTTCCTGGCTTCCCTTCAATACCCCGTAATTCGACTTCCTTTCCTTCTGAAAAAAATTTCAAGAAAAGTTCCTGAAAATTAAAAGCTACAGTCCCCAAAGATTGTAACCATTGTACTCCTAGTACAACATCAGCACCTCCCATAGGAATGGAAAGCATTGGACTAGTCAATACATATTCCCCCATGGTTAGCTTGATATTATGGCATTTCCCAGACCAATTTATAGTTCCTCCATTTGCAACCATCACTTGGCATTCTGGTGCTGGGTATAGGAAACAATTTAATTCCTTGGCTACCTTACAATGAATAAAATTATGGGTGCTACCCGAATCAATCAACACTATTACCTTTTTCTTCTTGATCTGTCCTGCTATCTTGAGAGTTTGAGGAGTGGTAATTCCTGCCAGTGCATTACATGATATGTTCGGATTCATTTCTTCCTCTTCTATGGTTGGTTCCTGGTGTGTATCCTCTTCTTGTTCATTTTCTTCTTCTTCTTCACAATCTATGTAAAATAATTTCTTTTCAGCACACTTATGACCTTTGGTGTATTTGCTATCACAACTGTAGAAAATCCCTTTTGCTCTTTTTTCTTCCAATTGTTGTGGTGTCAACCTTGTAGGTTGTGGAAATCTAGAAGTAGCAACACTTCCTTCTTTATAGAATTGAGTGGTAGGCTTCCTTGTCGCCATAACTTTACATTCAACTTTTCTTGCCAACCTGAATGCCTTCTCCAATGAATCAGGTTCCAGAACGCGAACTTCATGTTGGATGTTTTCCTTTAAAGTGCCTATGAAGAGATCAATCCTGTGTTCCTCTTGAATATCAGTTACCCTTATATTCAATTTTTGGAAGTCCTCAATGTGTTGCCCCACTAAAACCTTTTGTTTGAGATTTATCAATTGGCTAAAGAAGGTGTTTCTATTTGTATCCTCATAATGTGCTATCATTTCCTCCATAAAAATTGCCCAAGTGACAATTTTTTTATGGGAGCAAAGCCATCGATACCATACAAATGTATTTTGTTCTAAATGTAAAGTTGCAATGCGTACCTTTTGTGTGTTTTGCACATTATGGGGATCAAAATATTGCTCCATCTGTAGTATCCATGTTACAGGATCCTTTCCATCAAACTTCCTTATATCCATTTTTGGAATATGGTGGTTCTTCCCGCCAACATTAGAGTTTATGAAATCACGATTAACATTTATTTTTTTCTCATCATGAGGCTCTTCTACTATATTTTCGCCATTAGGAATCATTTCTGGTTGTAAACTTGTCATCAAGGCTTCCATGTATGCTTTTAGATCATTCTTCATGTTTTCCATGTTGTCTTTCATGTCATCCATCTTAGCTTCCATGCCCACTTCCATGCCATCCATCTTAGCTTCCAAACCATTCATCTTAGCTTCCACGCCTTTCTTCAAACCATCCATCTTAGTTTCCATGCCTTTCTTCAAAACCTCCATTTCATTTTTTGTTGTTCTTTGCGAGAGAAAAATTTGTTGCACTTGCTCTTGTAATTTTGATATGTCATGTTGCCATTCTTTATCTTCATGAGTCATCGTAGAGGCTTCTAAAGGCTTAGTGGGTGTTGAATTATTTTTAGGGGCCATTTTGGAATCCAATACTGATATCTATTCTACAATATGCCCTTGGGATCAATTTAACTTGATTATTCAAACAAGACTTATGCAATTTGGAAAAAAAATACACACCTTTTTCTTTCTTTTGAGGAGCTCGATATTGAAAATGGATTATTTCTATGATTGTAGCACTTCAATATCTAAATTTTTGTATTGATGTAGCCCTCTGAATTATCTTTCGAATGCCACAGGACAGACCTGATTTGGATTCCCCAAGACAAAGTTGTGTCCAATCTCCCACAATGACCTAATTATGGACTGGTTCAGTAGTGTGAACTTGTACGACTTGCCACGTGTCACTGTTTCATCCTTTGTCTCTGAAATTGATAGCCAAGAAACTACATTCCGTGTACTTGTGACCAATTTTTACAGAACTCCAATCCGATGCCCAGAGAGAGATTTATTGAACTTTTCCCACGATCACCTCTTTGAGATGAAATTCAGGAGCCTAAAAATGCACTACCTTCCACAGATCATATCTCCAAAAATATTGCAAACCAAGCTCTGAAATTTTTTTAAGACTTTCCTCAAGATTTCAGCTTCGCACCATATGAATTTCAGACTCTTAACCTTTATACAAAACAAATTATAGCGCAAATTCCACGATGACCTGTTTAGGAGCCTGAAAAAATACCTAACTTCCACAGATAATATCTCCTCAAATATTGCGAACCAAGCTCTAACATTTTTATAAAAGCGTCCTCAGGATTTCGGCTTTGCACCCTAAAAATTTCAGCTTCTGAAACTTCGTAGAAAAAAAGTTATAGCGAAAATTACACGATGACCTGTTTGGAGCAGCGAAACCCTAGAATCCAAAGCTTTGATACCAAATGTTGTGTAACCAGCTCCAAAAATAGAAGAAATGAGATATCAACGCCTTAGAAATAAGCCACTTTGAGGGGGAAAACTCCAATACATTACATGAATGAAAAATTCTTGGATGTTACAATTTACAAAACCTCCTTTCTATATATAGGAGTCCATGGGGCCATAATGTAATCCTAGTGGGCCACAATGTAATCCTAGCCGACCTAACAATAATAATTTAAGGGCACAATAATAACAAAATGGGGGTTACAAGGGTACAATAATAACAATAAGGGGGTTACACTAACAATAATAAGGGACTATACTAGTGATATAGGGATCTAACACAGAAGTCAAGCCAGTACTATAATTTCTGTCAAATATACTTGGAAAGGAGGATGCCGCTCAAATTGATAGGTCAGTGCTTGGTTTATTTGCCTTGATGATGAAGCCTAATGTGGTGTTGTATATTCCCTCCTACTGGCAAGAGAACGTTAACACTCAACTTATGAGCTTGCCCCTCACTGTAATATCCCAAAATGGAATAATGCATTGATACACAAACACAATATTTGTAACACAACAAGTTTACATAAAAGATTCAACAATCATAGAATTTATAGAATAGACGAGCCCTTTTATTATTATTGGATATGGATAAATAGTACAACAGTGCTCAAATAGATGCACTCAAGCCAAATACATAGGCTAGAATGATACTGAAAACATGCCAGAGAAGGCACTACGTAACTGGAGAGCTGCTGGAAGAAATACTGTGTTGTCCCTTCAGCTGATGATGTAAATATAGTTGTTGGTTGAAAAGGGAAATGTATATCTATGGAAATCTATAGCTCTGATGATGCCAAGATTCTATATATGGGCACTATGATGGCAACCCAAGATAACCCAGAAAGGATTTCTCAGATCTGTCAATCTAAGAAAATCACCCTCTTGGGGTTTCACTATACAACTGTTGGGTATGCATACCGGAAGCTTGATATGACAAATATATGGCTGAAATATGTCACAATATTAGATCTAAGCTTGAAGGGATGATCCCTTCACTAGATCCTCAAGCTAGAATCTCAAGATCTATCTCTTCAATCCTCCTCTGAAGATTGCAGTTGCGACTACACAACTGCTACAAAAAATTGCGCTATAAAGGATGGAGGCTCTCTGGCCTGCTACTAAGATATTCAAATCAGCTCAATAATTATGAAAATAATGGATACAAACTGAAGGAATGTTCCTCCACTGGATTACTAGCTGAAATGCTAGCAACTTCCCTTCTCCATTGGATCTACAAGAATGGACTACGCAATTCCTGATGGAAATGCTACTATTGGGAGATGAATAATAGATGAAATGGTGCCTGATATAGATATAAAGAACTAGAAGGCTGATCTTGAATCCCAAGGTGATAGGATAAATCCTTCACCGGTTCCTCAGTTGAAATACTGAAGGACAACCTCCTCCTCTCAAACTAATCTTCAGAAATGTGCAATTTCTGAATATGGATGTTCTGCAGAAAGTAGGAACAATATGGCACCAATTCCTGATGATGTATGTATCTCAATATAAAACCTTCCCAGAGTAGGCACATAAGTCCCTCGTGGGTAAGGGTGGGATTTCCACTCGGAAACACCCTATGCTAAACAACATTGCAGACTTAGCTAAACAGCTCAAGCATGCTTGGAATGTTAAATGACAAATCCAGATCTAAACAGATCACAAATCAATAATAATATAAAACCTGCCTTCTAGTGTGCCTTCATCTTCCTTATATATATTGTGATCCTTCTCATGCCCTCATAATTTCGCTATACATGTGGACATAGGTCTCCATGTTGATTGCGTTGTTTCTCCATGATCTCCATCATGTGTGCATGTAATGATCACCTTATCCATCATGTGTGCATTAAATGCACTACTCCTCCATCATCTCATCATGAATTGTCTATGATCTTACATTTTATTCCTTCCATGATCTTAGTTGACTTCTTCAATCTCCATGATATATCTCATTAATGAGACATGATCTCCACTCCTTTCACATTAAGTAGTTTCTCCACTACTCCATTATGTAGATCTAGATCTGAAATATCCACATACACACATCAAAAGTGGATTTTATTTATCTTTGGGGTTTGTGGGTCCCTCAACCCTCTTATTTACTTAATTAATTATGAAAATTAAGAATTCTAATATTCCAATTATCTTGTGGAAAATTGGAATATTACAGTCCTCCTTGGAAAAATGTTGCTTGTCCTCAAGAAATCACAAAAGTGGATGCTACAAAAAACATCCTCCCTACGAATGGCATCCTCATATGGAAGGCCTTCCCATCTGTTATAATGTGTCAGGCATGTCCAGCTCCAAATTTTCCTCTCTAGAATGTCTAGAATGGCCCCCAACTGAAAAGTTAGATATCCATCCTCATCAATGAATCTCCAATCAGTAGCCATATGATGACCAAAGATCTCCTCTACACATGAGATATATAAAATGAAGTGGTTCATTCCAAAAGTGGAAATTCCCAACTCATGAACTATCTCTCCAACCCATGATACATAGAGAAAATTGCATCTATCAATGCTCACATCATTAGCCTTGTTGGCCATGTAGGATCCAAACATAACATCAACATAGTGAAAAATAAGAGGTAGAGACATATGGATGAAAATGAACAATGTCAAACCATATTCTCCCAATAACAACCAACGCATCAAATATTTCTGTTGCCATGCTAGATCATCATGAAAGCAAGTAAGAGAGCCATATTCTCTCAAAATAAGCCACCGCAACAATTCTTCTTACTTCCATGCAAAATCAGCATCAATGTAAACATGAGAGCCATACTCTCTCAAAAGAAGTCGTCGCAACAATGCCTCTTGCTGCCACACCACATCATCATTGTACCAAATGTAGTGGCCATATTCTCTCAAGAGAAGCCACCTTAATAAGGCATCTTGATGCCCCGTCACATCATCATTATACCATGTACAATGACCATAATCCCCCAATAGAAGCCAACATTGTAAGGCCTCATGTTTCCATCCTCTATCATTGTCATGCAATGTATGGGAAGAAAACAACCCATACTCTCCCAAAAGTAACCAAAGAAACAAGGATTCTTGTTGCCTCCTTACATCATCATGATGCAAGTCATGGAGCAAAAACAAAGTAATGGACATGTGAAATGTCTCATCAAAATAACATAAACAAGCTCCCTTATGCCACATCATGTGAGATTTATGCTTTCTCCCAAACCCAAGTACATACATTAACATGAGATATATCCCAAACAGAAATACATGTAAATGCATGAGACATATCCCAAACTGAAACAAATAAAAGGTCATAAGATATATCATGTGATGTCCAAACTCTCTCATCAATAACCAGTGCAGCCATGCCTCTTGTTGCTGCATGTCATCAGTGATATGTATGGCATGGAGCCTGGAAATTTGATATGTTGGGTAGTATCCATACTCACCCAAAAGAAACCAGTGCATCCATGCTTCTTTTTGCCCGGTATCATTGGTCTGCAGGAAGGTAGGAGACCTCCTACTCCTCCTCCGGATCCATTCATCCCAATGTGGATGATGAATCATGCCAAGATCAAACTTGGCATCCTCCCATTATAGAATACCAACATCCTCCAATTGAATAGCTTTGCACTCCATGATATTTTTAAGTGCGCCTCCATTGAGGTCTCTCCATGAGATCCTCTTCTCATCAATGGCCCTCCAAAACCAATAAGGTTTTGAATCTGCTGCAAGTAGAAGTTTCTCTTTTTGTTGTGAGATGCTCATTGAGAAAGAGTCATCTTGAAAGGGTAAAAGATTTCCCATCTCAAGATGTCAAGCATCTATCATCTTTACCTCCATTGATTAATGAATGAAGCTTCCATTTTATTTCTCCCGTAAAGATTGGGTCCTCTTCTTCTCACTGCTTCTCATTAACAGCGTTGTATCTATTGTCTCATAGAAAGGCACAATGTTGAACTCATAGCAAGCCATTGTACATAGGTATTTTGGTGGATTTGACACACGGGTGTACGAAATCGCACACATTTAGAGAATGTGGTATTTTCTCTAAACCATAAGTAACAGGCAGTATCTGGGGGGAGCTTAGAAGTATAAAACTTAAATGAAGTAATACACTAAAGTATGCTCTATTAAAAAACTAAAACTAAAAACACAAAAGAAGCTATAGAGAGTTCCAAACAGTAACAAGGTAAACAGCGGCTCGATGGCCTTCTTCTTATTGAATGCTTGGAATTAAAACAAATCTTACCCACTTGCCAAAGGGCCTAGGTAGTGGCTCTAGGACCCGATGCAAGGATGTTTGTCCTTCAAGTTCTGCCTTCTGATGCAGTTCAACTCTCTCTCTCTGCTGCAATGGGCTAAGATTGTTGGGTGGCCAACAATCGAGTCCTCTTCTTCAGCTCCTGCTCCTTGGTTCACACAAACAGGTGGTGTTGCTTGGACAAATTTAGCCAGCATAACCTTGTGATCACCCATTGTTCATCTCTTTGTGGGTTTATATAGGTGAGCTTTCAAACCTCCTTCCCTCCCTTGGTACATGATGGATGGTGACCCAAGGAAGGGGCATTATTCCATTGTCTGCTGAAATATGCCTTTGTGTGCTCACACAATGCCTAAGGGTGCATTGGTGTTGTCCTTAGGTGGCTTTCACATAAGGAGAAACTGTCCTTTGCTTGCTTGTGGTCCCGGAAAGAGAATTTTTTCCACTTTCAACAATGCACGCTTATCAGGCTCCAGTGCATGCATAAGGTGCTCTTTTCGAAGGAAAAATCGCGCATTTGAGCATTTATGACTAGTTCAAATTTGATGTTCTCAAAACCTTAGAGATTTTAAATACTTTTTGATTCCATAATGTATCCCTATCGTGTAAATCCTTAGGCTCGACATTAACTAATGTCGTTTTCAGCTGTATGATTTTCCAATGTTAATAGATGCCCCCCAATGTGTGAGGTCTAGGAAGAACTGTATAGCCGAAATAAATTATAGTTTCTTTTTTGTATCGTATGCGGAGAGAGAGAGAGAGCGAGGCCTGCATGTAGAAGAGACAACACCTTTCACCGGTTTCGAGATAACCACGGCCTAAGGGACCCCCTGCAAGCAGACAAAATATACAACATATTTGCAAAATTTCAATGAGATGGGCATGTCCCATGCTCGTGATGCTAATAATGGCTAGTTAAACAAAATTGACAGAAACATTTGTTGCCTGTGTCACTACTATGGTAGTGATGTTGGTGGTTACTGACGACGACTGTTGACGCCCTTAGGGGCGTTTTTTCTTTGAAAATAGGTGGAATGTTATACCCATATGTGTAATCTTGGTATGGAATATCATTGTGCAATGTATGCATATGTACTGGTTGGGACCTTCCCGTGTAAGCATTGTTGTCAGAGACGCCTATAAAGGCACGGGTCTTCGACGGATCTTGATCAAATTGCAATGATTGTAAGGTAGATACCATCGTGACATGAAAGCTTTTGTTGTAGTCGAATGCCAAGAGGATCGATGACATCTATGGACAATTATGTCTCCCATAGTGCCACCCGAGGATACCCCTTTACATGTGGAGGGGTCATCCAAGGTATTGCTTCCTTTTTGGAAAAGAGGTGTTGATGTCGACAAAAAGGAAGCCTTAACTGAACCATAATGGCTTTAACATAGGCATGTTGGTGAGCAGTAGCTGAAAATGGATGATGGGGATTTAGTGGCTTGAGGTCGAAGTATATTTGAGCAGCTTGGTGGCAGTCATAGGTATTTCTGAAGGGAAAAATCCCTGGAGTCGATAGGACTTCCAGGGCGGGTATGAACCAGCTATGATTATCGTAATGGTGCGTGCATGGAGGGTATGAAATACTTTGACCAAGCAAGATGGGGACTGCTGCCATGGGAGGAAAAAGTGCAATATGAGGGCGAAGAGGAGAAGGGCGTTGTTTGTGATATTTGTACACTTACCAAAAGAATAAAATAATGAGGTTTGGTTTGTACAAAACATAGAGATGGGCACCCCAAAACATGAAAGAAGTTTGCTCACCTGCTGGTGTGAGGACAATGTTTTTCTTGGGGTATGGGTCCCATTGGTTGGTCTCATGTGCGGGGTTGATGAAGCGGAAGATGTCGCACGTGGGTTAATGTTGATGGAGATATGGTGGGACAAATGCGGTGCGCAGAGTTGCACTTTCATTCTACTTGTACAACCTGATCGTCCGGGAAGGGAGTTAGTTTAAATGGTGAACTTGACCTTATGCATGGTATATGGATGGGCATGAGGTGCTTCCTAGAGTAAAAATGGTATGGCCATGGCATCACTTGTGGGGTGATGTATGGTATACTTGGGATGACGATCGCCATGGAGGGGAGGCTCTACCGACCATCACAGACATTTATCATATGCAGGGTTAGGTGATGATAAACGTGGTCTATACAAATGATTTCAGGATATGCAAAGTTTTCTGGGACTCTATCATGCTGAGGGTAGAATGATACCTGCTCTGAAACTTTCGATGGTGGGTGTTGTGAATGGTTTGTGGGTTATTCTTGAAAAAACAACTACCTCAAGTGAAAGCATCTTATTTTCATCCAATAGTATTGAAAAACATGAATTTTGGAAAGGAAGATGGGAGGGTGCATACCTGCCGGCATTTGAAAAAATATTTCTTCGAAAAAGCGAATGTAGGGCATTTCTTTCGTTCGTCATGGTATACTAATTATGGTGCAACCTACATTTTGTAGAATGGACCTTCTGATCTCCTGTTATGGACCACCGAAGTTCTGGAAAAGGGTGATAAATAAGGGATTATGGCCCTAATCATATTCATTTGTACTTTCTGAGTTTTGGGAGATTAGAGGTGATAGCAAAGCCTTTCTTGACGTTGCGGTCAGCTTGTGTACTGGGGATTAGCGATACTATGCCGAGGTAACTCTCATGACGTCCTACATTTTAATTTTTTTAGTTTGGTGACACCAGGGGTTGTACAAATTAGGTTTGTATGGCCTGGAAGGAGCTTTTTACCCTAGATTGCGCAGGCGATCTGGGCAAATAGGCGCCCCCCTTGCGCTTATTTCTCAAGTACAGCCACGCGAGGGCACGGTGTTCCTACCTTTTTGAGCACAAGGGCACGCCTGTGAATGAAACATGCGCGCAAGGGCAATATTATTGAAAAAATTTGGGTTCTTTGCTGTCCCTTATGATTTTTCTCCTTTATACTGATGGGTGCCTATTGATTGGCAGGTTGGTGTGGAGAGAATGAGATTATGCAGAGACTATTTGCAAGGGGTTTGAGTTCTCTACATTGGTTGATTAGGTGATCGTTTAGATCACATAGGCCGCATGTTATCCTAGGCTTGGCCTGTGATTTACGTGGTTAGTGTGCAGTCTTATCTGGCTTGATGCTCCACCCTGGTGGTGGGATCGTTGAGTAGATGATGTATCTTTTATGCCATTCTTGGAGGTATCTCATCCTCTTTTCTACGGCATTAATCATGTCAATATTGGGGCAGATCCGTGAAACATAAGTACAATGTCGGTCATAATGATCACCTTGACATATCAAACAAAATATCCATGATATGGGTCTCCCATCGTGCGTGGTCTGGGGCTAGGCAGGGTACCATCGTCGGTATGCTGCTATTTTAGGGTAGTGGACTATTATATGGTCTGTCTTCTTGCATAATTTGCATGCAGGTGGGTTTCGTGAATTTCCTGCAGGGGTAACTATGGGTTTCCCACTAGGTCGTTCTTCGGCTGTCAAGAACATGATAGACCCGCTCATCTCCTCTACTTGGGTCATGGAGTTTCCGATAGATTCGGCATCCATATCGTCTTCTTGGGAGAGATGAACTATGGCTGAGTGGAGGCTAGCTAGGGCTAGTCGAAAGCGAGGTATGTAGTGACAATCTTCCAATAAGTGATTTTTGGTGCATAACGAGCATGTGAATTGTGCTACCCGTAGTCCCACGTAGTAGACCCTTTCGATTGGGTACCATATGTAAATGAGTTCCAATGCAGTACACTCTTCGAGGTAGTGGCCATGTTCATCGCATAGTGTGCAACGTATAATGGGCATTACTGGGGGGCGCTCTACGTATCGGTGTTCCTCTTGTAAGTACAAGATGGTGTGCGGCTCATCATTAATAGACTGGATGGAGGGATCCTCTTGATAGGATCGCTCGATCGCATGTAAGGCATCCCTATACCGTGGTATTTCTGGACAGTGGTGGGTATAATGCCCATAGGTGTCACAGAGGGCGCATGCGTGGTTGGTACGCAGTTGTTTGCTTGTACTTTTGGTGGAAATTTCCTTTTTATGGGAATGTCATTTTGAGGTGCTTGCCTTGCAGCCAAGGAGTGGTTTTAACTCATCCAACTCTGGGCTTATGTGAGTAGGGTGTCCTATGACATCACATATAGCGCAGGCTGATGACTCCCTCTGCATGGTGGGGGTCATGACTTTCTTTCCTTTCTTGGTGATTTTATTTATCGTGGTCACCGGTTTTGCAGTGGGGATTTCCCTTGTGGGGGCAGTTTCGGCTGCTACTTGGGTAGGTTGGGGCTCCTTGGGACTGGGGGGCTATAACCAAAACGCAGTAACGTTGGTAGCTGGTGTTCTTGGAGGGGGAACGAGATATAACACTGGGAATGCCAACGATATGTTGGGTAGTACCAGTGTTGCCAAGACCTGCTGGGAGGTAAAGCTAGGAGGTGGGTATAGGAAAGGAGTTTGGGAGGTGGCATGGACTATGGAGGTTGCAGTAGCTGATGCCTTAATGTCGTTACTACTTAAGTCCATGTCCTGACTAACCTTGGTGCTTGATGTGGACATCATACACACCAGGGCCCCTGTGGCATCAGGCAATACCTCAGGGATAATAGGAGGATCTCCTAGGAATGATCCTAGGACGGATGACAGTTTGAATTGGCCAGGGCCATATTCTTGATACCATACAAGACCATCAGTGGCTGTGTCTACATAGGGTAGAACCATATCTGTGTTGGTCAAAGGACGCTTTTCAATGTGCATCAGCTGGTCTACTATAATGATTCGATCCTCATGGGGGAACATCATGATGCGGAAAAACGGAAGATGCTATGGCAGACATGGCATACATGTAACTCCGCCCAAGGAGTATATTGTAATCCAAGTGAGTGTCCAAGACTTTTATGTCTATGCGGACCGTTTTCCTGGCTAAGAAAATCAGTAAATTTTGGAAGAGACCGACGGGGGTCGAGGGCCGGTCGTCGTATGCTCTGAGTGTGATGACGAAAGGTTTGAGTTCTGGGGCTTCTAACTTCTGCCATACATTATTTGACATGATGCATGTGGATGCACCCTCATCAATGACACATCGGTGAATAGTGATATTCTGTACTGATACTAGTATCTGGAAGGCGACCATGGAGGGAAGCCTAAGGGTGGCTTTGTATAAATCAAAAGCCATCATGCGCATGTCGGCAGGGTCGACGATGCCTAAGGCAGAAAGTAGGGTTTTTCGCTGTTTTGGGCATGACTGAAATACCTCCAAAGCGGACATAGCAGTAGATGATTGGGCTAAATTGTCTACGATGTTGTAATTGTGGGATGATTTAGAGTAGTTACATGCTCGCCTATTAGGCCCTTTAACCATTTTTGGCAATGGTTCCAAAAGAATCTTTGGAATGGTCAAAGGTGCAATCGACGCGCTTGTACTAGCCCCTGACATACTGGTGTCTGGTGGGGTGTCGTAGCTACGATTCCGAGTTTGGAAAAAAAATTCTTCGCCATCCATGTAAATTTCATGGCTGTTTTTCTTAGGATCGTTGGGGTTTTTCTGCTGAGTGCTGACCGTTCCTTGATGGGGGAAGGGTTCTTGCATAAATGCAGTTGACTAGGAAGATCCTCCTTGTCCTCAATTACTCTAAAGCTTTTTAAGCTCAAGGAGTTTGGGACAGTGGTGAGTATAGTGCCCGTACTCACCACATATCGAACAAGAATGATTTGTTCGTAGAGGTGGCCGCTTGCCTTGCTTTTGGGCATTGCTTGGCTCCTGGTTCTAGTTTTGGTTGGAGTTATTTCCCATCTGGGGCCATGGTGGGCACTGTTTGTTTATGCCCCCCTGTCCAGGGTTCCCTTTGAGTTTGTTCTTTACCTTTCTTTTGACCATGTTAGGAGGGTAATTCTCCTGATCATACTGGTGTGGATGATCTTGGGATGGCTGCACAAAGTTCACCTGTGCATTGTTTTGCATTGGTGGGTTATGTGCTTGGGACTGAGCATATTTTTGCCCTATGTTTGCACCTGGCCATTGGGGGGGAGTTTTTCCATCAGTTTTTCTTCCTGTGTACTGGGTCCCCCCAGCCGGAGGGTAAGGTCCTCCCTGGTGATACGTTGGCGCCCTATTAGTAAAATTTTGTTGTTGCATATGATTACTTTGAAATCTAGGTTGAGACATGTTCTGGGTAGACCCATGTGTGTAACCGGGATTCTGACTGCTGTTGCTTAGGTACCCTTGGGTCATTGACCCAATAAGTCCATCTACATAGTTCAACACGCCTGGAAATTCTTGATAAGATTACAGGTGTGGGGTGTTAGGTAGGATATTGTATATGTATCTTGATTGAATATAGATCAGTTCAAGTTGTTGGGCTTTACTGATTGCGTCTTATTTAGAGGTGGGGTTACGCTGTGCCACATCCTTTGAAATCTCTGTCGTCAGAGTTTTCAAGAATAAATCTAAAAGGACTCGGTCTTCGAGTTGAGATTTGCATAAGCTACGACGTCGCCTCCACTTATGGAGGTGTTCAGAAACGTGGGTAGAGGGGGATTGTCTGAAATGAGTGAGTAACTCCATTCCCGAATCGTGGTGAATGGGTAGCTGAAAGTATGTGAGGAATGCAGTAGCGAGGGCGCTAAAGGTTCCATGTGAAGCAGGGGGTTTCTCAACATACCATTTCGCGGCCACTCTTGTGAAAGTGCGTTGAAACAGCCTCAATCGAATAATATCGTCAATGATGCTATTCGATGAGCACCACAGGTGAAAGGTCATTATATGATTCCCTAGGTCTTCCGCTTGCTTGCCTTCAAACTTTGGTATGTCTGAAGGGAGATTCGTGGGCATGGGAGGCCAATTGGGTTCGTGTGCAATGGGGTCATTAGTGAGCTTGGTTAAATCTAGTAGATTTAACGCCGCTAAGAAGGGTGACTGAGAGGTTGACGCCATGGCAACATGTGAAGACACGAAGTTCTATTTAGAACGTGGGTCAATCTGTGACATATCTCGTTGTGAATTTAGCTAGCTTCCCATATGGAATGCACTCTTCTGCCCCCTAGGGGACGAGGGGGGAGTGATGTGTGGTGTGGTTTTGGGATACCGACTAGGGTTCCCAACTAAGGTTGCTCCAAGAAGGGAGGAACCAACCACTGTGGCAACGTTCTGTCTTTGATGCCTAAACAGCGAAAGACCTGGAACCCCTCCCGATAATGAGGGGAGGTCCAAAAGATGCCTAGACCGACGAGGTTCCATTGGAACTGTTTGAGGGTCGTCCATGTTATATTTTGGAAAAAACTTTTGAGGAGATTGAGTCTTTGATCACAAAAATTTTATGGCCACATACATAAGACAAAGCAAAAATGAAATGAATTTTCCTTTAACTTAATCTATGTGAGAAATCAAGAAAAAAATGGTTTTCTTTGTTTGCGCATGATACTCAAAAAATCCTAGAAAACCTAATAACGTCCTCACACACTCAAAAGTAACTGGGCCTTGAGAGGATTTCTTGCGAGTGCTGGCACAACATCCCAAAAGAACTGGCGACGCCCCAGTCAGCTGAAGAGAATCAACCAAGGTAAGGGTAGAGGGTATGGCGCTTGCCTGCACCGTCACCTATAGGGTAAAGGATGCCCTAGTTTTGGCCACTAAGAACCACCGTCCCACATGAATGTTCGAGTCTTGGGCTTCTTGGTAGTTAGCTAACAGTACCGAGTATCAGCCGGGTCAAGTAGCCCCAACTGATACCGCACGCACTGCGCCTAAGCCTAACCCCCTCTGAATCAGGTCTTTATCGTGCTCAGGTTTTCTTTTTCGTAGGCTGAGAGGCAGATTTTAAAGCTCCCTAAAAACACAACTTCTATGTTTCAAATGTGAAGCGTGATCAAGGCGGCTTATTGGATGCCTACCCCCTTGATCCTAACTTAACCTATAATTTCTCTTGTGGCCCCTTTGGGGAGAGTTTAGTGAGTTGGTTTAAGTTATTTTTAGGTGGCTTTCTTTTCTTAGTGGGTGAATGTGTGTGAGCGTATGGTGAACAATCTCATAATTTGAACATATGGATATCGGTGATACTTTACAAAAGTCACCTATTTAAACTATGTGACGTTGTTCCTTGCTCAAATAGAAAGCATTTTTGGATAATGGGCCACTTCCAAAACCTCCTAATTATTCTATGTGAGTGACTAAAGGGAGATGGCGAATCAAAAATGTAGAGTGTTCATATGCTTGTCTAGGGTCACCCAATGGTGCAAAGACAGCAAAGATTACTTTCTCTAACTTGCGATTCAATCCTAGTCCCGCAATTTCCTCAATGCAAAAATTGAAATTTAAACTAAACAATTTCTACACTAGCTTATGCATGTGTGGTCATGAGCCACTTACTTGAACTAGTTAAAATAAGTGTGCATACCAGAATTTTGCAAAAAAAATAAATTGTTCGGAAAGCAATGGTTAACTCACCCCCTACTTAAACTATGTGAACACTTTTTGCAAAGAAACAACTTAAATGAAAACTAACTAAATGCCTACAAAAAGCAGCAAAAATCAGTCTTTAGAAGCTGTGGGGTATTAACACAGGTTTTTGCAGATACATTAGGGGCTACCCAACACTCATACAAGCAGAAAAAATGCAGAAGGTAGGGATAAAAACTCTCTCTGCAAATTGCGCGCAAAATCCTCTGACAGGTGTGCTTTCCTGTGCACAAGTCACCTCTAAACATGAACCCTGCACGTCTGTGTGTAAAAACAGTGCGCAAAATTCCTGCAAGTAAAAAAAATTAGGAGCTGCCTTCTTTAGTCTATCACCTCAGTGAGTCTAGGGACTGTAAGATGGGTCAGAAGATTGTCAGCTCCATTCCAGCATAGACTAAGGGTCTCCTGCAAAATATGGCACAACCACATCAACTTGAAACGCGTCAGTGGAGTCACCAATCCTGTTGTGGTGGATTCGACACACGGGTGTACGAAATCGCACGCGTTTTTAGAATGTGGTCTTTTCTCTAAACCATAAGTAACATGAAGTATCTAGGGGGAGCTCAGAAGTATAAAACTTAAATGAAGTAATACACTAAAGTATGCTCTGTTAAAAAACTAAAACTAAAAACACAAAAGAAGCTATAAAGAGTTCCAAATAGTAACAATGTAAACAACAGCTCGATGGCCTTCTTCTTACTAAATGCTTGGAATGAAAACAAATATTACCACTTGCCAAAGGGCCTAGGCGATGGCTCTAGGACCCAATGCCAGGATGTTTATCCTTCAAGTTTTGCCTTCTGACGCAGTTCAACTCTCTCTCTCTACTGCAGTGGACTAAGATTGTTGGGTGGCCAAAAATCAATTCCTCTTCCTCAACTCCTGCTCCTTGGTTCACATAAACAACTGGTGTTGCTTGGGAAACTTTGGTCAGCATAACCTTGTGATCACCCATTGTTCATCTCTTTGTGGATTTATATAGGTGAGTTTTCAAACCTCCTTCCCTCCCTTGGTACATGATGGATGGTGACCCAAGGGAGGGGCATTATTCCATTGTGTGCTGAAATATGCCTTTGTGTGCTCACACAATGCCTAAGGGGGCACTGGTGTTGTCCTTAGGTGGCTTTCACATAAGGAGAAACCATCCTTTGCTTGCTTGTGGTCCCAGAAAGAGACTTTTGTCCACTTCCAGGAATGTGCTCTTATCAGGCTTCAGTGCATGCAGAAGGTGCTCTTTTTGAAGGAAAAAGTAAGCATTTGAGCATTTATGACTAGTTCAAATTTGATGTTCTCAAAACCTTAGAGATTTTAAATACTTTTTGATTCCATAATGTATCCCTGTCCTGTAAATCCTTAGGCTCAACATTAACTGATGTTGTTTTCTGCTGTATGATTTTCCAGTGTTAACAATAGGATCATACTCATCCCATCTTCTGAAACTACACACTTCAACTCAAAGTGTTGAGTGTGGCTCATCAATGACAAACTGGGGTAGCAATACATATTCTCCTTGATCAAGTAAAGGGTCCTCTATGAAGTGATAATTTCCTACTCCAAATCAGCAAGGTGCTCTAATCCTTGGTTATGCATTTTCCCTTATGGCATGGTCTCACAAATATCAATATGAGGTACTGAAATAATATGAGATGAAAGTGTATGCAAACCTTGGATCAACTGATGTGTGGGAACCTCTTATAAGACCACAAGATTTCTTCCAACCAAAACAATATTCTCTCCAACTGTTGGTAGTGATGATAGCTCTGTCTCTACAACTGTACCAGCGCTAGTATCTGTCTCCTCCTCATCATGCAACTCATCAATCGTGCATGGGGCTCCAAATGTCAATAAATCAAGACCATCTTGCAAATATGCAAGTGATCCTCCTCTTGATGTAAGCACATCTGCAGCTGGTGGTGATGGAGGCTCCTCCTCCTGAGTGATAATGCGGACATATTCCTTGGGCTCTTCATGCACTATCTCCTTGATGATGGGAGATGTCACTGTGTGAGATGTCTCTAGTTTCTTTCTACCATATCTATTCTTCAGAATTTGAATAAAATATGCATAAGTAGACACCTTCATGTGGGACAAGTGACTGAACCACCAATCTCTTGCTTCACCTTCTAGGTGCAGCAATGCAAACTCCATGCCCTCTCTTTTTGATATAGGATATTTCAAAAATAATTTACCCAATTCTTCCCTCCAAGCCCTTAATGTGCTTGTGGAAGATCCATCAAATGTAGGCAAGAAGAATATGTGCCAATTCCTTCTATTACTTCTTCTGGATCTCCTCTCTTATTTGAATTGCAAAAACTGTTGGAGAGAGATATTCTCCTTCAATGCTCTTGGTTGTGACTTGTACTCAGACAGATATTTACTTAGGGTCTCATGCCCTAAGTCTTCTATAGATTTATACCAGTCCTTTTTCTTATCAAAGAAAGTGGATCTATTGGAATAATGTGAAGCTCGTTGCTTCTTCTGTCTTCTTTGTTGATAATAAGTACTGCGACCTTCTTCATCTTGAAACCTTCTTGGGGTTTCTCTTTGCCTTTCTCTTCTTGTTTCATTGATCTCTTTGCAGAGATCCTTAATAGCTCTAAAGAAATATGAGGCAAACATTAATCCCTCCATAGTAGATCTCTACTATCTACTTTTCATATGTTGTCAATTATATCCACAAGCTGAGCCAAAGATCACACTCTGATACCACTGTAATATCCCAAAATGGAATAATGTATTGATACAAAAACACAATATTTGTAACACAACAAGTTTACATAAAAGATTCAACAATCATAGAATGTACAAAATAGATGAGCCCTTTTATTATTATTGGAGATGGATAAACAGTGCAACAGTACTCAAATAGATGCACTCAAGCCAAATACATAAGCTAGAATGATACTGAAAACATGCCAAAGTAGACACTATGTAACTGGAGAGCTGCTAGAAGCAATATCGTGTTGTCCCTTCAGCTGATGATGTAAATATAATTGTTGGCTGAAAATTGAAATGTAAATCTATGGAAATCTGGAGCTTTGATGATGCCAAGATTCTATATCTGGGCACTATGATGGCAACCCAATATAACCCAGAAATGATTTCCCAGATCTGTCAATCTAAGAAAATCACCCTCTTGAGGTTTCACTATACAACTACTGGGTATGCAGATCTGAAGCTTGATCTGACAAATAGATATCTGAAATATGTCACAAGATCAGATCTAAGCTTGAATGGTTGACCTCTTCACTAGATCCTCAAGCTAAAAGCTCAATATCTAGCTCCTCAATCCTCCTCTGAAGATTGCAGCTGCTGCTACACAACTGGTACCAAAAATTGCGTTGTAAAGGATGTATGCTCTCTATATTGCTACTAAGATATTCAAATCAGCTCAAGAATGATGGAAATAATTGATAGAATGTGAAGGAATGGTCCTCCATTGGATTACTAGCTGAAATTCTAGCAACTTCCCTTCTCCCTTGGATCTACAGGAATGGACTGCGCAATACCTGATGGAAATGCTGCTTCTGGGAGATGAATAATAGATGGCCTGATGCCTGATATAGATCTGAAGCACTGGAATGCTGATCTTGAAGCCCAAGGTGATAGGATAAATCCTCGACGGGTTCCTCAGCTGAAATATTGAAGGACAAACTCCTCCTCTCAAACTGACCTTTAGAAATGTGTAATTTCTGAATATGGATGTTTAGCAGAATGTAGGAACAATATGGCACCAATACCTGATGATGAATTTAGTTCAATAGAAAACCTTCCTAGAGTAGGCACACAATTCCCCCGTGGGTAAAGGTGGGATTTCCGCTTGGAAACACATTGTGCTAAACAGCACTGCAGACTTATCTAAATAGCTCAAACATGCTTGGAATGTCAAATAAAAAATACAGATCTATATAGATCACACATCAATAATAATCTAAAACCTTCCTCTTAATGTGCCTTCATCTTCATTATATAGATTATGAGTCTTCTCATGCCTTGGCCCACCTCATAACTGCGTTGTACATGTGCACATAGGTCTCCATGTTGACTGCATTGTCTCCCCATGATCTCCATCATGTGTGCATGTAATGATCACCCTCTCCATCATGTGTGCATTAAATTCACTATTCCTCAATAATATCATAATGAATTCTCTATGATCTTACATTTGATTCCTTCCATGATCTTGTTTGACTTCTTCAACCTCCATGATCTTTCTCATTAATGAGACATGATCTCCACTCCTTTCACATTAAGTAGTTTCTCCACTACTCCATTATGTAGATCTAGATCTGAAATATCCACATACACACATCAAAAGTGGATTTTATTTATCTTTGGGGTGTGTGGGTCCCTCCACCCTCTTATTTACTTAATTAATTATGAAAATTAAGAACTCTAATATTCCAATTATCTTGTGGAAAATTGGGAATATTACACTCATCAGGCCTTTCAGGTTTTCTTCAGTGATCACTTATTTATCCTTGTATCAAAATGTTGAAGAATTTTTACATTTGGGGCTAAATATTATGGATGAAAATAAGAAAATACAGTTAGTAATATTTTGGACAGATATAATAAGAAATGAACCAAATGAGGGAGGGGTGTTTGATTTTGCTGCTTATTTCATGCCAGTTTCTTATAAGGTTTTGAATGGAGTTCCTCCTCCACGTTTTTTGCCAAAAGCCCAAGATTTTCTTCAGTTAAGTGCTAATTGTAAATTTTGGGATTGGTTTTTGTATTATGATCATTCATAAATTATATTATATGGAGTTGGGATTGAACCTTATATATTACCAATCTTTGTCCCTATGAGATTGTTCGCCTTGGATTTTCTTAGACAGAGTCTGAATGTAGATCAAGTACATTTTGTTCCAATGAAGAAAGGCCATTTATTTAAGTTTCCTATGTCAATGGGACGATTCATAATGAATATGAGGCAAGCAACAAATGAAGCTAACAGGATGTTAGAAAACATGCACCTGTTAGTAGGTGAGAAATGGGCTTATGATCCTCACAAGGTAATCTCTAATAGAAGGGTTGAAAATGGTTATTCAGCTTTTTTTCATGACAGTAGGCCTGAAGTAGAGAATTTAGCTAACAAATTTTTTGTAGACTCTGATAGTTCCATCATTCAGGCTCTAATCATTTCTGAAAAATTAAGCAAAAGAAGCAAAGATAAAGTTGTTCATTATGAAGATGAAGAGCAAAGAGCTGAGAAAAGAGCTAGATTGAGTGAAGAAAAACCAAGCACCCATCTTGGTTTCCTTATTCAATTAGGATATGCTCAAAATGCACTAGCTTCGCCATAAAAGCACAGAGTTGTTCAGGATCAATTTCATTTGATCAAGCAAGTTTTTGCTCAAAATGCAGAAAAGAATCAGAAGATTAAAGATAGTATGGAGGCTCAAGCTGAGTACCAAATTACTCTTGACCAAACAAAATTGTTGACTGCTATGGACTTAGAAAGGGACAAGTTGAATATTTATTTCTCTCACCCATCTGAAATGAAAGTAGGGTCATCCAGCAATTTTAAAACTGTTAATTTAACTGTTGATGTTAAGAAGATCCCTTTACTTAACAAAGTCAATTTGTATATGTAGATAGGCCAATTGATTGTTAATGACCTAACTAAAACAAGTGTAGTTTATCATAAGCATAAAATATGTTAGGATAGGTGATCAAATAGATAAAATTGGAGAAGGCTAATTCCATGGCTCTTTCAACTCAGAATGAAATATTGAAGAATATAATTGTAAAAATTGGAGTGGATCCCAATGATAAATCAGTTGTACAAAAGTTATTTTAAAGTGTCAAGTTAGAAATCAATGTGTTGAAGAAGAAGTTAAAGTTACCTACTGGAGAGAATCCAATGGCAGTAGAGGTAGCAGTGGTAGAGAATGAAAAGGAAAGTCTTTTACAGCAGTTGTTGCAGAAAGAGGAAGATATTTCTAAATTAAAGGAGTTTGTACTTAACTTGAAAAGTAAAAATGAATCTCATTCTTTCACCATATTCATGTCATCTGGAACTGATGATCTAGCAGCAATATTTTTCTAGTTGAGCACAGAGTTAAAGATGGCAGAGATTGATATTAAGAAGACTTAGAGTGACCTTGACACGACGATGAAGATAATGCAGGCCAAAGAAGGAGAATTCAATAAGTATAAATCAGATTGCCAGACATCTTATGATGAAATCAAGAATCTTAAATAAAAACTGAAAGGAAACGTACCTTTGATTCAAGCGAAGGATATTTTGTGGAATGAAATCATTGAAGTCATGAAAACAACTTAGGATTCCTTGATAATAGTGTCAAAGGAAAAGAGCATAGTCAGAGATTTAAAAGAACTAGTTATGGATGAAAAACAAAAGTCTCTTAACAGATATTTATGGGCAAAGAAATTCATTGATTTTATCAATTAAAAGACGGATCAGGAGCTAGAGGAAAATGAAATCAAATATAGGGCATTGTGTGTTCTAGAGATAAATAAGTTGATCGTGAAAAATTCTTGTAGGAAGTCGGCAGAGAAGAAATTGACAAAAATTAAATAAGCTGTAAACAGATTTTATAATATATTAAACAACAGGACTACTGCGGGATTGCCATCATGCTGGGATTTGAAAGGAAGTATTCTATCATGGGATTCATATGAGCCTCTATTAGTGATATCAAAGAGCAATATTGATAATACCCATGAGAAAACTGCAACCTTGAAAGGAGCTATAGTTGTCAATTTCTTACAGAGGAATTTTCAATTATTATGGATGGTAAATATTTTGTTCATAGAAAGGCCCACTTTCAATAGGATCAATGCTTTCAGATTAGAATATAACAAGTTGGTCAATTCTCCCAAAGCCAACATTGAAATATGGAAAAAGTGCAGAGCATGGATGATTGATTCACCGGGTGACACCTCACCACCTTGGGAGGACACATTAGCAAATCAGGGAAACACAATGACATCCAATCAAATCCAGATTCAGGAAATAGACTGATGCTTTAGTTTTATTTATCTTTTTTTTAAGATATCGATGTTGTAATGAAGTATTTAATTGCAATGTAATAGGTATTTTACACAGTTCTAGGAAGTTTGAGTAGTTACAAGAAGTTCCAGCAGTTACAAACTAATTTTGTATGTATTTAAACAAATGAGAAAGAAAGAGGAGGGTTCTGAGTTTTGGACCTCTGGATGACTGCAAATTTTGTACTAAATTTTCTGAGAAATTAATGAAAGAAGATCAAGTTTCCTACATATTTTGATCTTGATGTGTCTTTCGAGTTTCATTCTATGTTTATTCTTCTTTGAATGAAGTGAAGTAAAGTAATTGTCGGTCTCTTTATTACACCTGTAAGTAAGAGTTAAATAACCTTAATATGCGCTCCTTCACTCCAACTATTCTTTCTACATAAATTCATTCTGAAATTTAAAGTGATAGATTCTATTTTTCAGCATATCATTTTGAGTTTCCCTTCCTGTTCTTCTTTTCACTCAGATATCAGCAGTTAATGGCATTGTGAAGTATATCATTATATCAGATTATTGAGGGTATTAAAGAATTAATTTCCAAATGTATTAAATAAATATCATCTGATATGATAATTTTTGTGACATATATTTCGAAAATGTCTTAAGCATTGATTCCTTACCACAGTTAAGGGATTGTCTCTTAATATACAAAAACGTTCACGCTTACCCCGAGCTCAACTTATACCCAAATCGACTTCCAACACTTGGGTTGGCTTTGGCCCATCAGGCCGCACCTACTATACTTTTTTGCACTCAAACCCACCCAACGGTCGCTTCAGAACGCGATCTGAACTCATGTTTAGACCTGTCGCAAACCCTCCCTGACCCTACCTACACTACGGATGCCCCACAATACTATTCCGCATGCAATTTCTGCACACAGCTCGACTTGAACTGACACCCTTCACTCATTCACAAATGCACCTATGACGCCCTTAACTTCTTCCCGCAAGTGCGTTCAGCTCATCCTTTCTCTTGGTGATGGCTTTCACCAACGAGATGTTGATGAAGCCTCGATTATGCTCCAATGTCTTTCCCTTAGCTCGAATGCTAAAGATCGAACTTCGCTTGATTTATGACGGGACCTGAGCTGACCCACCCGTCCACTGCTTGGTTGTTCCACCCGTTTTATAACATCGACTTCCAACTCCAACATGTCGGTTTCCATCCGCAGCTATGGTGTTACATTTCACTTTAAACGTCACTCGGCCAATGACCCCCTGTCTACTACTATGTGACGATACAATGCTAACATTGCTTGGTCACCAATGTGTTTTCGCCATCATCACACGGTCGCGCCTTTGCGGTTATAGTGCAACGATATGGCTGTAACATCACAAAGCGCCCGAACTCCATTCAAACTTTCATTGGGCGCACCCGTTATCCCAAACGCGCCTCTTGAAGCTGGGGACTTACATCCTTCACCACTTCAAAACTTTTTCAACCCTTGACAACATCTCTCATCATCACACGATCTATCATCACAATCCATGTGCGAAATATTGTTGCAAATTTTGTCGTGAAATGTCGTTGCACGATCTATTGTTGCATCCATGTGCACAATATCATCGCAACTATCGTCGCATAAACCAACATGGCTCATGTCTAACATATCCATGAAATATCTTCTCGATCCATGATCATTACACATCTGCCCCTATCACCACATGTTGTACCATAGTGGGAAGTCAATCTCCTCATCAAGGCCTCATGCTGCTGCAATATATATCGTGTCAACCCATCATATATCATCAATTTCATGTGAATATTTGCATCAAGTACTCCAACCAACTTAACATAACAGAAGTTGCTATGTATCCATCATAACTCCGCACACTTTCAACCCCCATAACTTGAACTAGTTGGGTATCTAATCCAACTATGCATTCTCATCGTGAAAATGCACATCCTCATACCATGTGCTAGTTGTTCCTTTTGCATTCTGTCACATCCATCAACTCAATCAAGAATCAATCCCATCTAAAATAGGCCATGTTTGGGTCCATGAAGTGACCTCCATCTCATCCACAACATGTTGTCGATGATGATAATCCATGTGCTACCTATATTCCAAGTAGTCACATCCTCCAAGAATCATCAAAAGTAAGAGGTTTTCCTCTCACCAAATCAATCAAAGTGCCAGGTCCATGACGTAATGTTCATCCCATCTGCAATATGCATCCATAAATTAAAAAGTGTGGCTAAGTCAAGTAGACTCAACCCATGCCCAAGTGCACCTCACCAAGGCATCTCCATCGCTGCATCCCCATCAAATCCAAAGTGTCCCGGCTCGGTCATCTCCATCAAGTGACTCCTCCCAAACACACCCCATAAATGTGCTCAAATGTATGCATCACATAATGCATCAAATTCAAAACCAATCATGACCTCAGCTCCTCAATGAATCAGATACTATAAGATCACCATAACATGAAGCCTCCAATGAATGAAACTCATCATGAACTTCCATGCCTCATCATATCCAAAGCATTGGAAAGCATACTTTTATTGGCTTGAGTACCATCACAATTTCTCCTACCCTGAAATCATATGAATGTTTCATAGGTTTCTCATCCAACCAATGCCTTATCAATCCATCTATAAAATATATGTACTCCATGTCCATGACTTTGGCTGCCCATGTGTTCATCTAAGTGAACTCAACTAAAATCTCATCATCATCATATGTATATGTAGAGGTAAAGTGCCCTCGATCACTCCTACCATCATCCATCAATATGAGTACTTCCTTCAAGGCTTCTCCCCTACTAGAGGTGCACCAAGAGTTCCTTCTTGGTTGTAGGTTGTTGGTTTGAGGGGTCTTGACCAGGTTCAGATTTAAGGTTTACCAAAAAAAAACCATGTACTACTGGCCCTTTCGGCAATGCCCTTCTTGCGCAGGTAAAGGTCTCACCTGAAGTAGTATGGGAGGGTGTTGGAACCAGGTTTCCACACCCTGAGAGAGAGAGACAGAGAGAGAAAGTTTATTAAAGTGGGTCTCTTCAAATCTAATAGACCTACATTGGAGAAGCCCTAACATAGAAACCCTTAATAGTATATCACCAGAGTAACTTAAGCGAAGTTCATCCACCATCAGATAACAAGTTAATAGAAGCAAGGTGACTAATCATAACCAGATCTATGCATTCATTCCTTCTTAAAGTATCACATTCACATGCGCATTCATAAATAAGCAGTATTCAGTGAACAAATATAATCTCAGATATAACATAAAGCGTAGCTAATAACCATAACATAGATATACTCAGATATCACAAAACAGTCTTCTCATTCATTCATATTCAAATCCAACTTATAGACTCTATTTACCAGCCTGCACACATAGCCAGCAGGGTCTACACACAGCCAGTATGAGCCCTTACCTAGACAATCCACACAACATATCCACAAATTTGTATCCAATCTTAATCCAAAACTTAGCCTACCTCTAGACTCGATTTATCCATCTATTTATATCATATTATCTTGCGCTACTCTATGGTCCACAAACCGTCATTTGTGGACTCTTGGTCTACCCTTTGACCCATTAAAATTCATTAGGTGCTTTGACCTGCCCCAAAGCCCCTGATCTAGACTAAGTATTACAAAATATTACAAATTTGTACCAAAATTGTGGTTAGGGGGCCCCACTCCAACAAGCCCCCAACGCAATCTTGTGACACATCCCAAGTCACAACGGCAGTGGAGTCTTCATCTTAACTTGGATTTGTTTGATAGTAGTGGCAAAAGGGGGCAAGACACCTTCACTCTATGCGGCTACATTTTTACGATGTCGACCAAATTTTGTGAAGTCGTTCGTTCAGTAGTTGCAATGATGCTCTCCAGGGTCTGGTTCAATTTCTTAATTGCCACATCTAAATCCTGCAAAAGTTTGAGAGCTTCATTGACCCGTGGCTTTAGGAGGTCACTGAGGACCTGCTTCTTATGATGGAGCTCTTCGATTTCATCTCTGAGAGTGTGGTTGGTCTGAAGATGCACTAAGCATTGTGCTGCGATAATGGTGGGCATGGTAGCTTCCATCTGTTCAAAATCTTTCTCCTTCTGGCGCAGATCCTAATTGAATTGGCAGAGGAGGGGATCGCGCTGCACCGTGGACCATAAACCCATAGACATATCTAACAAGTTTGATCCCTTGGTGATCTAAGTTTTAATGTTGTTGGTGGCTTCCTTGACCAGCGTGGCTCGTTGGGTGCGCACCTCAAGAGGGTTCTCGGGATGCAGTTTGGCTTGTAGGGAAGAAATTTGTTGCTCCAGATCTTCTTTGACATCTTGTACTTTGGTCCTGGAGGCCTTCAATGCAGCTGCTAAGCCTTCAACATTGGCCTATGGCTCAACGGAGGAAGGAATCACTTCCTTCATATCCTCACATACACGTTCTACCAAATTTTCTAATTCATCCTGTTGTACAATTGTCGCGATGTGTACTGCATGAGCTTGGGTGGTTTCGGCAGCTTTGGTCACAATGGTTTGCTCAACCTCACTTAATTGTTGATGCACCTGCATCTCTCTATGTTGGAGATCATCAGATATGAATACATAGAGAGCTTTTATTTACTCACCCATTAATCTTACAATGTTGAGATTGGCCGTGGAACATGCGCGGACTTGCTCACACAGGATCGGAGGTACTACAGTAAACTTCATGCCTGAGAGGGGGTAGATCCTACTCTATGTTACTGCGGCCAAGGCTATAACTGTGCCTAGCTAGCTTTCTTGATTATGCCTTGCCTATTTCACACTCGCCTAAAGTATATTGTCTTAAAACTGAAGGACCTATAGCCCAAACTACAAGGCTTCCACTGCAGCCTTCTGCTGATCTTCGAGGGAAACCCAGCGGTCTTCGAAGGCAATAGTGACAGCATCCGTGATCTTCTCCAAGTATTCCTATGTTAAAGTGACCTTTGCTTCCCTATCGGTCTTATTAGCCTTGTGTTTCTTCTGCTTCCCTTTAGGAGCCTAGCATGTGTGCTTTGTTTCACATGGGGACTCTGCGCCCTCCCCACCAAGCTCTTCGGCCTCAGCGTCTTATTAAGATTCTTGCTTCATCCCCTTGGTGGAATCCTTGGGAGTTTCCTTGGTCATCGTTTTCTCCATGGATCGCACCTCGGTCTCTTCTGCAGTACTAGGCGGGACAGTATCTTTCGGGGCTGCGTCCTTCCCCGAGGTGTCGGCGATGACCGAGGTAGATGATTTGAAGCGAAGCTTCCATGTTGGGGAAAGTTGCGATGAGTTGATCAATCTCTGCCTTCGTGGCCATATATGGAAGGTTGTACCATGCTTGATCCTTGCAGGCCTTGATCTGCACATTATGCATGGTGACGTGGAATTCAGTGAGGCATTTGTATTTTTCATAGACCGTGGGCAACAAGTGCGTCCTAGAACTAATTGTTGCTGCTAGTGCATGGTCGAACAATACCGAGAACACCCTGTTTTCCTCAATGTTCTTTGAATCCTTAGAATCCCAAAGGTTCACATACCATGCACTTTCACAAACATCTAGCTTGAGCTCAGGGAGCACCACATCATCAAGTGTCTCCCACACAATCAAGGTGATCAACATAAAAAGCCATGAATAGAAAAATTCCTTTCCCTGGTCCTGCGCCTCACGTACATTGTCTAAAAATTCTTCGCAAAGGTACTGCAACCAGTTTTAGTAGACTCCTTTCTTGCACCGTTCGGCTAGATGAATCACATAGGCAGGGACGCCCGATGCCCAGCCCTTGTGCAACATTTTACAGGTGAGCAGTAGAGTACCCATGTGCACTCTCGGGTCAGCAATGGTTTTTACAATGAACCCCCTCTTACCGCGATCGACTTTATATTTCTCCTGTACTTCTTTGACTACCTGCTACTCATATTTCTTACCAAATCCCTTCATGGGATGGGCCCCTGCATGGGTAGGCCAGTGATTCAATGAATTAATGCAGCGTCGATCGGGATAAGGCCTTGGATCCACAAGCATCCATCATGGATCATATCTAGTAGCTAGCGCACAACTAGGTTGGTGATGGCATATCATCCAAAGTGGGAGATGCGCAGCAAATTAATTATCCTAGAGGCCTCTAACCTGCACGCCCACGGCATCAGTTCCTCATTTGGCACATTATCAAACATCACCCTCTCAAGATACAATTTTGGGGCTAGGTCTGGGAAGGCATCTGCATTTTCTAGATCATGATCATCAAATTTTATGGAGGGGAGGCTCTGAACATGTCACCAATCAATGGGACCTCCTCCGGGACCAGCAGCATTTGCAGATATTCTAGGACAACATCGACGTTCTTGGGGGTTCGCATCGTTGGTTTTCTTGGCTTAAAATATGCTGGTAGCTAGGAGAGTGGGGCCACTAGCATAGCTTCCTCCTAGACTGTCATGGGGCGCTTTGATGGATTAGGCGAGCGTTCCTGAGGCACCTGCCAAGGGGAATGCACAATCCTAGGGGAAGTGCACGGTTTCATCGTAGCCCACTTCATGGCTTTCCCCTTTCCTTTCTCCTTTCCTTTATCCTTTCCCTTCCCCTTCCTGATTCCCTTTCCCTTGGCCAGCGTAGAAATGACCTCTTCAACTTCGGGGGTTACCTCAAACACATCTTTGGACCCAATTTCAATGGAGGATATAACAGGCGATGACTTGAAGGGGTTAGAAGCAGTCATTCTTTCTCGAAAGATAAATTTAGGGTTGCTACTGTCAGAGGGGGTAGCTCGTCTAGACATATAGATGGAGAAGTCACACAACACACAGAATGCACAGTAAAGCACGGGGCGTAAGAGTTTTGTAAATCAAAGGAACCGATTATGACCTATGCCCCCCTTTTTATATCCCTCCAAGGGTAAAAATAGTTGAATTAGTCTTAAATGTGAGTTACCATCAAGGAAGCGATAAAAATCCCCTCCATATCGTTACATTAATTTCCAAAAGCCCGCTCCATTCAACAGTAAAATCGCTTTTTCACCTAGTTTTACTATTCCAACAGCTATTTTATCCAGCTATGCACCACCCTTGCGCCTATGTCACATCCTTTGGCGCCTCCTTACCTACACACTACCCCTGCGTGCCTGTCGTACGTTCCTTCACCTTTTCCTCCTTGTACGTGCAGTACTCCTGATATAGATACCCCAGCCATATATTCATTTGGTAGGTGTCAGGTTGTCCCTATAAGGTTTGAGACAGCTTCCATTAACATGCCAGGGTAGGTATTCTCCACACAGCGTGGCCAACTTGACCGCACCACCATCTGGAATTTCTTTCACTATGTATGGGCCCAACCAGTTCTTACGGAATTTTCCTAGGTGGCATGAAAACTGGCTATCATAAAGAAGCACCAATTCTTCTTCCTTGAATACCTTTTGTCGGATATGTCGATCATGCCAAGATTTTTCTCGAGCCTTCTGAACCTGCTGGTGAAAGTTAGCAATCAACTGATCCTATTCTAAGGTAACCAGCTACGCCAAGCATTCCTCCATGACGTCACTCAGGTCAACCTGGTTCGCTACTTCCCGTGACGTTTGTTGTGGCTCATTTTCATTTTCTTTATTATATTTTTCAAAATACAAAAAAATAATATATTTAGAAAATAAGACAAAATGTAATCTTTCATATGCTCGAAAATAATTTCACTTATGTATGTTGCTCGATTAATTTGCTATTCAAAAGTGTGAAGGTGGGACCGACTGTTAGATTAACGCCCATGATAATCATCGGGCAGGACTAAAGGAAATTCAAGTTAATGAAGATCAGCGGAAACCCATGGCCACAAATAGCTCGTGGGTTAGCATAGGTGGTGCCTCTGTAGTTGACTCATTTGAGCGCCCTCTAACTGAGATCTACGGCTCACGATGACTGCAGGAGCAGAATCTTGATGGATGTACCATACCCCACAGTGCTCTCGCAGTGACGTAAGCAGCCTATGACGTAAACGTCACATGCAGCCAACTAGGAGATAGCTCATATGTCACGTCATAGTGTCAGTACCTATTCGATCAAGAATTGAATTGGAATTAATGTTCGAAACTATGTGCCATCTATATAAGGTGTTGAAGTTATCCTTTTCCTTATTGGTTTTCGTTCCCAGTTGTCCAAGAAGTCATTCTAGTCACTATAATTGCTTACCTATGTGTTTAATTGTTCACCACCCTAAACTATTTCATGGCTAAGAAGACATATTTGTCTGGCTCTTCTAGCCATATCCCTCTTATGAACATTGAGCAAGACATTAGAGATACTACCTGCACTGTTGAGAATTTTCCCTTCTACCAGCAAGTTCTTATGAATGAGAAAATTTTCCCCATTTATTGATCCATGGTCAATTCCGATGTTTTATCTGCATGTGTTCCTAAAAACCATATTTTTCCCAAATTTTTACATTGGTTAGTGTCTGCATTATACCTTGGCAAATGTTTTGTGAGGAATTATTGAGGGGAGAATGTTATTCAAGTCACAGCTCAATTAGTCCGTCAAGCCCTTTTTTATCCTGACTCCGAATCTTATGTCCATTTCACTGAAGAATCATTGGCAACATTTTATGACAATCTTGCAGGACAGGAGTTTACACGGGTTATCTTCTTTTTGAAGCCGGAAGAAAAACGTTTTTCAGTAGATGATAAAGAGTTCCCATTGGAGATTTTCGATGCAGAAGTCAAGCCAGTACTACAATTTTTGTCAAAGATACTTGGAAAGGAGGATGTCGCTCAAATTGATAGGTCGGTGCTTGGGTTATTTGCCTTGATGATGAAGCCTAACGTGGTGTTGGATATTCCCTCCTACTAGAAAGAGAAAGTTAACACTCAGATTATGCACCTGTCCCTCACTGGGTCTTTTAGGTTTCCTTCACTGATCACTTATTTATTCTTCTATAAAAATGTAGAACAATTTTTACATTTGGATCTAAATACTATGGATGAAAATAAGAAAATACATTTAATAATATTTTGGACAGATATAATAAGAAATGAACCAGATGAGGGAGGGGTGTTTGATTTTACTGCTTATTTCATGCCAATTTCCTATAAGGTTTTGAATGGAATTCTTCCTCCATGTTTTTTTCCAAAAGCCTAGGAGTTTCTTCAGTTAAGTGCTAATTTTAAATTAATTGGGGATTGGTTTGTGTATTATTATCATTCAGAAATTAGATTATATGGAGCTAGGATTGAACCTTATAGATTACCAATCTTTGTCCCTATGAGATTGTTTGCCTTGGAGTTTATTAGACAGAGTATGAATGTAGATCAAGTACATTTTGTTCCAATGAATAAAGGTCATTTATTTAAGTTGCCTATGTTTGTGGGACCATTCATAATGAATATGAGGCAAGCAGCAAATGAAGCTAACAGGATGTTAGAAAACATGCACTTGTTACTAGGTTAGAAATGGGCTTGTGATCCTCACAAGGTAATCTCTAATAGAAGGGTTGAAAATGGTTATTCTTCTTTTGTTCATGACAGTAGACCTAAAGTAGAGAAGTTAGCTAACAAAGTTTTTTTAGACTATGATAGTTCCAACATTCAGAATCCAATCATTTCTGAAAAATTAATCAAAAGAAGCAAAGAGAAAGTTGTTGATTCTAAAGATGAAGAACAGAAAGCTAAGAAAAGAGCTAGATTGACTGAATAAATACCAAGCACCTAGCCTGGTTTCCTTCTTCAATTAGGAGATGCTCATAATGCACCAGCTTCACCGTCAAAACATGCAGTTGTTCAGGATCAAGCTCCTTTGATCAAGCAAGTTTTTTCTCAAATTGCAGAAAAGAATCAAAAGATTAAAGCTAGTATGGAGGCTCAAGCTGAGTACTAGATTACTCCTGACGAAACCAGATTGTTGACTATTATAGACGTAGAAAGGGACCATTCAAAGATTTCTTTCTCTTACCCATCTAAAATGACAGTAGGGTCATCCAGCAGTTTTAAAATTTTTAATTTAAATGTTGATGTTAAGAAGATACCTTTACTTGAAAAATTCAACTTTCATATACAGATAGGTCAATTGATTGTTAAACCTAACTAAAACAAGTGCAGGTGCTCATAAGGCAAAAAATATGTTAGGAAAGGTGATAAAATAGCTAAAATTTGAGAAGGCTAATTCCAGGGCTCTTTCAACTCAGAATGAAAAGTTTAAGAAGATAATTGTAAAAATTGGAGTGGATCCCAAAGATAAATCAGCTCTACAGAAGTTATTACAAAGTTTCAAGTCAGAAATCAATGTATTGAAGAAGAAGTTAAAGTTACCTACTGGAGAGCATCCAATGGAAGCAAAGGTAGCATAGGTAGAGAATGAAAAGGAAAGTCTTTTACATCAGTTGTTGCAGAAAGAGGAAGATATTTCTAAATTAAAGGAGTCTGTACTTAACTTGCAAAGCCAAATTGAATCTCATTCTTGCACCATAGTCATGTCATATGAAACTGATGATCAAGCAGCAATATTTTCCCAGTTGAGCACAGAGTTAAAGATGGCAGAGATTGATCTTAATAAGACTCAGAGTGACCTTGACATAGCAATGAAGATAATGTAGGCCAAAGATGGAGAAATCAATAAGTATTAATCATATTTCCGGATAGCGTATGATGAAAACAAGTATATTAAAGAAAAACCAAAAGGAAAGATAACTTTAATTCAAAAGAATGATATTGTGTGGAATGAAATCATTGAAGTCATGAAAACATCTTGGGAGTCCTTGATAATAGTGTCAGAGGAAAAGAGCATAGTAAGAGATTTACAGGAACTAGTTATGGTTGACAAACAGAAGACTCTTAACCGAGTTGTATGGGGAAATAAATTCATTTATTTATCAATTAAAAGACAGATCAGGAGCTGGAGGAAAATGAAATCAAATATAGGACATTGTGTGTTCTAGACATAAATAAGTTGATTGTGAAAAATGCTTGCAGAAATTCGGCAGAGAACAAATTGATAGAAATTAAATAGGCTATAAACAGATTTGATAATATATTTGACAAAAGGAGTAAAGCGAGGCTGCCATCATGTTGGGATATCAAAGGAATTCTTCTATCATGGGATTCATATGAGCCTCTATTAGTGATATCAAAGAGCAATATTGATAATACCCATGAGAAAACTGCAATCTTGAAAGGAGCTATAGTTTTCAATTTCTTACAGAGGCATTTTCAATTGTTATGGATGGTAAAGACTTTTTTCACAGAAAGGCCCACTTTCAACAAGATCATTTCTCTTATATTAGAATATCACAAGTTGGTCAATTATCCCAAAGCCAACATTGAAATCTGGAAAAGTGCATAGCATGGATGACTGATTCATCGGGTGACACCTCAACAACTCAGGAGGACACATCAGCAAATCAGGGAAACACAGTGATAGCCAATCAAATCTAGATTCATCAAATAGACTGATGCTTTAGTTTTATTTATATTTTTTGTTAAGAGATCAATTTTGTAATGAAGTCTTTAATTTCAATGTAGTAGGTAGTTTAAACAGGTCTAGGTAGTTTGAGTAGTTACAAACTGCTTTTATATGTATTTAAAAAAAATGAGAAAGAAAGAGGAGGGTTCCGATTTTTGGACCTTTGAATGACTACAAATTTTGTACTTAATTTTCTAAGAAATTAATGAAATAAGATCAATTTTCCTAAATCTGCAGATGTTGATGTGTCTTTCTAGTTTCATTTTTTGTTTATTCTTCTTTGAATGAAGTGAAGTAAAGTAGTTTTCGGTCTCTTTATTACAGTTGTAAGTAAGAGTTAAATAACCTTAGTATGTGCTCCTTCAATCCAACTATTCTTTCTACATAAAGTTCTTCTGAAATTTAAAGTGATAGATTCTGTTTTTCAGCATATCATTTAGAATTTCCCTTCCAGTTCTTCTGTTCACTCATATATCAACAGTTAATGGAATTGGGAAGTCTTTCATTATATTAGATTATTGAGGGTATTAAAGAATTCATTTCAAAAGGTATTAAAAAAATACCATCTGATATGATAAGTTTGGTGACATATATTTCTAAAATGTCTTAAGAACTGATTCCTTACCACAGCCAAGGGATTGTCTCTTAAGATACAACATTTTTTGGCATCATTTTCGGAGAATGAAGAAACAAAGTTCATTTCCTTGGGTTTTCTTACTATTTCCTCTGTTTGTTCAGTGAGGAGGAAATATTTGGCTGTGTCTATTATTTTCATAATTCTGGATTTCAAAAGGCCTCACAGAAGGTCAGATACCTCGCAGCAGAATGTTCCTACTTTGTTAAATCCAGAAAATTGGTTTCTGAAAAGGCTCAGAAACCTAAAACCACTTCAAGAACTGATCCTACATTGTCTGCTCCTGGCAGCAGTTCTCATAACCCTTTGTTTGAAGATATCTCCAAGGAACTCCCTTTCTTGGAACAAGATTCACCTTTCACACCCATTCATTTTCAAGAAACTAAGTTGGAATAACATTCGTTTGATTTTATTTCTTTTACCTTTACACAAGCTCAACAAACTATAGTTGTTGGTTCCTCTGTCATTGTTCATCAACCCACTCCCATATCAGTTTTTTCTCCACCTTCATTTACTTTCACAGCAGGTTCATCAACTTCATCCACCCAAGGAGTTGTTAATCAAGGTGTAAATATGGAAACACCAGCTTTCTTGATGAATAGATACGCACCACTTATTCTCCCACAACCAATGAATTCTTGTTGGACATTTGGTTCAATTCTCCCCATGTGTTTCGCAACATGGACAAACTGCCTCTCGTGGATCCTAACTCTAGCGTTGTAGCGGAGACTAATGCCTACGGGTTTTGGTCTAACAGTAATCGTGTTTCCAAAAATTGGTTTCGGAGCAACAGGTCTCAAGTTTGATACTCACCCGGCTCGTGTTGGGGAGGAAATTGTTGGACATTGGGTTCAACGCTTCTCGTGTGTTTCGCGACATGGACTAACCGCCTCTCGTGGATCCTAACTCTAGCGATTGTAGCGGAGACTAATTCCTGTGGATTTTGTTCTAATGACAATCTTGTTTCCAACAATTCCATGCCTCCAGAGTACCTTAAATTACTCCTCGTTTCACTGGAGAAGATGAAGTAATTGCCAAACAACATTTACCCCTGTTTTGAAATTTTGCTGAAAAAGTAAATGTAGAACATCTTGATGTTGTAATGAGAATTTTTGTGTAGTCTCTAAATGGGGAGGCTATAAAATGGTTCAAATTTTTTCCAAATGGATCAATTAATAACTGGGAAGAGTTAGAAAATCAATTCACTCAGAGATGGGGAGAGAAGAGAGATCATGGTTACTCATTAACAAAATTTAATGCAATTAAAATAAATCCTAATGAGAACATTTCTGAGTTTGTTAAGATATTCAATAAATTGTACAATATTTTACCTGTAGAGATGAAGCCCCCTCCTGCTGGAGAAAAGGTGGTTTTTGCTAGGGCTTTTGAAGCTTATTTCATTTTTACACTTAGAGAGAGAAGATCCCCTACTCTTGAGAAAATATAGACAAATGATTTAGAAAGTCAGTTCAAGAGAATGGAAAAGAAAAAGAAGAATCACCACAGGATCAAAGAATTAGTGATATGACAAAGGTGATAAAAAAATTGTCAAACAAGCTAGTAAATATGGAATTGGAAAGTAAAAACTCCCAAATATTGGTACAACAAAACAAAGGAGGATTTAATACTCAATTTAGGCAACAACCCCATTGCAGATGGAGAGAAGAGATCAATACCAAGTTCAAGCACCAGTGTATATAGAAGAAGCACCTGGACAATCAGCACAAGATGGCCAAAAAGAAGTTGAACATCAAATATCTGCTATGTAAAAGAGAGAAGATGAAGAAGAGGAAGATTGTGAGGGAGAATATGTTGAAGCTGAAGTGTCTTTTGATCAAGATGAGATGGATGAATAATGTTGTCAATTTACAGATTTCATGCAAGCTGAGTTACATAAGAAGTATGATTTAAGATCTAGAAAGAGATCTAGGGTGCAGGATGATGAAGGTGAATAACAAGATTCTATTCCTTCTCCAGTGGTGACTCCACAACAAAAGAACTGAGTAAAATAATCAGATTAAAGGAAACAACCTGTGAATCCAGTAGATAGAACAGAAGTGCAACAGACTGAATCTTCCAAAAACAGATCTGTTGATACTAATATTTTGGAGAAGGGCGTTCTTGTGCCTGAACAGACTTTAAATCCTAGAAAGAATGAAGAAGAAACTGAGAATAATTTTAAGCAAATTCAAGTTTTCAATTTATCAGAGTTAGAGAAGGTCAAGATTCAGGTGCCCCTCCTTGAATTAGCTAAGACACCAAGTTACAAAAAAGAAATTTCAGAATTCATTAATCTCTCACAGATTGAAGATATAGGCGATACTGTGAACTTGCAAGAAGAAAAACTAGTAGTCAATTTTGGTCCTCTCATAGAAGAAGTAGATTCTTTTGTTCCTTCGTTTTACATTTCATTGCTTCTTCATGATTTATTCTCCATAATTGCATGTTGGATTCAAGTGCTTCTCACAATCTTATGCCATTGTCTGTCATGAAAGAGTTGAATTTGCAAATTAAAAAACCTTACAGGGACCTGTACTCATTTTATTCCAATAGGGTGAAATTTGTTGGGTTAATTAAACATACGGTAGTATATTTGGCATAGATTCCAACAAAAAGTTTTGTTATGGATGTAGTGGTTGCTAACATTCCAGCCAGATTTGGAATGCTTTTTTCAATATCTTGGGGAGAAAAGTTGGGAGGAGTTTTAAAATTATATTTCACTTATTCTATCATTCCTGTTTTCAATGGGGAAGAAAGGAGATTGTACAGAGAAAAAAGGTTTTTGAAAACCACCACAAAGAAAGATGCAGGTAATTCCCCCATTTACAGTCAGGAAAAAGAAGACCTTTCATGTTTTATGTTGCATGAAGATGCATAATTTTCTGAAGACACAGAGAATCATCTCTCTTCGGAAATTGTACATAATGAATTATACTCAAAGAAAAATTTGAAATTTTATTTTGATGGTGCCTACTCCAAGGATGGCACAGGAGTTGGATTCTTATTGTTATCTCCAGAAGGTAATCTCATGCCTTTTTCTTTTTAAGTTCGAATTTGATTCAACGAATAATGTAGTTGAGTATGAGGCCTTCATATTAAGTCTTCAAACTGCTAAACAAATGGGAATTCAGTGTATGTCCATTTTCAGTGATTTTGAATTAATTATAAGGAAGATTAAAAATATTTGTCAAACCAAGCATCCGAGGTTAAGATCATATAGGAATGAATTTTGGGATCTGATTGACAACTATTTTTAAGCCTTCAATCTTCAGTTTATTCCAAGGGAGGAGAATAGGTTGGAAGATTCGTTAGCAGTTGCAGCTAGCACCTTCAAGCCACCTATGAGTCCAAGATTAAGGTATGAGATCGAAATTAGACACAAGCCCTCTATTCCTAACAATGTGAAACATTGGCAGGTGTTTGAATATGATGAGTAAATAAATAATTTATTGACAATGATTGAAAATTTTGAAGATGCTGAGATAGATCAAGAAGAACAACAAACAGGGAGGAAAGGAGAGATAAAAAAATTTAAGCAGTTAATAGGTGAGAAGAAAATTATCCAATTTAAAGATAATGTACTTCCTAAATTATTATATCCCCTTGAAATATTATTTGATTCAAATGATGTTGTTGTTAATTCAAAGAAAATACATTAAGAGGAGAGATGGAAGACTGTAATTTGGGAACCCAGCAGTAGCCAAATATGGTGAAAATATTCAAAGTTGTTCCTAAAAATTATAAAGAAAGGTACATTGATATTTTTAAGAAGTATATGGATTTGTTTGCTTGGTCATATGAGGACTTGAAAACATATGATAAAAGCATAATACCGCATAAAATCCCATTGAAGGAAGGGATCAAACCACATAGAAAAAAGCTCATACAGATCAATCCATTACTTTTAGCTCCAATTGAAAAAGAAGTGAAGAAATTGCTGCAAGAAAAAATTGTAGTCCCTCTCAAAATTTTAGATTGGGTTTCTAATCTGGTTCCTGTGAGGAAGAAAAATGGAGAGATAAGATTGTGTGTGGACTTCAGGAATTTTAACAGAGAATCTATAAAGGATAATTATCCTTTGCCAAAAATGGATTATGTCTTAAAATAAGTGACAAGAGTTTATAGGATGTCAATGGTTGATGGATTATCTGGGTATAATCAGGTGGTAGTTGAAAAAGAAGATCAGAAGAAGATAGCTTTCACAACCCCCTTGGACAACTTCATGTATGCAATGATTCCATTTGGTATTATGAATGCAAGTGCAACATTCTAGAGGGCCATGGATATAGCGTTTTTTGGTGACAAATATGTGGTTATATATCTAGATGACGTAATTTTTTTCTCGGGGTCAGATGATGAACACATGGACCATTTACAAAATAGCTTTCAAAAGTGTAGAAAGTTTGGTCTATCACTAAATCCTAAGAAATCGTTGTTTGCCTTAGAAGAAGGTAAATTATTGGGTCACATAGTTTCAAAACAAGGATTAAAGATTGATCCAGCAAGGGTGGAAGAAATTCAAACAATTCCTTTACCTAGAAACAAGAAATATATTCAGATATTCTTGGGAAAAATAAATTTTCTAACGAGGTTTGTGCCAAATTATGTTGAGATTATGAGAAATATAACAGACATGTTGACGAAAAATGCAGAAGTGAGATGGCATAAGGAAGCAAGAGAAGCATTTTCTAGAATATAGGGGGCACTGCAGGAAGGTTCATTTCTAATTAGTCCAGGTTATCAAAAATCCTTTCAGATATTTTCATTTACATCACCCAGTACTATTGTTGTTATGTTGTTGCAGAAAAATGAGGATAGTGTTAGGTTCCCGTGATTTAGCAGATTGGTAAACCAAATGCATATGGTAACATTAGAACAGTATTTAGAGTCCTAGGACCTAACCTTCCTGGACTCAGAGAGGGCTCTTTCTATTTGTTTGCAAAGGATATGAACTTGTTTTCTTTAGAGAGATGATTTTAGGCTAGTTATTAAGTGTGGGGTTTGTTTAATTGTTTTGGTTGGGTATGATGATCAAGCAGCATTGGTAGAATGAGGAAATATCTAAGTCATTTGGCAATGGAGTCTAATAAAAGTCATGATAAGTTCATCAATGGATCGGGGAGCATCACAAGGCAAATCTAACTTGGTCAGTGGATCTTCAAGGTTTTTTAGGGGTAATGAGATGGACATCAATTGTGAGAATAAAAGTAGGACAAAGGGAAATTAAGAATCCTTTATCATATGTACCTTTAAAAAAGGGACTTAAATATCATAAGCATAAAGAGGCAATCAATAGACAGGGCAAACCATAAATTCTTTGATTCAACTAAAGCAGTAATTATTCAAGACAAACATTTCCAATGAAATATAGAAGGTGAGAAACTCATTTAACTTCTAGTGATTTCACCTTCAAGGACAGAAAACACATAAGACACACATATAAATTTAATCAGAGAAGAGGGAATGCCTAAACGTCCTTGATTATATCTATGAGGATCTCTAAAACAATTATTTAAGCAAGTACAAAGGGTATGATCGAAACAAAACCTCTTTGGCAGACCTAAGTAATGGTACTTTAGAGAGAGACTTCAAAAACAATGTTTGAGTGATACCAAATAAGCAGGGCTAGCCATAAATCATGCTTGATACCAACTGTATTCAACTATTCATGAAATAAACAAGCTTAGGGGGTCTAGAGAGCAATTAATAATTCTCTAAAATTTCCTAGCAAATGAAAATATTAAGCTAGTGAAGAACAAACAGAACTAAGGTGCCTTTAGAAACATTTCTTAGTCTAAATATTTTATTCTACTGCAACATAGAAAGATGGAAACATAATGAAACAGGAAATAACAATAACATATTAGAATAACTTCACCAACAACCAAGCTCAGGGATCCTGCAATCTGTTCCAAGCCATCAACAAACAAATCAAGACATCCACAAGTTCCAAGCCATCAATTTCTTTTCAACTTCCAAGAGACTATGTATTTTCTTCAAAGAGTCATCAAATTCCAACAAGATAATGAGTTCAAATTTAGTATTTATCTGCAAATGAGGAGGTGAATCTAAGCTAGGGTTTGGGTGTCATTTATTACAGAGTTAATGAATTCATTGTCTTGAAGACCATGCAAGGCTTAAGGCAGGAATATCTGCAGATATTTCTCTGAATAATAACTTCTATCTTAACTCCTAAGGGAATATAAGTGAAATGTTTGAATTTAAGGCCTATTCATAACTTTTACAATAATTGTTTGGTAGATATAAATATCTTTGACTCGGCTCAATAACTTCCTAATGCTTTATTGAAGGAAACAAAGCACTAGGTGGTAGAAATATCTTTTGAAAAGAGTAACTGCCATAAGCTGAATCATTCGAATTTGCTTTGGATTAATCTGCCCTTTTTTATCTTTAATCTATGTTATTAGGCCTTAAACTCTGCCTTTAATATCTGACTATTCATTTAATATTTTTATTTATCTTTCTGATCTTTTGCCTTTATTTTTTAACCTTTGACCATTATCTGTCTTCCTTTACTTTCTTTAAACTCTTCTTTTACTTGGCTAATATTCTGATTTGGCTTTTGATTAAGATTAACCCTTTAATATTTTAAACTCCTTCTCTTTACTATCCCTTTGATTGTGTTTGTCTTCTGTGTGCAAGGGAGGCTCTTCTTCATGGCAGGAGGGTTTTGATCCATCAATTATCATGTTTCATTGATGGTAAACTTTGGTATAAGCCCTATGGCCATCATGGTGCTCTTTTAAGCTTCTGGATCGTCATTCAAAGGCTCATTTGATTGAATTTGGCCCTGCGGAATGTATTTCATAAATTTTTTCTATTAAAACCTGCACATAAATATAAACAATTAGTTAAAACCTATGAGGAGGGTTTCACTGCGTTTTTCTAGGTTTTGGGCTATCGGAAGGTGTTTGCAGAGGAAGGAAGAGTTCACGGGGGCAAGGTTATAGAGGTAGAACCAGGAGAATTTTGAATGGGAGCGGGAAAGGTTTGAAAAAAGGTGCAGAGGGCAGGCAGTTTTGAAAACCAAGAATTGTTTTATCACGTGGAGAATGAGCAGTAAGTGGTTTTTGGTGGGAGGCACATGATACGCCTCAGGAAGAGACATGTGGGGGGGGGAAACTGCCTATTTCACGTGAGTCATGAAATTCTAATCCCATCGAAACTTTATTTGCGATATAAGATGCGAGTTTTTGGATCTCGGGATGGGAGATAAATGGCTATCACATGTTTGGGAAGCGGTATGCAGTGGGTCGGGTCAGTAGAAGTGGAGGACAGGTGGCAAGGTATTGTTGGATGGCGGGGTTAAGTGGAGGATGGGCCCGGGGCCTTAATAAATTAATGAAATATATGTTAATTCATAAGGTTTTGGGAGGGTGCTGGGTATAGTGAGAGGCAGGCCCGTATTTTAATAATTCAAAGGCTAAAGGGCCTTTTTATAAGGTTTATGGGGGTTCATGAAATGAAAAGGGTGGAGGCATAGTTTATACAGGGAAGGAGCTTATAGGTAGTGGAGTTATAGTTCTTATGAGTGTGAGGGGGCTGGAGCTTAGAAGAAAAAGGGGCTTAGGGCCTATTTTATATAAGGGTGGGTTTATGATATAAAACAGAGTTTTATATAAAATTTAAAACACCCGATAGGCTAAAACTTGGTTTCAAACAATGTAAAAGGGGGCTTTTACATTACTTAATTTCTTCAAAGGAAAAATGATGAATGGGGCTCCCTTTAGGAAGGTTTTTAGGAAAGGAATAAATGGGTTTTTCAGAGGAAAAAGGAAACGAATGAGAGTGAAGGTAAGGTAGTGAAATGAGGTTAATATGCCAAACAATGAAGTCCTTTTTGGAGCAGTGGGGTGAAAATTAGAGGGAAGAGAGGGAAAAGATAGTGAAAATAGTTTAACTTAGTATAACGAAGGCAGTGATATTTCTAAAACTCACAATATTTCACAAATCTTGTTTTTAGAAATCTAGGACCATTATGTAGTCATCTTTTGAGATCAGAAAAAATTACTGATGACTAACCGTGGCTCCACTTGGGGAGGGCAGCTCCCTTTTTGGAGGTGTCCAGAGATTTTAGATATCAAATCTCTGAGTTTAAGAAGACTAGTGCCTCTTCCATTGGGAATATTTTCCTTTCTTTTCTTTTGCTGATATTTCTTTTGAAGTGGTGATATCAATAATCTCCAACACATGATTTATTCAACTTCATTTCTACCTACCCAACCTACCTGTCCTAACATTTATTTTTCCTTCCTTGAGTGCACTTGAACTGGCAAAATCTTGACATTTTTATTTTGAAAACAAAAATAAACTATCTATTTCTATCCTTATTGCTTCCAAGAGTTTAGATTAAGCTAGTGAACTCTTTTATTCTCTACCTAAACTATTTGACTACCAACATTAAGCTGTCTAGTAGTCTTGATTCTTTAAAATATTGACATAAAATTTAAAGCATGGTTCAAATTAGGATTAGGTAGTCTGACTTACCATGGTTTGTGGCATTGGAACAAGTTGCACACAAACATTATTTTGCATAAAAAAGTAATTAGAAAGATAGGGTTGGGATCTATCATTTGTGATGCATCCTCATATTTCTCTTTGGTTCTATTTTAAGTATGTGGAACCAGTATCTTTTATTCCCTAATCTATCATTTCTGATAAGTCAAGCTTGAACAATTTTGACATTCAATTTTACACTAACTTATCAACATAAATTTAAAGCATGTTCAGCCATGATTAAGCTAGATGACTGAACAAGATATTCTTTTTGAATCAATAGTGGCATGTAGGCTTGCACACTTTCAGCAGTACTATTTTTTTGGTATGGGGTTGTACCTCTTTTTGAATCTGCCCTCTTTTCCTTTTTCTGTTTTCTGAATTTTTTGTTTTTTATGATCTCTTATCATGCAATATTATATATAATGGATGAAAAAAATTTGAAGCTAGGACTCTTGACAAAAATAGTGTTTGAGCATCTTTCCATTGACAGGACCTCCAAATAACTCTTCTCCATTCAGCCCTTGTAAAAAGAAAGCATTATGACCCCTAATTGAATGAATGATATATGGCCCTTTCCAAAAATTCTCAAAGTTACTATGTTTACCTTTGTCTTCCCTTTTGGAATCCCATTTTAAAACTGTGTATCCAGCTTGGAAATTATTTTCTTTATTCCTTCTATCAAAGATCTTCTTGATGCTTTCTTGAACTTCTTGTGTTCTTTGGTAAACCTCCTCTTTGGACTGTTGTAAATGAATGGTTTGATTCAGCCTTCTCTGCATGTAATTTTCTTCTGATTGTACTTCTTGGAGGAGTTTCATGACTGGAACTCCCAAGGATGTTGGGAAGACTGCATCCATGCCATATACCAACTGATAAGGAGACATACTGATTTAAATCTTGGTGGTTAGTCTATCAGGCCATAAAGCATGAACTAGCTTACTATGCCATAATTTTTGATCCTGCTCCAGCAGTCTTTTGATAATTTTGATCAGGCTTTTGTTAGAGGATTTAGCTAGCCCATTACCCTGGGGGTAGTAAGATGTGGAATTCCCTAATGTGATATGATATTTATAGCAGAAATCAACCATTCTTTTGGATTTAAAGGAATCAGCATTATATGTAATGATCTTTCTAGGACAACCAAATCAGGATAATATGTTGGTCTCAAGGAACTTGATAATAACTGAGTCAGTAGCATTTCTATAAGGGATATCCTCTATCCACTTGGTAAAATAATCAGTGGCAGTAAGAATCCACTTATGTTGAGCAAATGAGATTGGGTGAATTTCTCCAATAAAGTCTAAATCCCATTGCTGAAAGGGAGCCTCAATACTAATGGGATGCAAAGGTAAAGGTAGGATTTTTCTCTTGCCATCAAAAATTTTGCACTTATGGAAAGTCATGACTAGTTTTTGAGTATCAAGGAAAAAGGTGGTCCAATAATATCCAGCCCTAAAAATCTTGTTTGTTGTGGTTTTCCAGTAAAGGTGACCTCCACACTCTCCCTCATGAAGCTCATGCATGATTTTTCCTGCATCATTCTCAAGAAAACATTCAAGCAATATGCCAACAGCATTCTTCCAATACAAAACTCCATCCAAAATGCAGTAATTTAAAGCTTTATGTTTCAAGAATCTAGATTTAGTCTTTGATAAAGAAGGAGGAGTATTGAGATAAAGAAGCACATATATGATATCATCATACCAAGAGGAATTCAAAAATATTTCTTCAATGTATGGAGCTGTGAATTCTTCTGTTTCTTCTAAAACATCAATCATATTCATGTCTAATGCTTGGAAATTTGATTCTACCATGAGTTTTGCTAATCCTTGTCCTTTAATCAGCTTGGTAGGTATGATTTCTAAATCATACTCTAAGATAATAGCAATCCATTTTCCCCTTTTACCATTAGGGTCTTGATTTAGAATGTCCTTGACAACTGTATGTGGGACAAAAGCAATGATATGAGAGCATAAAATGTGTACTCGGAAATATTTCAATGCTTTTATCAAGGCCAAGGCTTGTTTCTCCATGATTTTATATTTGAGTGGAGAATCTCTTAAGGATTTTTTGAAAAAGGATATTGGTTCTTCTTGCTCCATGTCATTCTTTTGCAACAACACTGCAGCAATGGTGTGCTCAAATTCAAATGAAAAATGTAGAAATCCTTGGTGAAATTAGAACTGATAAGAACTAGTATTTGAGTGAGAGCTTGTTTCACTAGTTCGAATGATTGTTTGGATTTTAAGGTCCATTTAACTCTCATCTCCTTTTTGAGCATGTTTTTGATATTCCCCAAAAGTTTAGCAAGGTTGGGGATGAACCTTCTCAAAAAGTTGATCTTCCCAATGAAAGATTGCAACTCCTTGAGGTTTCTAGGATGGATGATTTTCAATATGCCTTCAATCCTTTTGGGGTCTACTTTGATTCCTTCTTCAGAGATTATGTGGCCTAAGAGTTTTCCTTCCTAGATACCAAAAAGTGTTTTCTTTGGATTCAAAGATAAGCCATATTTCCTACATTTCTCAAAAACTTTTCTCAAATGGATTAAGTGGTCTTTGTCAGTTTTGGAGTAAACAATGATGTCATCAAGGTAAATGATTATGAAATAGCATATGTCTTATGAAAAATCTATGTCCATGGCCCTTTGGAATGTGGCCCCTGCATTCATCAAACCAAATGGCATTTTAACATACATGAATGTACCCCAAGGTGTGGTGAAGGCAGTTTTATGTTGATCAATTGGGAGTAGTAGCACTTGGTTGTAGCCTAAACAACCATCCAAGAATGATATTCTCTTAGATCCAACCACCTTTTGGAGTATGCGATCCATCTTAGGCAAGGGATAATTATCTTTCAGGGAGGCTTTGTTCAAATTTATAAAGTCAATGCAAAGCCTAATCTCCCCGATCGTCTTTCTAACATATACAAGGTTGGAAACCCACTCTGAGTACCTAAGGGGAACTATGATCCTAGCATCATACATCTTTTTGATCTCTTTCTCATCTAAAGGTAATAAAATAGGGTTTGTCCTTCTTAGTTTTTGTTTGAAAGGTTTCTGATTTTCCTTAAGAGGAATTTTGTGTTGAATAATGTTAGTATCATATGATTTCAGATCTTTGTACCCCCATGCAAACACATCTCCAAACTCTTTGAAAAGTTCAATATATTCCTTTTTTATATGAGTAGGAAGAGTGTTAGATAGCTTGATCATTTTGGGTTCATTCATGCTGCCTATGTTATGTTCTTCTACATTAGTTTTTGTAGGCTCCATCTATGGTTTTTTAGCTACATCATTGAAATCAAAAAGCTCCTCTAATGGTGTAAGGCCCCTTGGTATTGTATCGTCTTTGCATTGTAAAACCTCAAGTTCCCTTTGATCTAGATTGTCAAGTAATTCTACGTTATAAAGATGTTCAAATTGTTTTATATCAGCAGTAGAGGACAGCTCTGTTTGGTGGAATTTTTTTCAGCAAAAAAATCTTCTTCATGGCTTGAGCTAGGTGTTGGTACAGCAAAATCATTTTTAGATTGCAAAAAATCATCAATGTGTTTATAACCCTCAAACACTTTCCAATAGTTTTCATTGTCAAGTACTGTCAGCTGATTTTTTACTTTGACAGTGAATAGTTCATTTACATGGGGTACTTGGAAATTGTTGGCAGTAAAGGCAAGCTCATTTGCAACGTTATTCTAAGCTCTAGGGATGAAAGTGAGTTCATATTTTTCAAAGGTTTTCAGGAGATCTAGGGCAGCATTTCTATATTCTCTTAATCTTAGGTTTTTAGCTGAATACTCCCCTTTTATTTTCCTAATGATCAGCTCTGAATCTCCTTGGACTGATATTTTCTTGGCTCCTAAGTCTTTGAGAAAATGTAGGCCAAGGAGGAGAGCTTCATATTCTGCAATGTTATTAGTGCATTGGAAATAAATTTTGTAGGAATGTCCTTTGTTTGTATTGTGTATCCATACACCAACTCCAGAAATAGCTTTGCCACAAGAGCCAACAAAGCTCATGTTCCAAAGTGTTTCATACTCACTATCACTTTGTTGTTCAAGGCTACTAAATTTTGAGCAGTTATATTCTTCATTTGGGGACATATTTGACTGTTTTGGTGGGCTTAATCCTCTCTCATTTTCATTTTTTTGTTTGCTTATTTCATCTTCATTGTAAAAGATAAATGAATCAAGGTCTGAATGGATGGAATAAATAGGAATATTGTTTGGCCTATCTATGTTGCTTACCATATATTTTATATGGGATTCTTTGTATAACATTCCTGTTTGGTTAAAGACTAGGATGGTAACATAAGACATGTCCATTTGAAGGCTCCCTTGAATTTTGGCTCCCCATGATCTAGATAAAAGCATGCCATACTTTGGGGGAATGTCAGCAACTACTATTTCCATAACAAGGCCCTTAGCAGGAATTTCTCGGCCTAATCTCTCCATCACCACTTTTGGCATAAGGTTGTGAGAGGCACTAGAGTCTAGCATGGCATTGTGCAAGATATTATCATGTATATTTAAGTTGACATAGAATGGAGGGATAGCTCCTTCTTGGTATTTTCCTTCTACTTCAGGACCAAACAACAATTCTGGTTTATCATCTGTCAAGTTCAGAGTATCAGTATCATTTCCTATATTCAAAGCTTTCAAAACTCGGTTTTTATATACATCCTGGGTTACTAGTTCGACTAAGGGTATGCTAATTTTGATCTTGGAAATTTCCCCCTCAAGGCTGAAAGGTGCTAGTGTTTTTGACATATTTACATCTATTTTGTCATACATAGTCTTTTCAGCAATTCTGATTTGCTGAGTTTTGTTAGGACTGTTATTTTGGACAGATTTCTCAAGACCACTAGCAAAAGTAATAGGGTAGCTTGGGTCAACACTTTGCTGGTTGGTTTTGTCTTTGTTTAGATCATCTTTCTTGACCATAGTGTTGGTACTGTTTGTTGTATTTTTAGGAGGATTTTCTGAGGTATTTGTAACAAAAATTTCTGTGTTATTATTCTTGGAGGCCCCTTGGTTCTTTTTGCTCCTAATATCATATTGTGTGTGGACCTCCATTATAGAATTTTCAAATCCCAATTGGTAATCTTCAGAATCCTCATGGTTGTTTTAAGTTTGGTCTGAGGAAAAGAATCCTTGTTCTTATTCAGTGAGAAAAAAATCACCCTCACTGTCAGATCCTATCAAATTTACATGATTTTCTTCCAACCTTTCTGTCTCTCTTTCTTCTTCATCTACATAGTTTTCTTGGAAAGGAGGCCTAATTTATTGGGCATTATCTCTTTGTCTATTTTGAATAGGATCTCTTCTGAAATTTGGATTTCTATTTTTTTTGGGGGGATTTAATTAGTTCTCCCTAGGAGGTAATATATTAGTTAAGTTTATCCTTTCCATCATTCTTTCCATTACCCTCACTAAGTTATCAATTTTGGCCTCAGATGATGAGGTTGAGGCCATTGTTTCATCTTTATATGTAACTCTTTTTTCTGATTTCAACCTAGCTCTTTTCTCAATCAGATTTTCTTCTACACTTACAACTCCCGTCTGCATATCTTCTAAATTTAAGGGGTCTCTTTCTCTTAGCTGATAGGCCATGTCTGAGTCAAAACCCTTTGGAAATTTTTCTAAGGCTAAGCCTAGTGGAGGTTTCATGTTTGGGGGAAGTGCATTGTAAACACTATTAAATCTAGTGCAGTAATCTTGGACACTTTCCCCAGCATTTCTTTTAAGGTTGCTATATTCTAAAAGGATTTGGAGCGGGTTCTTTTTAATTTCCCAGTTTTTTTATGAATGTTTGGTATAGAGAAGGGAGATCATTTATGCTATTAGGAGTTCAGCTTTAAACCATTTTTTCGCTTCGCCTCCTAAGATTTGGGCAAAGATTCTCATCTTAATGGTCTCCTCTTCTATTTCCATGTAGTGAAAGGCATCATCCATTTTATCTATGTTGTTGGGCAGTAGTAGATTCATTTCCAGTGAAGTGGGGAATTTTGGATTGATAATCATTTGGTAAAGGAACTAGAGGTTGTGGTAACACTAAGGGGGCATAGCATGCTGCCATGATGGGAGAAAATGGAGGGATTACAAGAGGTGGGTTTGTGAGAGGGAATGTGGGATGAAATGGAGTGTTTTGAACAATGGAAGTATGGATGGGTGTGGTGGAAGTACTTGGACCAGCTAACTGATTTTGAGCAAATCTGCTATGGAAGGAGCTAAAGTGATGGAGAAGCTTAAAATAAGGAGGAGTAGAAAGAGAGGCTTCTCTACTAGAACTTTGCTACAAATCTATGGGTTCAAGGTCAGTTTGGTCAACATCACTATGTGACTTGGTTCTAAATAAGTTCTTTGAATGGTGCAAGTTAAACTGAGGATATTTCAAGACTGTAAGGTGTTCAGGGATATATCTTGCTCTTTGAATAGTCCTAACAATAGTTAAATTTCCATCTTTAGAATTTTTCCACAAAATATTTTCTAGATCATCAACTATAGTAGGGGGATTTGGGTCTGGATGAGATCTGGTATTGATCCTTTGTGAAGCCAGATTTCAAACTCAAAATTTGGGGAGGCTGAAAGTTTAGGACTGTTTTCAGAAGGTTGACCTCTCTTAGTGTTTAGTAAACTTCTACAATATGGGACTAGGCTTCTAAACTACTTAGGGCTGATTCGACACAATCCTAAGGAATTATAAAGAGAACTAGTGAAGTAATAGGCCTATTGGAGGCTAATGGAGTTGTCAGGTGGATATTTTTGGTTTTTTTGAAGATAAATGTGTATGTTGCACCACCAATAATTGACAAAAAACCAATCTATGAATGTTTTTGGGGTTTTCTAAGTTTCTTTATGTTAGTCCTAGGGTTTGTAAGAGTGTCCTACACCCGAATCATCATTTAGCTAAGATGGTGAAAAAAACAGAGTCTAATCTTGGTTATCAGTTGATTTTCTTAAGCTTAACTGAGGGTTTAAAATGAGTCTATAAGAGTTTTTAGGATATCATGTACTCGGTCCCACCGTGATCGCCATTATGTTAGGTTCCCATGATTTAGAAGATTGGTAAACCAAATGCACAGGGTAACATTAGACCATTCTTTGGAGTCCTAGGACCTAGCCTTCCTGGACTCAGAGAGGGCTCTCTCTATTTGTTTGCAAAGGATATGAACTTGTTTGCTTTAGAGGGCTAATTTTAGGCTAGTTATTAAGTGTGGGGTTTGTTTTATTTTTTTTGTTGGGTATGATGATCAAGAAACATAGGTAGAATGAGGAAATCTCTAATTCATTGGGAAATGGAGTCTAATAAAAGTCATGATAAGTTCATCAATGGATCGGGGAGAATCACAGGGAAAATCTAACTTGGTCAATGGATCTTCAAGGTTTTTTAGGGGTAATGAGATGGAAATCAATTGTGAGAATAAAAGTAGGACAAAGGGCAATTAATAATCCTTTATCATATGTAACTTTAACAAAGGGACTTAAATATCATAAGCATAAAGAGGAAATCAATAGACAGGGAAAACCATAAATTATTTGATTCAACTAAAGTAGATAATTATTCAAGACAAACATTTCCAATGAAATATAGAAGGCGAGAAACTCATTTAACTTCTAGTGATTTCACCTTCAAGGACAAAAAACACTTAATACACACATATAATTGTAATCAAAGAAGAGGGAATTCCTAAAAATCCTTGATTATAGCTACAAAGATCTGTAAAATAATTAGTTAAGCAATTACAAAGGGTATGATCGAAACAAAACTTCTCTGGTAGACCTAAGTAATGGTACTTTAGAGAGAGACTTCAAAAACAATGTTTGAGTGATATCAAATAATCAGGGCTAGCCATAAATCATGCTTGATACCAACTGTATTCAACTATTCATGAAATAAACAAGCTTAGGGGGTCTAGAGAGAAATTATGAATTCTCTAAAATTTCCTAGCAGAGGAAAACATTAAGGCAGTGAAGAACAAATAGAACTAAGGTGCCTTTAGAAATATTTATTAGTGTAAATCTTTTATTCTACTACAACATAGAAATATGGAAACATAATGAAACAGGAAATAACAATAACATATTAGAATCACTTCACCAACAACCGAGCTCAGGGATCCTGCAATCTAGCCTCCTCCATCAACAAACAAATCAGGGCATCCACAAGTTCCAAGACATCAATTTCTTTTCAACTTCCAAGAGACTATGTATTACTTCAAAGAGTCATCAAATGCCAACATGATAATGATTTCAAATGCATTATTTATCTGCAAATGAGGAGGTGAAGCTAAGCTAGGGTTTGGGTGTCATTTATTACAGAGTTAATGAATTCATTGTCTTGAAGACCATGCAAGGCTCAAGGCAGGAATATATGCAAATATTTCTCTGAATAATAACTTCTATCTTAACTCCTAAGAGAATATAGGTGAAATGTTTGACTTTAAGGCCTATTCATAACTTTTAAAATAACTATTTGGCAGATATAAAATATCTCTGACTAGGCTCAATAACTGCCTAATGCTTTATTGAAGGAAACAAAGCACTAGGTGGTAGAAATATCTTTTGAAAAGAGTAACTTCCATAAGCTAAGTCATTCGAATTTGCTTTGGGTTAAACTACCCTTTTTTTTATCTTTAATCTCTATTATTAGGCCTTAAACTCTACCTTTAAGCTTTGACTGTTCATTTAATCTTTTGATTTATCTTTCTGATCTTTTGCCTTTATCTTTTAACCTTTGACGTTTATCTGTCTTCCTTTACTTTCTTTAAACTCTACTTTTACTTAGCTAATCTTCTGATTTGGCTTTTGATTAAGATTATCCCTTTAATCTTTTAAACTCCTTCTCTTTACTATCCCTTTGATTGTGTCTGTCTTATGTGTGCAGGGGAGGCTCTTCTTTGTGGCAGGAGGGTTTTGATCCATTGATGATCATGTTTCATTGATGGAAAAATTTGGTATAATCCCTCTAGTCATCATGGTCCTATTTTAAGCTTTTGGATCGTCATTCAGAGGCTTATTTGATTTAATTTGGCCCTGCATAATTTATTTCATACATTTCCGCCATTAAAACCTCCACATAAATATAAACAATTAGTTAAAACCTGCGGGGAGGGTTTCACTACATTTTTCGAGGTTTTGGGTTGTCGTAAGGTGTATGTAGAAGAAGGAATGGTTCATGGGGGCAAGGTTCCAGAGGTGGAACCAGGAGAATTTTGAATGGGAGTGGGAAAGGTTTGAAAAAAGGCGCAGAGGGTAGGCGGTTTTGAAAACCAGGAGCAGTTTTATCATGTGGAGAATGAGCAGTAAGTGGTTTTTGGTGGGAGGCACATGATACACCTCAAGACGAGACATGTGGCGGGGAAAACTACATATTTCACGCGGGTCACGAAACGCTAACCCCATCGCAACTTTATTTGCGATATAAGATGCAGGTTATCGAATCTATGGATGGGAGATCAATGGCTATCGCATGTTTGGGAGGTGGTGAGCAGTGGGTCGTGTTGGGGTTCCCATGTTTTGGCCAGATTGGTAAGATCAAAAGATGAGACAACATCAGAACCACTTTTAGACCTCAGGATCTAGCCCTCCTGATTCTAGATAGGGATCTCTCCATGATTGTCAAAGGTATATGTCTTTGAATTTCAAAGGTTAAGATATTAGGCTAGTTGTGGGCACAAATTTTTGGTTATTTGATGCTTGTTTGGTTGTTGGGAAACTGGAAAGAAGGGCTCAAAATGAGACAGGGCTGAGAAAAGAGGATTTTAGGCCAAGGGGAGATAAATTCAGAGAACATTCAAGACCATTGGGCAAATGGAGTTAGGAAAGGGTTTACTTGCTATTCAATATGCAGGCTTTCAGTTGGGCTAGTCAACTAAAGCATTGGATCTTAAAGATGATAGTATGGCTTGAAAGGGTAAGAGGGAAGGTGAAAGCAAGGAAACCTCCAAGGTGACTTTTAGAAATTAGATCCAGGGACAGGACACACAATTGGACACTTGTGTTCTAGAATCCAAAGGCTAACTCTTCAGACAAGGAGAACATTAAAGATTTATAACACAAAGTTAAAAGCCTGAGATCAGAGAGAGACTTTGAACTCTCAATGCTTCGGCCTCCAGCTTAAGGGAACTTATACAAAGTTTAACCAATTTAAAAGGATCCTAGTGAGATAGAAACCAAATTCTAGACATCCCAGTGTTCCCAATTCATTCAATTAAATCCTAACAAGAACATCTAAGAAACTGACCTCATTAATTCATACATCAGCTAGTGATATATCTGAATCACTACACTGGTTAAATCAATTGAAATCAATTTTCAAATACACATATAGAAAAAAAAACATTAAAGGCAGGGAGAGCAGAGACATAGGGTACCTAACAAGGGTAAATCTTATGCCAGATTTCTGATGCGTGCCAAATGAAATCTAATGAAATGAATTAAAACACAGAGATAGAAAAACATCACCAGCTACTCTAAATTGAGATCCAAAGAAATGTGCTTGTCATATTAAGAGCAACGCCAATCATGTACAACATTGCCAACAGCTTGAATATTCAGTCTGAATACATCTCCCTCAGCCTATCTTACAACTTTACACAGAGATTGTATCTCAAAGAAAACAGCTTGCAATTCTCAGATATCCAATCAACAACCTTACAATGAGTTTCTTCATGAATTTTATAGCTGAAAGACAAGCAGAGGAGGTAGGTGAAAAACTAAACGTAGCATTAAAGCTCAGAGGAGGAAGAGGGTCGAGGCCCATTTTGTTTTAAATTATGTGCATTTATCTCTGGTACTCTTTGGATGAACGAGTGGTCTTCGTCAGACTTCCATTTACTTCGGGTATGTCTCTGATGTACTTTGGCTACAGTACTCTGTAGTACTCTGGTGACTGAACAAAAAGGTAAAATACTGGTGCTAGGGTCGTCCATACTGCATAACAAATGCTTCTGATAGCTTAGGACTGTTGTCAGGGCTGAAATTTCTTCAGGAACACGGTAAGTAATGGAAACAAAATGGGCGCTTTGTCCTTTCACAGGTATAAACATTCTATTGATGTAGCTACGCTGATGATATGGTTTTCTGTGCATTGGACCTTCTGGGTGATCCACGAGGTCTTCGATTTGGTACCTTGCCTCTAAATTATTGGATTTAGGCTTGAAATCTTCATTTACAGGCCTTAAGCTCTCTGTTTTACACTGATACTTTCTGACGCTCCGTTCCTGTCTCTGCCAAGATCTGTGCTTTAATGACTCTTGGAAATTTCTTACATATTTTAACCCTTTTCCTTGAATGGAAGTCATTTCAAACACCTTCCCGGGCTTTTTCTGTGATATCAGGCTTTGATCCTCACTTTTACTGTACTCCGTGTCACTGTACAGCGACTGTGAACCATGGCGGCGTTTCACCACCAGTACCCTGCAAAACACGCAACTCTATTATGGAATCCATGCATAGGGAAGGATGGCTATGGAGGGTTGTGAGAATGGAAACGCAGCATAGATGAGAGCGGTGGATGCAAAGGACCCTGTGGAAAAATGCAGTGAGACAATGGGAAATGCATGTGGAAGTCGGGAGAAATGCAAACTTTAATGTAAAACATTAAAATTTAGACATTTGGCAGGATGATATTATGTTAATGTAAAACAAAGGTTCGGACCTTTGAAACGAAATCCAAAGGAAATGCACGTAAAACATGTGAAATTAATTTGAAAGGTGGGACCCGGCATGGGTGGAGGGCGATTCTTTAGGACCGTCGGATCTCAGGAGGGGATCGACGGCCACGATCCAATTGGAGGGGAGAAGGGAGGGTCGACACTCCGATGAACGATGGCATGATTAGTTTATGACCGTCGGATCTTGGATTAAACAGATGGTCGAGATCGTATCAGGGAATCACAATCGCAAAGGGCGAAAGGTGGCATCATTTGGAAATTGAATTTGCGATTAGAGCGGAAAAGCGAGGGCCATCGGATCAACAGGGGAATCGAAAGTGCAGATTATCATCGGTGGATCGCAATCGGGAGGTGCAGAGGAGGGGACGCAATGCGACTGGCGCGATGCGATGGAGCGCCAGCCGTCCGATCCAGATCGAGATCTACAACGGGGATTGTAGTAGGGGGATCGCAACCGCAAAGGGCGGAAAGTGGCATCGATTGACAATTGCGATTGCGATCGGAGTGGGGGAAGCGGGAAAGCGAAGGTCGTCAGATCTATATGGATCAACGGTGGGGATCACAGTGTGGGACTTCAGACCAACTCAAATCGCATCAGGACTTTATCGCATAACACGGAAAGGCACTTCACCGAAAGATTGTGATTGCGATTAGTTCCCAGACCATTAGCGCTTGGTTCTAGGCGTGGGTCACGTGGGGAAGTGATTTGCGGGGCTGGGCCGGAAAGGGCTAGGCCTTATCATAAGGTGGAAAATGGGTTTTTTGGCCCCTTTAATGAAATTCGAGGCTGGGAAAAGGTAACGATAGAAGGAAAAAAGGGAAATTAGACCAAACAAGGGGTGCGTGTAGGATTTAAAGGGGATTTAGGAGAATTTAGAGGGTAAAAAGGGGGACGCTAACAAAGGGGAAAAAGGGTTGAAATGGGACATTTTTCATGGGAACAAAGGCAAATGAAGGCCTTTTGGAGCTCAACGATTCACGGTCAGTGAGGCTTATTGCCTTAAGAATAGCAGAGGGAAATCATCAAAGAGCAGAGAGCATGAAGAGGCTTCAAGGATGATGTGTCTTCAGGAGAAATGCATTCCTTGAAGGCTCAAAAAACAATCTAGCCCCTGCTTGCTTGTCAAGAAATTTATAGGGGGGCTAATAGGTCGGGTCAGCGGAAATGGAGGACAGGTGGCAAGGTATGGTTGGATGGTGGGGTTAAGTGGAGGATGGGCCCAGGGCCATAATAAATTAACGAAATATGTGTTAATTCATAAGGTTTTGCGAGCGTTTCAGGTATAGTGAGAGGCGGACCCGTATTTTAATAATTCAAAGGTTGAAGGTCCTTTTTATAAGGTTTATGGGGGTTCATGAAATGAAAAGGGAAGAGGCTTAGTTTATATAGGGAATGGGCTTATAGGTAGCGGAGTTCGAGGTCTTATGAGTGTGAGGGGGTTGGATCTTAGAAGAAAAAGGGGCTTAGGGGCTATTTTATATAAGGGTGGGTTTATGATATAAAACAGAGTTTTATATAAAATTTAAAACACTCGATAGGCTAAAACTTGGTTTCAAACAATGTAAAAGGGGGATTTTACATTGTTTAATTTCTTCAAAGGAAAAATGATGAATGAGGCTCTCTTTAGGAAGGTTTTTAGGAAAGGAAGAAATGGGTTTTTCATAGGAAAAAAAAAATGAATGAGAGTGAAGGTAAGGTAGTGAAATGAGGTTAATAGGCCCAACAATGAAGTCCTTTTTGGAGCAGTGAGGTGAAAATTAGAGGGCAGAGAAGGAAAATATAGTGAAAATAGTTTAACTTAGTATAATGAAGGCAGTGAGATTTCTAAAACTCACAATATTCCACAAATATTGTTTTTAGAAATCTAGGACCATTACTTAGTCATCTTTTGAGATCATAAAAAATTATTGATGACTAACAGATAGCAAAGAACAACCAGTGGCATTTTTCAGCAAAGTTATCAGAGATGTTGATCTCAAGTACAACATTTTGGAGAAATAAGTGTATGCATTGGTCAAATCTCTCAAAGCCTTCAGGACCTACGTATTACAGTCCCAGATAACTGCTTTTGTCCCTAATTCTATTGTTAAATACATGTTGGTTGAAAGTGATGTTGAAGGAAAAAGAGGAAAATGGATAGCGAAAATCCAAGGGTATTATTTGGACATTAAACCCACCAAGTTAGTCAAGGGATAGGGTTTAGAAAAGTTGTTGACAGAAACAAATTTTCAAGCATTGAGAATTAATCGGTTGGCACAGGTGGATGGAGTTTTCAATGAAGAAGGTCAGAGTATGTCCAAAATAGGTATTCAATACAAATTTTTGTGTTCAGATTGGTATAAATATATTTTTCATTACCTGTATTTCTTTTCTTGTTAAAATTCACTAAATAGAAATAAATACAGAGCTCTGAAGCTAAAATATCAGCCATATGTTATAATAGAAGCAAAGCTATACTGGAAAGATCCTGCTGGTATTTTGTTGTTATGTTTAACTGAAGGTGAATCTATTGAAGTCATCAAGGAATATCATGAAGTCCGTGTGGAGGTCATTATATCTCGAAGGTCACTACTCATAAAATCATCAATTTAGGTTTTTGTTGGCCCACCCTGATTGCAAATGTATATAGACTAGTCAGAAGTTGTCAGAAATGTCAGTTGTTTGCTGAAAAGAAAAGACTTGCTCCATTACCTCTCATCCCAGTATTCATAGAAGAAAATTTCAGGAAATGGGGGTTGGATTTTATTGGGGGGGAATAAATCCACCATCAAGAGGATAGTTCAAGTGGATTCTAACTACTACTGATTACTTCACAAAGTGGATTGAAGCAATACCCACTAAAAAGGCAAACGACCAAGTAGTGATGAAGTTTCTGGAGGAGAACATTTTCAGCAGATTCGGATGTCCAATCAAGATTGTAATTGATAATGCTCAGGTATTCAACTCTACTCGATTTATTAATAAGATGTTGGTCAGAATCTTGAAGAACAAAATCATTGAAAATCAGAAGGACTGGGATTCAAATTTTAAGTTTTCCCTTTGGGAATTTTGAGTAACTACCAGAAGTTCTACTGGTAAGTCTCCCTATGAATTGGTTTACGGAACTCAAGCATTATTTCCAACTTAGTTGGCCAAACCAGTGATTTTTTTCCTTCAAGAAGCTCAGGAAGAACCTAATGCTCTGGTGGGAAGATTGAACAAAGTAATTGAGTGAAGTGAAAACAGAAACAAAGTCAGAAATAATTTGATTTCTTATCAAGAAAAGTTGAAGTCTATATTTGACAGAAAAGAAAAATAAATCCTCTTCCTGTTATAAAATTATATATTAAAAAGCAATGCAACACATAAAATATGCGGAAAACACAAGCACGCAAAACACATAAAACTAGAGAGACATATATATACGTGGTTCACCTAATTTTGGTTACGTCCACCTCGAACAGCTTGTCCTTCCTTTCTATTATCCAGCAAAATGAAGAGACACAACCTATAGCAGATCCGCTGTAATATCCTCTGTTCTCTGTCACATTCTCCCTATCTGTTTCTCGCTCTGAGAATACACATACAATATATAGTCGCAATACAATACCCTCATACAAGCGAGGGGTTTCATTCTAGGGCAAAAAACCATAAACTAAACATAACTTCTACTGTTAGATCATCCGCCTAATGAACGAACCCGAATGACTAGAAATTACTATACTTTTAAAAGGAACTTTTACATATGTTTTTAGCTTCGGGGGTGCTGCCCCAGAAACCCCCTGCCAGGGGGGGGGCTCCCTGAAGTCAGTAGCCCCCACAAGACCCCCCAAGTAGTGTTTAATTTTGGGTGGCATTGCCGCCCCATTAAGGTACAAGGGTCCAACACTGTGATACAAAATAAACAAGATAATCAGGCTCCACACCCAACAATCTCCCACTTGGAGACTGATTGTAGTAATTGCACCGCTACTTCATTTGCTCAACAATGACTCCTCTTAGGACCTGGTTGTTTCTCATCTTCATCGTCATCCTTAAAGACCAATTGAAACTGAGCATAATCTTAGTTTCTCCCTGGTTACAACTTTTGTTAGCATATCTGCAGGATTCTGGCTAGTGTGTATCTTGTCCAGCTTCAACTGTCCATCTTCCAATACTGACCGTATGAAATGATACTTGAGTTGTATGTGTTTATTCCTGGAATTAAATGTTGAGTTCTTTGCAAGATGAATGGCACTTTGGCTATCACTGTATAGCGTGCCCATATCATGCTTCTTACCCAATTCATCCATAAACCTTTGTAACAAAATCATTTCTTTACTAGCCTCTGTAGCAGCAACATACTTTGCTTTTGTTGTTGAAAGTGCAACAACACTTTGGATTTTTGAAACCCAACTGACAGTTGATCCACCTACAATAAATACATATCCTGTAGTGCTCCTCATGTTATCTTTGTCACCTACCATATCTGCATCAACATATCCCTGTAGAGCAATGTTTGAACCACCAAAGCATAATGCTTGATTTGTGGTACCTCTCAAATAAATGAGAATCCATTTTACTGCCATCTAATGTTATTTTCCTGGATTTTTCATGTACCTGCTTACAACTCCCACTACATCTGTAATATCAGACCTTGTGCAGACCATTGCATACATTAAGCTTCCAACTGCTGATGCATATGGAACTTTAGACATATAGCCCATTTCTTCTTGGGTCTTGGGGCACATCTCCTTACTAAGTTTGAAATGGCTAGCAAAAGGTGTACTAACTAGTTTTGCATTCTGTATATTAAATATTTTCAACACCTTTTTTATGTACTCATTCTGAGACAGTGTTAATTTGTGTTTTTCCTGTCTCTATTTATTCTCATACCAAGGATTTGTTTTGCAGCTCCCAAATCCTTCATTGCAAATGAATTTGCCAACTTTCTTTTGAGCACATTTATTTCCTACGTGTTAGACCCTGCAACAAGCATGTCATCTACATACAATAACAATATAATATAGCTACCATCATTTTTCCTTTTCAGATAAACACAATGATCAGAGTGACATCTAGTATAACCTTGTTCAGACATAAACTTGTCAAATTTTAGATACCACTGCCTTGGAGCCTTTTTTAAGCCTTACAAGCTCTTCTTTAACCTACACACTAATTTTTCTTTCCCTTTGACCTCATATCCTTCTGGTTGCTGCATATAGATCTCTTCCTCCAAATTTCCATGGAGAAATGTTGTCTTTACATCTAACTATTCAAGATGTAAATATTCCGCTGCTACAAGACTTAAAATAGTTCTAATTGAAATCATCTTAACAATAGGAGAAAATATTTCATCAAAATCAATACCTTTCTTCTGTGCAAACCCCTTCACCACAAGTCTAACTTTGTACCTCTATTTTCCTCCATCTTCTTCCTTCAGCCTGTAAACCCATTTATTCTGCAATGTAGTGTTACCTGCAGGCAACCTGACTAAGTCCCAAGTCTGGTTATGCATTAAGGAGTCCATCTCTTCTTCCATGGCTAGCTCCCACTTCTTCCTACTTTCAACTTGCATTACTTCTTCATAACATTCAGGTTCACCAGAATCAGTCAACAATAAATAATATAATGAAGGAGAGTATCGTTCAGGGGGTCTACTTATCCTGGTAGATCTTCTAACACCAATTTTAGGTGTTTGAGGTGTCTGTTGCTGTTGTGGTGGTTGATGTTGTTGCGGCTCTTGATTATTATTATTTTCAGGCACCTTTACCTTTTCTGTGATCTCATCAAGAACTGTGTATTTTTTGTTTTCTTTTTCCTGTTTCTTTTCCTGCAATTGATCCTTATACAATACCTTTTTCATTGAATATTACATCTCTGCTCCTAATGATTTTGTGATTTTCATAATCATATAAGCAATAACCAAAATCATTAACACCATATCCAATAAAGGTACATTTCTTTGCTTTTGCCTCAATATTTGTTCTATTTTATTTATTAATATGGACAAAGGCCTCACAACCAAAAGGCTTTAAAAAGGAGTATTTTACCTTTTTACCTATCCCTGCTTCCTCTGGAATACCACCATCCAAGGAACTTGAAGGCCCTCTGTTTATTAGATAAACAGTAGTATCTACAGCATCTGCCCAAAATTGTAAAGGCAATCTTGCATTCAATCTCATGCACCTTGCACTCTCCGTGATTGTTCTATTCATCCTTTCTGACACACCATTTTCTTGTGGTGTTCTTGGAACTGTCTTCTCTCTGTGAATTCCATGCTCTAAACAATACCTATCAAACTCTTTGCTACAATATTCACCTCCATTGTCTAATCTGAGACACTTCAACTTCTTTCCTGTTTCAATCTCAAGCAAAGCTTTCTATTTCTTGAAAGTATCAAATACATCAGATTTATTATGAATACAATAAATCCAAGTTTTTCTAGTTGCATCATCAATAAAAGTAACATAATAACGAGAGCCGCCAAGAGATGATACCTGAGCAAGTCCCCATACATCTGTATGCACAAGCTCTGATTTTTTTATCTTCTTTTCTTTCCCAACTCTGAGAAATCTGACTCTCTTCTATTTTCCATAAATGCAATTCTCACAGAAATCCAAATCAACATTCTTCAAACTCAGTAACAAATTTCTTGAGTGAAGAATCTTCATCTCCTTATCACTCATGTGCCTGAGCCTATGATGCCATAATGTTGCATCTGCTCCTTTGGAATTTAAAGCATTAACAGAGTTCGAAGTATCATTGCATAAATACAATGTAGCAACCTTTTCGCATTTTTCTATTACCAGCGCTCCTTTGGTGACCTTCCAAGTTTTATCTGTGAAAGTTGTCACACAACCTTCACTGCCTAACTGCCCTGTTGAAATCAGATTTTTCTTCAGATCTGGAACATGCCTTACCTCCTTTAATGGCCATTGGTTTCCATTATTTTGTTTTACAAGAACCTTACCCATTCCAAATATTTACAGGGTTTATCATCACCTAAACGGACTTGTCCAAAATATCCTTGAACATAGTCATGAAAATATTTCTTATCAGGTGTGGCATGGAATGAGGCCCCTGAATCTACAACCCAAGAATCAGTAACATTTTTGAAAGAAATAATCAAATAATATTGTAACACAACACCTGTCACATTTTCTTCATGATTGTTTTCTTGTTGTGTGTCTCCTTATTTTCCCTTACGATATCTATAGTCTTTGTTTAGGTGTCCTTTATTTCCGCATTTCCAGCACACTATCCCCGATCTAGACTTGGATCTGCCTTTCCTTGATTTACTATGATATCCCGAGCTCTTTCCTCTTTCCATTCTTCTTCCCCTAGACTTTTCACTCAAAGCATTACCCGATGTCTCACCAGAGCTTTTCCGTCGCATTTCCTCGCTAAGGATAGCACCGACAACAACATCAAAACTTAAAGTACTAGATCCAGAGACAGAGTTACTAATGGCCATAACTAAACCATTCCAGCTTTCTAGCAATGTGCACAAAAATAACAGAGCTCTACCTTCATGATCAAAGTTTACCCCTACAGAACTTAACTGACTATTAACTGTATTAAAATCATTTAAATGGTTTGCAACAAATCCACCTTCCGACATCTTCATATTAAATAAACATTTCATAAGAAATACCTTGTTTGAGGCCAAGGGCTTTTCATATAGTTTCGCCAATGTCTTAATCAAACCCTCTATTGTTGTTTCCTTCGAAATATTGAAGGTTACCGACGCCGCGAGGCATAACCGTACTATTCCAAGTGCCTTTCTATCAAGAATATCTCATTCTGCGTCTGTCATAGTCATCGGCTTCTTTGTTTTTCTGCTCAATGGTAGGTACAGATATTTCTGATACAGATAATCTTCCATCTGCATCTTCCACAGTGAGAAGTTTTGGATGTTAAATTTCTCAACCCTAAATTTACCATCTTCAGCCATTGCTCCCACTCGAACCAGGAACCCTTCTTTCCTACGAGTTTATCAACCAAATAGACCTTCGGCTATGATATCATTTGTTATAAAATTATATATTACAGAGCAATGAAACACATAAAATATGCGGAAAACACAAGCATGCAAAACACATAAAGCTAGAGAGACACAGATATACGTGGTTCACTCAGTTTGGTTTATGTCCACCCCAAACAGCCAGTCCTTCCTTTCTATTATCCAGCAAAATGAAGAGACACAACCTACAGTAGATTCATTGTAATATCCTCTCTTCTCTCTCACAGTCTGCCTATCTGTTTCTCGCTCTGAGAATACACATACAATACACAGTCGTAATACAATACCCTCATACAAGCGAGGGGTTGCCTTCTAGGGCAAAAAACCCTAAACTAAACATAACTTCTACCGTCAGATCATCCACCTAATGAACGGCCCAGATTGACTAGAAATTACTATACTTTTACAAGACAATTTTACATCTATTTTTAGCTTCAGGGGCGCTGCCCCCGAAATCCCCTGCTAAGGGGGGGCTCCATAAAGTCGCAGCTGCCCCCCCTCAACCCCCCAGGCAGTGCTTAATTTCAAGTAGTGTTGTCGTCCCATTAAGGTATAGGGGTCCAATGCTATGATACAAAATAAACAATATAATCAGGCTCCACACCCAACACTTCCAAGCAGCAGATTTGGTATTAATATGGGACAACATAAGAGAAGAAAAGGGGAAGCATGGAAATTTTGAACCTATTTGGTATGGTCCATGTAGATTTATTGAAGCTAGTTCAAACAACACTTTCATCCTAGAAGATCTAGATGGAGAAGCTTTGCAGCTGCCTGTGAATGGGCAGTATTTAAATTATTATTTCGAGCACTAAAATACAGCATTTCATCATTGTAAATACTAGATTTTCCATTTTTTATATCACCAAACAATATTTGACTCCATGCCCAAGGTGAAGGCACTAATCTGCGGTTCTTAGTGCTTCGTGGAAAAAAACACTATCCCCAGGTAGAGCCAGATGTTGTGGCTCATTTGCATTTTCTTTATTATATTTTTCAAAATACAAAAAACGCATATATTTAGAAAACAAGACAAAATGTAATCTTTCATATGCTAGAAAATGATTTCATTTTTTTATTTCGATCGATTAATTTTTTGTTCAAAAGTGTGAAGGTGGGACCGACTGTTAGATTAATTCCCATGCTAATCATTGAGTGGAACTAAAGGAAATTCAAGTTAATGAAGATCAGTGGAAACTCATGGGCACTAATAGCCCAGAGGTGGTGCCTCCGCAGTTGACTCCGCTGAACGCTCGCTGACCGAGATCTACGGCTCACGATGACTACGGAGGCAGACCCCTGATGGATGTACCGTACCCCAGAGCGCTCCCGCAATGACGTAAGAAACCTGTGATGCAAACAACACATGTAGCTAGCTAAGAGAGAGCTCATCTATCACGTCATAGTGTCGTTACCTATCCAATCAAGCATTGAATTGGAATTAATGTTCAAAAATCCACTCCATATATATAAGGTGTTGAATTTATCCTTTTCCTTATTGGTTTTCATTCCCAGTTGTCCAAGAAGTCATCCTAGTCACTGTAATTTCTTACCTTTTCGTTTAATTGTTCTCCACCTGAAGTATTTCATGGCTAAACAGTCATATTTGTTTGGCTCTTCTAGCCATATCCCTCGTATGGACACTGAGAAATACATTAGAGATACTACCTGCACCGTTGAGAATTTTCCCTTCTACCAGCAAGTTCTTCTGAATGAGAAAAATTTCCCCATTTATTCATCCATGGTCAATTCCGGTGTTTTGAATGCATGTGTTCCTAAAACTAATCTTTTTCCTGAATTTCTACATTGGTTAGTGTTTGCATTGTACCCCGGAAATTTTTTTTGATGAATTATTTAGGGGATAATGTTCTTCAAGTCACAGCTCAGTTAGTATGTCAAGCCCTTTGTTATATGAGTCTAAATCTTATGTCCATTTCACTGAAGAATCATTGGCAGCATTTTATGAAAATCTTGCAGGACAGGAGTTTACGCAGATTATCTTCTTTTTTAATATGAAAGAAAAACATTTTTCAGCAGATGATAAAGAGTTCCCATTGGAGATTTTCGATGTAGAATTCAAGCGAGTACTACAATTTCTTTCAAATATACTTGGAAAGGAGGATGCCACTAAAATTGATAGGTCGGTGTTGTTATCACCCTAGTAATTCTCAGGTTATGGGATGAGGATTTATAGTTCAAGAAAACCAGGGGTAACCAAGAACCTCTTTTGAAATTTAGGATATAGCCTTCCTAAATTCCGGAGAGGGATCTCTCCTCACGATTTAGCTTGATTTTTTTATAAGATTTTAGGCTAGGTATGATTGGGCAATTGGTTTGTTTTGAATGTTTGGTGGGAATAAAAGGTACTTCAAGGTAAACCACAAAAGGATCTACCAGACCATTGGGGTATGGAGTCAACTTCTTGGCAAGCAGAGCTGGGAAATAATGTCAAAAGAGAAAATGTACTAAGGGCAGGGTAGATGACCTTCAAAGGGTTTGGAATAGGCTTTTTTGGTGAACGGGGTGAAATATGAACAAAAGGGAAATGAAGGATCCTTAAGTTACAGAAAAGAAGATGAAAGAAAGGGGTCAAAAGGGACCAAGAGCAGTTAAGGATTCTTAATCCGGATATCAGCAGAAAACATATCAATGAATAACTAGTAAAAAACAGGGATCTTTTGACACTAATCCTGTATTAACCTTCCTAGTTAATCATTTAAGATAGAAAACATTTAAATGTATGTATGGAACTTAGAAATATAAACAGTGAAAATATGAAAATACTTGACTTGTCTGATCAACACAAGAATCCTGAGTTATGATGTCTGATTGACTTAGTTCCAGTCTGCTGCTTCACAAATCAACTCACACAAACTCCAATGTATTCAGAAAAAATGTCTATAGTAGTCTTGAAAAATTTTATTCCACCTTCTATACTTCGAAATATGAAGTATTTATACAATAATTTACTACAAAATATCTGAGAGATATGTAGGAATATCTCTAGGAAAAAATAAAGATTTATTACATCAAAAGAGGGATAGTTGCCAAACAAACTAGCAATCTGTCCTTTTATTTAAGAAGAAATAGAACTAATTATCATATCTAACTGATTTGTTGTCTTGTTGGAAATGATTGCTGGCACTTGGAAAAATATTTCTAGAAGATAACTTGTAATACATTCTTCATCCTGTACTTTATACTCTGATACTCTTTACGTTGTTTTCTTACTTCTTGACTGCTGTAAAATGAGGAAAAACCTACAGTAAATTTTTTTTTGATTGATACTCTTTGACTCTGATCATTACCCTGATACACTTTCAATCTGATTTTTACCTTTAGGTAACAGTAATGTTCTACATTGTTTGCACACCTTTATATCAAATCAGTGAATCCCTTCCATTGTTCTACACTAGGAATTTTCATGTTCTTCAATTTCCTGTAGCTCTTATCAACCTCAGTGTACTTTGCAAAGTTGGGCTTGACAATGAAAATGTGTTTAATCTCATTTTGTAGAAAAAATAAATTCTCAAAATACTCCAAAATAACTTTTCCAGTTGAGGAACCTTGTGGCAAAGTTTTTTTTACCTGTTCTTTGGCATATGCTCTTATTTTCTTGTCATGCTCTATCTAAACCATTAACTTTTCATTTAAGGCATGAATGTCTGGAAATCCTTCTTGTGTTAGTATTGTGTATTTGGCTAAAAACCTTGTGGTTGACAAGTTCATGTCTTTACATCTTTCCTCCAAATTTCTCATTATATTCCTTTTGTTTAGGACTTTCTTGATTTGTAGTATGCTTTTAGTCCTATCCTGAATTTTCAACTCTTCAAGCTCTTTTATGTTTTTTTCTGTTTAAAAATGTAATAAGTTTCAAATCTTGAGAAGGTTTTCTAGCCAGTTCTTCTTTGGTTTTCTGAATTTCTATTTGGGCTGCCTTGAGTAGATCTCTCTGCTCATAAATGATTTAGATTGAAGGCCACTGCAAATGTATGCTTTGAATTATATTGTTCCAAAGATAGTTCTTGATATATGATACCTGTTCACTAAGATTTACCTATTTCTACAAAATCTTTACCTTCTCTTGAAGTCTGTTTGCTCTTTGTTCATGTCCCTTGGAAGTAATCAATGTATTTCTATTTGATGTTTCAAGAGTTTGAATGGTGTTTTTCAAGTGGATTATCTCATTATTCTTTAGGGACATTTCTTCCATGGCATTTACTCTGTCAGTTGTTTCACCTGTTTGATTTTCTTGTGATGTAGATGATGAAGCGGCAGAAATATCTTTAGATTTAATTAACACTGCAGTTGCCAATACTCCTTCTGGTGCTAAATGTTTTGCCAATGTGTAAGGGACAGCAGCAGTCACCGTTGGGATGACTATAGGAATGGAGGTTTCATGTTCTTTTTTCAATGTTTCATTTTCTTTCATTAGAGTTTCTATCTGATTTTCCATTTATTTGATTTGAGCTGTCATCTTTAAAACTAGCTGCATGGTTTCATCCTTTTCTATTTTCTCCTAAAGAATTTCTTTAGCCTGTGGGTGCTCACTCTGTGGAAGTTTAAGTTTCTTTCTCAAGGCATCAATATATTCATTCTTTTGCCTTATGAATGTCTTAGCAACTTTAATATTAGAGGGATCCACTCCAATTTCTATCACCAAATATTCTAAGGACTTGATCCTCAAATCCTTAGCATGTAGAGATGTTTTATCTAATTTCCTTTGAGTTTGTAAATTAGATATATTCTTTTGAAGCATGGTAGCACTCATGGTTTTGTTAACTACCTTTGAATACAGCATTTCTGAAGCACTTCTATGAAACTCTATTTGGTTAAGTTCATGTATGGTATCTGCATTTCTTCAAGTTCTGTTTTCCTGTAATCTGCAGCTGACTTTAGGTCTATAACCATTTGCTGGAGAAAAGACATAAGCATTTTATTTGTTGAATAATCAAAAGTTGTCACAAGTCTGTCTTTGTCTCCTGGTTTTTCTTTAAGGAGTTTAGAATAAACCCCATTCTTAATTTCCTCATTTTTATCTCTGATCTGCTTGAACTTTTTATGGATTTCAGAATCCGTTTCTTCTGCTGCTCTAGAAGAGGAGGGAACTTATGCATTTACATGTGTTTCAATCATTTCCTTGCCTTTTCCCTTTGTTAGCATCTGCTCTTCCTCAATTTCTTTAAGTGTCTCATTGAAAATTACTGTGGCTTCATCATCTGTTTGCTGACCATTATTTTCATCTATATATATGATCTTTTCTTTCTCAGCATCAGTGATTTTTTCTTTTTTGTTGTAAATATTTTTAAATTTACTTTCTGCAATTGTCTCTGTTGTATAGCTTTCCTCTTTTCTGAGTCTTTTATTGGACACTTCTACTTGCTTGCCAACTATAATCACATGTGTACTATCCATCTATTGTCCCTACATGTTATCTGTTTTCATTTCCTGAATATCATCAATCAATGTGTTTGCAACCCATTCAATCTGATTAGCATACTTTTGAATTTGTGGCTTTGAGTCATGGAGGAATGGATTTAACTTACACTTGACTCTGAGGTTACTTAAAACACCTTGAGGGTCATAGTTCCAATGAAAGCTTTCTTGGAACTTAAATTCTGATAATTTTTTGATGATCTCTTTCAAAGCATCTCTGCTATTGACTATGAAGAGGCCAATTTGATTTTTTAGCTTGAACTGTGCTTTCTTTTTGGAAGCTATGAAATTTACTGCATCTGCATTCAAGATCTGCCTCAAGTACTCTAAAGCAAAAATCTTGGTAGTTAGAAACTTGGGTAATTTTTAAGGAGCCAGGAGTGCACCATATACTCTGATTTCTGTGTGATTTTTGTACAAATACCAGTCTCCTACCTTACAGTTTTCAAACAACTGTAAAATTCTTTTGATGTCTTCATTAATCCTTGATGGCTCTGCTTTGTTCAAAAAATTCATGGCAGGTTTACTAAACAAATCATTGAAGTCTTTATAGCTATATTCACTGTTGTTTTTCCTGAGTAGAGAAGTCCAGAATATCACTGAAAGAGGTTTACCTTCCAAATCCATATTTTGTAATGCAATAGGGAAATTTTCTACCTAAAAAAATAGGAAGAGATGTAACAGATAGGATGAATATCTGAATACTCTTTCCTCAAGTAATTTTTTCAACTGATAATGCATATTATCAGCAATGAGTTTGGAAAAGTTGAAGACTAGTTCTGGATGTTGTCCTGGAGACAAGGTAGAGAGGAAACCTACAATGGAGGCATCTGTAAACTCATCATTAGGATAGCCTAGAATGAATGAAAGCATGGAAATTATTTGTCTATAGCCCTCAAGGAAATCAAAAGTTTCATAAGGTGGATTTAGCTTAGGAAGGTTAACATGAGTAAGCATGAAGTTCTGAAGGATCATAAACTTCCTAGGGAAATCCAAGTCTAAATACATCTGAGTTAAATCTTCAATGGACAATGATACTGCTCATGGATCATGGCTCAGTTGGAGCATATCATTGATGGCTTCAGCAGTTATATAAAACCTGAACTCATTATTTTTGTTTACCATACATCTCTGGTCAGGGATATAGTGTAACTGACATAACCTAATGAAATATTGAGCTTGATGAGTGATGGGAACCACATATTTTGGAAAGTTGGAGTCCCATACAGGTATATCTTTTTCCACTTTCTTCACAAATTTCTCATGACACCAGTTATGTACTTCAAGTAGATCGAACTCTAGGGTAGAATCAATAATTATATAGTCTAAATCAATCAAGGGAATTCTCTGTTCAGAGGTGACAGGTGGCTGCAACAGTCTAACAACTGCAGTGGAATCTGCAGTTAGGGCAGGAGTAGGTTTATTGATTTTAGAAGGTTTAGGATTTGGAAGCTTGCTAGAGGTCGGCTTCTGAGATTTGGGACCTCCAGTCCTAGGAGTAATCTACTTTTTTGTCATTTTGAATGAAACTAAGCAAGATTAGACTGTTTTCTCAGCTTCTTTTTGGAAATAGAAGGCCAATTAAGCTGCTTTTGGAAAAATTCAGAATCTAGGCGAGGGTTTACAATGTGCAGAGGACTAGAAAAATAGATTTCAACCGTGGAAATAGATTTTGGATGGTCAAAAACTCTTTAAAACTGAACTAGGCAGAAGTGGAAAATTCTGGGAAAATTTTGACAGGGTTCCCCCTATTTCTTCAAGGTTTGAATACTTTTAGATGAGTAATTTCGGCTTATATATTCAAATTGGTTTAATATTGTTCTTGGAAATTAAGAATTTGTAGGTCGGATTACTGAAAAATACCTTAAATAGGTATGGTTGCGTCAAAGAGGGTTTCCAGGTTTATACCAGTCTTCAAATTGGTCGCATTTTCTTGGTAGAAGGCGCGAAGAGTATTTGGCGGTGAATTTCATAGGGGAAATGTCTTTAGAACGATGAACTGGTTCGAAAAGGCTCTGCAATGGTGTCTGTGAGCGATTTCTCAAAGGATGAAGGCACAAAGGTATGCAAATAATAAAAATAAGCCTTGAAACCTTAAGTTTTATCAACATACATAACATTTATTACAGGTTGAAATTAATGGCGGGAGTGCTTTTTGCACTAAAGGCAAAACCATTAGTGGTTATCGCATTGCTCCTAGGCGGTAAACGTTTTTTTGCTTTTGGAATGCGATCTAGTAGAAATGAGACACGTAGTGACTGGTGGTTTCATGAAACAGCTTTTATCGCATTATTTTTTACAAACTTTGCCCGATCACTTTTGTTGTGTGATATGAGATCCGCACTGTTGGATCTGACTCCGTGATACGAATGACTGAGATGCATCGGGAAACTGCGAGACAAGGGAAAGTGGGACCCGAGCTCATTATCATTTATTGATTTTGATAGGGATGATTGACGGTTAATAATTAACGCGATGGGAATGGTGGGGCATGAAGTTTGGTTGTCGCGTTTAATTAGAATCGTAGGATTAAAGAGATTAGGATGATCGAACGGTTGAGGTTGAACCCAAGGGCACTGTGAAAATGGAATGGATAATGGGTTTCTAGTACATAAAATGAGTTTATGTATAGAATGGGGTGGGTCAAATAAAGGTTTAACCACGGGTTCAAAATTTATATGAAACATGAGGTTTCACATATTTATGAAAGGGAAAAGGCTTAAGGAAAAATAAGCTTAGGCTTTTAACCTTGGGTTAAGGGTAATTGGGAAAGGGAATAATGATGTAAGTATTTTTTGTGCGTTGTTTTAAATACACATAATGTAAATAAAATGTGCCTTTTGTATTATTTTAACTTTATTATATAGTTTTAGACAGCGGAGGGGTCTAATAACCATAGAGGAAAGGGGTATATTTTTATGGGTAGTTTTATGTCAAAGGGTTAATTTCGGGATGTTACTTCAACATGTGATTAATATTTTTGACATAAAAGCATATAATAAGGGGGTTTTTGGGATATTAAATAAAAAGAAGTTATATTAATAGGACTAGGATATTTGATAGGGAGTTAATAAAATATGTTAAGTGTTAATATGAAAAGGGACAATGAATACTCAAAAATTCATAAATAAAACTAAGGAAAGTGAAAATTAGAGTAAAGCTTTGTTTTCATAACTTATGCACTTTTACTTAGTATATCATTTTTTTTGAGGGTTTCATGCTTTGTAAAATGGGGGAAGTTAATTAAATGGGCCTTTATGTAATATTTAAGTAAGAAAAGAGTTCTTACTTATGAAGTAAAATGGTGATGAATGCATGAAGGGGTAAACGATGAAAATTTCTGGGATTAATATAGAAACTTAACATTTTCAAATAATCAGTCTTTGAGCCTTGGGTCTGGTCCCAACAGAAGTCAAGGAAATGTCTTGAGCCTCTTTAACTAACAGTCTACAATATCAAATTTCTATGGGGAGGGGAAATTAGTTATTTATAGCCTGGTAAAAGATATTTACAATGATGTTTCCCACCTTCTTCTACCTACCCAGTTATATCTTCTAACACTTTTTCCTTCTATTTTAATCAGGTGCATTTGAACTAACAACCTTACAACATTTTTTTTTTTTGAAAGCAGTAAACTATCTAATTCTACACTTATTTCAACCAAGAATCTAGATTAAACTGTTGGATTCTTTTATTCTCTACCTGACTACTGAATTGTCGGGATTAAACTATCTGACAATTCTTTATTCTCTATCTAAAACAAGTAAATTGAGACATGATAAGTCAATATTAAATTTTTCAACTCATCATGGATTATGGCATTTATTGACACTCTGTCATAATCAACTGCAAAAATAAAAGTAGTGGCATTTAGACTTGCACACTTTCATGTTTTATTCATATTTTTTCTTTTGGGGTATCTTATTTTTTCTAAGTCCTTTGATTTTCTTTTAGGACTTCTTACCCTTTTTTTGATTTTTTATTTTTTATTTTTACAAAATATGGGAAATAATTTTCAGAAAGAAAAGTTTGTACATATTTACAAGACTATCATGAGTCAAGTCAAAATTATGAATCCTATATTTATAGGTTACTAACAGGTGCTTGGGTTATTTGCCTTGATGATGAAGCCTAAAGTGGTGTTGGATATTCCCTCCTACTGGCAAGAGAACGTTAACACTCAGCTTATGAGCCTATCCCTCACTGTGATATCCCAAAATGGAACAATGCATTGATACACAAACACAATATTTGTAACACAAAAAGTTTACATAAAATATTCAACAATCATAGAATGTATATAATAGATGAGCCCTTCTATTATTATTGGAGATGGATAAACAGTAGAACAGTGCTCAAATAGATGCACTCAAGCCAAATACATAGGCTAGAATGATACTGAAAACATGCCAAAGTAGGCACTACGTAACTAGAGAGCTATTGGAAGAAATACTGCGTTGTCCCTTCAGCTGATGATGTAAATATAGTTTTTGGCTGAAAATGGAAATGCATATCTATGGAAATCTGGATTTTTGATGATGCCAAGATTCTAGGTTTGGGCACTATGATGGCAGCCCAAGATAACCCAGAAAGGATTTCTCAGATCTGTCAATCTAAGAAAATCATCCTCTTGGGGTTTCACTATACAACTGTTGGGTATGCAGCTCTGAAGCTTGATGTGAAAAATAGATGGCTACAATATGTCACAAGATTAGATCTAAGCTTGAAGGTTTGATCCCTTTACTAGATCCTCAAGCTAGAAGCTCAAGATCTATCTCTTCAATCCTCCTCACAAGATTGCAGTTGCTACTACACAACTGCTACCAAAAATTGAGTTGTAAAGGATGGAGGCTCTCTAGCCTGCTGCTAAGATATTAAAATCAGCTCAAGAATGATGGAAATAATGGATACAATGTGATGGAATGGTCCTCCACTGGATTACTAGATGAAATGCTAGCAACTTCCCTTCTCCCTTGGATCTACAAGAATGGACTGCGCAATTCCTGATGGAAATGATACTGTAGGGAGATGAATAATAGATGGCCTAATGCATGATATATTTCTAAAGCACTGGAAGGCTGATCTTGAAGCCTAAGGTGATAGGATAAATCCTTCACCAGTTCCTCTGTTGAAATACTGAAGGATAACCTCCTCCTCTCAAACTAATCTTCAGAAATGTGCAATTTCTGAATATGGATGTTCTGCAGAAAGTAGGAAAAATATGGCACCAATGCCTGATGATGAATGTATATCAATATAAAACCTTCCCAGAGTAGGCACACAATTCCCCCATGGGTAAGGGTGGGATTTCCGCTCGAAAACACCCTGTGCTAAACAATGCTGCAGACTTAGCTAAACATCTCAAGCATGCTTGGAATGTCAAATGACAAATCCAGATCTAAAAAGATCACACATCAATAATAATATAAAACCTTCATTCTAATGTTCCTTCATCTTTCTTATATATATTATGATCCTTCTCATGCCTTGGCCCACCTAATAACTGCGTTGTACATGCGGACATAGGCCTCCATGTTGACTGCGTTGTTTTTTTTAATCAGCGGTTGTCATTGATGTCAACCCAAGAAGCACCAAAGGCTACCCCAATATTTCATGGTAATTTGACCTAAAAAATTACTATATTCTGGGTCAATAATTCTTTTGATGATTTCTACTTGTGAGATGTTTCCGTTGATATATGGCATGCCATGTAATTCTTCACGGTTTGAGAGATATTCATGTTTGAAGTTTGTAACCTCAGTTAGTGGGCTAGAACCCCATGGGGTTGTGGCATGGGTCATTGACAAGTCAATAATCAATAATTTTCAAGCTCCTAAAATATTCACTTGTTTAAGCCCCTCTCAACCTAAGCATTTATTTAAAGTATGATCCTCATATCCTACTTATGTAGGTATTTTTCTATCTGAAACAGGTCATCGTGGAATTTTCACTCTAATTTTTTTTCTACAAAGGTTCAAAAGCTGAAATGTTTTTGAAGTGAAGCCAAAATCCTGAGGAAGCCCCTGTAAAAATTCCAGGTCAAGGTGAGCAATATTTTCAGAGATATGATATGTGGAATTCAATGTTTTTGCAGGCTCCTGAAATTCATCTCAAAGAAGTGACCTTGGGAAAATCATCATACCTCTCTCTCTAGGTATCGGATTGGAATTCTATAAAAATTGAAAGATATTGCACAGACTTTAGTTTTCATTGTATCAATTTTAGAGCCTAATGAAGAAACAATGACACGTGGCACGCCATACAATTTTTCTCTATTGAAATAGTCCATAATTAAAGCATTGTGAGAGTTGAGCATAACTCTCCCTTGAAGAATCCAAATTGGGTCAGACCTGTGGCATTGGAAAGAAGACTCAGAGGACTACTACAAGGCCAAAAATCACATATTGGAGATCTGAAATAACATAGATACACCAGATTCAATATCAAGCTCCTAGAAGGCAAGAAAAATCTAGATCATGTGTTCTCAAAGACTGCAAAGGACCAGACTTTCTAGGGCAGAAAAGCAAAGCAAGGTGTATCAGAGGATAGCATGACAAGAGCAGCAATCAAGGTGTAGAACAACAGCAATAAGTTCATCACATGAATTCTTCAAGTGGGCAGCACTGCATACAGTCATTATAAAGGTATCATTGTACTAAGTCATTGTAAATACATTATTGTAAAAATTGTACTAGTGTCTATCTGCCAAGAGTTGAAGAGGCAGTGTCGGGAGGTCTAGGATCATCATTAGGTAGTTGTGTCATATTTGGGGTTATGGTCTAGTGTGTCTTCTTCTTCTACATCATTCTATATCATTGTAAAGTGGACCATTTTCCCTAGTACGGGAGTCCATTATTCTTTTATTCTTCTATAGGGTGGTAGGGTGGTGCATGAAGTCACCAATAGGTTCAAACCTATGAAAACTTCAAGGTGGTAGGGTGGTGCTAGGGTGAGTTGTAGCTCATTGGGTGTTGGGGCATCTGTTTAGTTGACTACTGAAGAATATCAGGCATTGGAGCGTCCATCCAGTGGGAGCTGGAGAAGAATGTTTTTCTAGATTCTAGGAAGTTGGAGCTTTATTTTCAATTGGAGTTGAATATTAAAGAATTATTAAAAAAGCATTATGTGGTTTTTGTCCCAGAGTGGGTTTCCACCTTAAAAACTATGTGCATTTGTGTTCCTTTTGTTTACTTATACCATTGTACAAACACTTATAATAATTGAATATTAAATAATGCTGTAATTGAAAGGAATACTGATTCACCCCACCCCCCCCCCCCCTCTTAGTATTTCCAACAATTGGTATCGGAGCTTGGTTCCTTCAATAGCAGTTTAGCAGCTAGAAGGAGGTCATGGAGCATACCAAGAATGGTGTGCCTTTGTTCAATGAAAATAATTATGCACTCTGGAAAGGAATAATGGAGGTCTATCTCTTGGCGTAAGGTTACGAGTATGGGACACTGTTCAAAATGGATTTACATCAACCGTGGATGAACAAGGTAAGAAGAATTTGGTAAATGATGCAAAAGCAAAGAATATTATTATCAGTGGACTTATTTAATCTGCTTATCATAAGGTGTTGGGTTGTAAAACCACCAAAAATGTATGGGAAAAGCTTGAGAATATATATGTAGGTGACTCAAATGTCAAAGAAGAAAAGCTTCAAATCTATAGAGCAAAATTTGAGCAACTCAGAATGAATTAAGATTGCAACATTGCTACATACTTCCAATACATTGATAAAATAACTAATACTCTGGAAGGATTGGGAGAGCCAGTTGACGAGAAGACTATTATACGAAATATTCTTAGAACGTTACCAGGGAGATTCAACCCAAAGGTATCGGTCTTAGAATAAAGTGAAAATCTGGACAAACTCAGAAAAGAGGAATTACATGGAGTTCTCATAGCATATGAAATGAGACTTGGTGAAGAAGAGGGTACTTCGCATCTAGAAACTATGTTTTTTGCATCTAGTAAAACCAATAAGGACAAACAACCTTCAATTGAAAAGACATGCACCTGCAAGTGTGAAGAAAAGGGAGATGACGAAGAAGGTCTTTCAGATGAAGAAGATGCTTACTTTACAAGAAAACTAAAAATCGGTAAGGGAAAATTCAAAGGTAAACTTCTATTGATATGTTTTGGTTGTGGTGAGGTTGGGAATTTCACATCAAAATGTAAGAACAAAAGTGATGGCAACACAAAAGGAAATAAAGGCTTTAATAAATTCAATAAGAAAAGATCCAAAAGGAACTTTCTCTCTAAAGAAGATAGATCATCATCTGATGAAGACAATGACAGTGAAGAAGAACCCAATGAGAGATTATTGTTTATGGCCAAGCACAATAAACAAGAGGTATCAAACAATGAATAATAAGGGTTGACCATAGAATAATTTTTTAAGGAAGCAATCAAGCTTATAAAAGAGCTCAAGGCTGAGAAGATCCATTCCAATACTCTTGAAGAACAAGCTTAAGGTCTCAAAATTGAAGTTGAAGAACACAAATTCATTGAAGAGTCACTTCAAAAGAAGTTGGAAGAAAGAAACCAAGAAAGGGAAGAATTAGAAGTCGAAGTAGTCTCGTTGCGTAAGGAAGTGAAGAAGGGAAAAACTATCCAAAACTATGCCAATAGCTCAAGGGCATTGGAAGAACTCATCAACAATCAACGATCCTACAAAGAACGGAACTGGCCTCAGTTATAAAGAAGAAGAAGCAAGATCTTCTACAAAAAAATACAATGAACCTATGAGATCTGACATGCATGAAAGAACAACCTTGGAAGACAATTCCACGATGAATATTTCCATCAAGGTACCAACATATTTTTTATGGCTATTGTTATTCATGTGGAAAATTTGGTTATAAAGTTGTAGAATATCACACATACCCTAGGAACCAATACATTTCCAGGAGATCTATCAAATATGAACCTCCCAAAGCTCAGCGAAACATCAATAGATTTGAACATTAAAGAAATAATATTGAATGTTAAAAATGTCAAAACTTTGGACACATAGCCAGAGACTGCAGACTTGAAAATCCTCTAGAAGAATATTTTGTAATATTCCCAATTAGTTCTAAGCTAATGGGAATATTCAATTTTGTTTTTTTTTTTTTTTTTTCAAGAATAAAGTTGTAAAGGAGGTTCATAAGACTCCTAAATAGTAAATAAATCAATGCCAAATGTGAAAAATGCTAAAACTAAGCTATTTAATCAAGCACCCTTAGGTGTGAAAGGGGTTGGATGTTTTGACTCGGTCAACCATGACCAAATCTATAGCATTGTCTTGGAGGAGTGGTCGTCAATGAGGCACAGCACAGTTTTAGATGGAGATGGCTTGTGTCAAAGAAGATATTTCATTGAAGGTGGTTTAGGGTTTACAAGCTCTTGACTTATAAAAGGAAGAGGATGGTAGCATGAAAAGGTTGTTGAATGATATTTGATTTCTAAAGTATCGTCTATTTAGACATATAGTTTTCTTTAGTTGTTTAGCCTATATTGAAAATGTTGTTTATCATTGGGTGTTCCTGATCGGGAATCCCACCTCTTCCCATTGAGTAGCTCTTGGGAGATTCTTGTATTGTATAGTCCACTATCTGGCTGAAGGCCAAGCTTCTTCTTCCAACTACAACGCAGATCCTATTGAGGGTTTGTTTTTCTTTGAAAGTTGCAGCAAGTGGAGGCTAGATCTACTCAGATCTAGACCACTTCAGTGCTCATTTTCAGTGGAGAAGTCTTCTATTCCATTGGCAAGAGAGTATTGAACATCTTGAGCTTCATTTTCTGATCTTGGCATGTGGACAACCATGTTCTAAACCCTACAGCATATTTTTACTTATAGATCTGTGTTTTTTCTGTAGGTGTTGTTGCAGGTGTTTTGGCACACCATTTGGAGAGTTGGGTTTCAAGTGTTGAGGATATGCCCTTCACTTTGGAGATCCATTGGAGGGGATCTATTTCATGTTCATATTAGATCTGATTTGCATACTTTTGTACATTTCTGAATCACTGAATATTTCTACAGATCTGCAACTTAGATCTTAGATCTAGTTCATGTACATGGTGTTTTGCTCAAAACCCCAAGGGGGATTGATAAAAAATCCTCTATAGTGTATGGATCCGTTATAGATCTAAAATTTCATACACTTATATGCTCTAGATCTAAAGTGTAATCTTCAGCTACTACAGCTCAATAAAATAACGCTTTCAAGCCTTTTTCGGTCTTTACATGTGATTACAGCACCTCTTTTTGAGGATTTTGTTTTGTTGGAGACTTGTATTTCCTGTTATGCATCTCATGGTCCATATTTTACATCTATTTTTTTGTTGTAAATGTTATTTAAAGGTCTCCATATTGGCCTCCTGCTCTTACTTTGATGATTTTTTTATTTTTCCTACATATCTATCTTATATTGTTGCATTACCTATTTGGGGATATTACAATGGTATCAGAGCATCATCTTGGCATAGCATCTGCATTCTAAGAAGCCAAAATGTCTTCTGAAGAAGAAGAACCTCTTACTGACAAAGATAAGAGGTATCTAAAGAGAAGACAGAAGAAATTTGATTACACAAATGACAATGAAGACAAGGGTAAAAAACCTGTATCTGGAAGTGAAGAAGAAGGAAAGGACTTTGCTAAGATCCTTTTAAGAGCCATGCAAGATCTTGCTAGAGAGATCAAAGAGATGAGAATGGACAGAATCAAAGATTCCCCTAAAGGATTTCATCTTGGAGAAATATCTTGCATGTCTCACCACTGGAATGATCAACCAATGCATTAGCCACAAGTTTCCCAACGCTCTACCATACCTACCTTTTTGGTTGTGGGAAATGAAGGGTTTTAAGAGCAAATGTAATATTCCAAAACTAGCATGCAGCTAATTGGAATATTGATTTTTGGTTTTTACACTTAGGAGATGAATAAATGGGTAAGGAGGCCCATATTTTTCAAAAATAAGAATAAAATCCCTCATAATGTGAAAGGGGATCATCATAGGAGCTGGATTTCACACCCCTATGTGTGAAAAGGGACATTTTCATGTGGACAAGGTCAAGTTTGACCAAGTCAACAGCACTGGGATAAGAGGTGGAGATCATCTTTGGAGACAGCGCAGAGATAATGGGAGGAATATTCCTTGGTGGAGGAAACCCTAATGAGTGGGACCCAAGGTGAGAGGGCTTCCATTTGTATAAAAGGAGGGCAAGGTAGCCATAGCAAGACATCATATGTTATGGATTATTGAAATTATGGTTTGTTAGACTATTGTGCTTTCTTCAACTGTTTAGTTGAGATTGCTATGCTGCTTAGCACAAGGCATTCCTGTTTAGGAATTCCTTCTCCTTTCTTGGGAGGCCTCTTGAGGGAGCTTTTACTTCATTTATCCACACCCAGGCTTCATTCCAAGCCACCTCCTTTAGCTACAGCGTTATTTCTGCAGCATTATAACGTTGTGTTGCAGGGTGTTGCAATGGAGTTTTCACAACACCACTTCCAGAGCTTATTTTTTAGAGGAGAAAGCTTTATTTCCTTTGGGAGATTAGTGAGGAAGCCCTTGGAGCATATTTCAGATCTTGGCACTTCGCCAAACTATTTTCTATCTCTTGCATCGCAGTCCCTCTCCTTGACTGCATTATTTTCAGTGAGCATTTGCAGTGAGGGCTTGCAGTGATTGTTGGAGGGTGAGATCTTCAGTGTTAGGATCAGCCTTTCACTTGGAAGATCCATTGGAGGAGGTATATTTAGCTTATGCATCATATTCAGCCATATCCATCCATTTCTTGAGTTGCAGCTACTATTCAATCCTAGGACTGCAACTCCGACATTTTTTCCATTTTGCATATTTCAGGAAATCCCTCTAGGATTGTCTTGGAATTGTCTTTGGGGATTTAGATATTTGCTCCCCACATTGTATGAGTTGTATATTTCCATATCCATGTATTGACATACTCCAGCAGCAGTTGTCTCTAATAAAACTTCACTATCATAGCCTTGGGAATTTTCTGTGTAGCAGTGTACTTCATTTTTTTTATGTACATGTTCTCTTAAGACTTGTATTTCCTAACTTGAGTGATTATTTCCTCAAGATCTTGTATACATTTTTCTGATGTAACATTAATATAATGGCTATTTTCTCTTATTACATTTTATGATTTGATCTATCACTTCTACTCCAGTTTTGTGTTCATGTATTGTTGCATCCCCATTTTGGGATATTACAGTGGTATCAGAGCATAATCTTGGCTTAGCCTGTGGAATCTCAGCCAATATGCTATAAAGAAGAAAATATAAACAGAAAAGACAAAAATAAGACTCCATTCTTTGGAGGAAGAAAGGAGGAGAGACTTTCAAAGTTTCTTTCTCAAAATTTGCAAAGCATTCAGGGAGATCTCAAGAAGTTGAGGAGGGAGATGAATAGAGAATCTCCAAGAGAGTTTGAATCTGAGGAAAACTCTAGATTTTCATATGATGAGTGTGAGCAGGCAGCCACACACTATGATGCACAGTGCAGTCATATGCCCAGATTTTCCATGAGGGAGATAGAAGAAGAAGAAATGCCTAAGAGAGAAACTCTTAGTGATTTTCTGCAAGAATATGAGTCTCAAACTCAGAAGTTTAGAGATCATATCACTTTTCCAGAGTTTTTCAAGATCAAGGTAGAGAGAAGCAAGCAGCATAATGAGAGTAGATTTCTCTTATCTAATTTTGATGGTTCACCTACATGTTCAACTAGAGCTTAGGTGGAGGAGCTAGACACCTATTTGCAGCACCACCAAATTTCTGAAGAAGAAGCCATCAAAGTTGCAGCGCTTCATTTTGGAGGTAAGGCCTATGCATGGTGGATATTTGAGTCTTGTTCTTTGAAAAATGAAAATACTTATTCTTATGCAAGGTTCACTAAGAAATTAGTGGAAATATTTAATAAGAAACATTCTGAAACACATGTGGTGGAGCTAAACAAACCTAAAAAAACAAATACTTTGCATGTGTTGGAGGAACCTATGAGCTCAAATCCATTTCAGAAATCCATTAAGGAGGCTGAAATATTGCATCATACCTTGTTAGAGGTAAGACCTCTATCTCATATTCTTGAACAAGAGGGCATGGAGATCCCTTTTTCAAAAGAGGATCCAATTCTTTGGAGGTTGCCCATTCATATTAAAGAGGAAGAAAGGGTTGAGGGCAACAACGTTGTCATGTCTAGAGCTTATCTAGCACCTCATGCATAGGAAGAGGGAGCTCTTGCTCCAACAAGAGGGATTCTTGTATCATTGCAAGTAATTCCCCAGAATCTCATATGTGGAGATCAAGGCACAACCTATGATCATCATGTGTCATTTTTGATAGAGTGTGAGACCATGCAGATCAAAGGAGGAGGTAGGGAGGATGACCAGCATCATGTGATGAGGAGCACACACCCCTATCTATTTCAGGAGGTTGATGCAAAGAAGAGGGAGACAGGATCGTGCAGTGAGGGCAAGGACAAGTCTGTCCATTCATATATGCAGTCTACTCTTGATATTGATGTCTCATTTCATGGAGGCATTTCACCAGGGAGACCACCAGATCAACAGATGATGAGAGATGCTCCACACTTTGAGGCACCACTCATTGATTTCAGAAGAGTGGAGACCTTGGGAGAGCTTGGTACAGTGCTGAGAGTCTTGGGTAGACTCAAGGAGAGGAGAGGCATTCTCTCAACATTGTTGAGCTAATTTATGTACCTAAACTAACACAATTATTTATTATCAATCCGGGTTGTTTATGCTTTGAGGAAAGTTCACTATATGTGAAGATCTAATATAATCAAACCTTGAAAGATAATTTATTCAAAAGAAATACATCCTACAACTCTAATTCAACTTGTTCAAAGTAGAGGAAAAATATTGAGATGATTCTTGACTCAAGAAGTCCACCTTTACCTCAACTATCACTTAATGAATCAGAGATTTAAAATCAAGAACTTAAGATGGATAAATTGTTAATGAAAGAAGCTCTTAACTTAAGAGACACATAAAGTATTTCATCATAATTTATTCATCTCAATACTCAAAATCACAATAAGAAACTACTTGCATGCAAACCAAAGAAACTAGTTGTAATTCATCATTTTAGTAGAAGGGATGTTCAACTTGAACACCTGTTTTTCCAACTTGATAAAGTGATGAATAAGCTATGAACTAATGAAATCAATCATTATGCATGAACCATGAAGCAATCTGAAATAAAGCTCTGAAAAACTAGTTCTACAATCATCAGATTACAAGGAAATAAAACTAGTTAACAAGGAAGTGTACTTAGCTTGGAATGGGGGCCCTTCCACCCTTGCCTTGAACACTTGATAAATGATCTCAGAAGCTTAACTTCAGTTACACATCCATAGCATTGAACAGCAAAATAATAACAACACAAGTCTTCAAATTAACTCCTCAATCCAAAATTGTCACAATATAAAAGTATAATAAGTCAATAATACATAAGCCATCAAAGTTTTGGCTTTAAATAAGAAGTCTCATGAAACAAACTGATCTATTTTCACTCAAACAAACCCATATACTCTCATCCACCTATCTAAGTCGAATTCATTATTCTTATCCCAAGAAATATGGCCAATCCCATAGAATCTCAAAACTGCCCTATTTCTATGGGATTTCTGAATGACTAGTCATGATTGACTAGCACCAAATGGGCCTAATAAAACTTGTTCTGTTCGAACTAAGCATAGGTGGCTTAATCCTAGTTTCCAAGCTGTCCATCCATGCATTCAATTCGTGCCCAAGTGTCCTGCAACCACATCAACCATAGAGCTATTACGGGAATTTCTGAATCTGCCAATTTTGCACTAAAACCCAAACTTTCATAAAAACTTTAGAAATTGAAAAATTAAAATTAAATACCTGAATAGATATCAAATATATATCAAAATGGAATAAATGAATGGAAAATGGATGGGAAATAGATGGATTAGTAAGTTTCTTTGAGAAAAATAAGACCAAAACTAAGGCCCAACAAACATCATCATCACCCACTCTCATTTCAGATTCTGCGTTGTGGCAGGAGCAGCAGGGGGAGGATAGAAGCCTTCCAACTTGCATATTTGGCATGGGAGATGTCAAAGAATGGGATAGCCATATGATAGATGTTATTTATGATAAATCATCAGTGTTGTCAGTATGGAGGATAGATCCATATTGGAAATCCCAGCTGTTGGTGGATTATTCCAAGGATCTTTCTACTTGTATGATATTAGATGACTAGCTGCATGAAGAGGGATATTCAGTTAGAGATGAGGTCATCTACTATCATGGTAGGATATTCTTATCTAGAGCTTCCAAGCTCAAGGAGAAGTTACTACAAGCATCTCATGAAGATTTCCTTTTCAGCCACACTTATTCTATAAGAGCATACCACACCATCATGGAGGAGTATTTTTGGGAAGGCTTTGAGGAGGAGATGTATCAGCATATGAGGAGATGCATGGATCATATGGAGATGGAGGAGATACATAAATCTTTGGAAGATTTAACACAGCCACCTATTTTCTATTTTAGGATGAGAGGGGATTCATATATGAGTCACTCAATTTGCATGGGCAAAGCATATGGTAAGGATAGTGTTTGGTTTCATAATGATTTATATATTGAATATATGCATTCCTTAACCATACATGTGTAGGACATTGCTTCAAGAAGGAACATTCTTCCTTCTATACTTCATGGTCTATTTGATACCACAATCAGTATTGGTGATGGCCACTCCCTAGAAGGACTTGGGGAGATTGTATCTTTTGCAGAGCATGCTCACTTTGCACCATACACCATACACTTTCTCCAAACTTGTGAGGAGATTGGGGCAGCAATCAAGTGGTGGGGAAGCCACCCATCATATCATTTTTTGTTACAGTTGAGATTCAAACTGCGTTGGTTGCATTTGAGGGACCATTTTCCTTCTCCTTTGTTACATATGGTAGCTATCATGATGCTAATCATGATTCCATTTGTTGATATTGTCCATGTCATTATGGGGAACATGGTTGGGAGAGAGACACATTGGTTGGGTGTGTCCTTGGGGAAGGAAATTTCCCACACTTTTTACATTACATGTTCTAATGGGAGCATGGGAGGTGATATGGCCACCACAGCAAAACACTTGTTTATTTATTAGGTGGGCCATGGGATTGATTGGATGCCATATGATGGTGATTTCTAAGTCATCATATATGGGATAGTTTGGGCCAGCATGATTCATAATGTTGGAGAGGAGATCTTTGGAGATCTAGTCTTCTTCTTGCCACTTGAGGGAAACATTATTGCAGCCCAAGATCAGCAAAAACTCTACACTTATAATGAGTGGAGAGAAGGACAGTGTGGGGTAGGCTACTTTGTCTACCATGTTCAGATTTTTAGCCCACCTACTTTGCAGTAGCCAAAGGTGGAGGAGAATTTTCAGGAGTTGCCATGTTGGGAGGTAACTCATTTTGTATGGATGATAGCTTCGGGATGGAGGATCCACATGGGAATGATGATTCCCAATAAATTTCAGATCCCATGCCTCAAGGGACCTCTAGACAACACCTTATTTCCTCCTTGAGTACTTTACTTATTCATGATGATAACTATTTGGCTAGCTTGCATGCTTGGGAGGGGCAATATGGAGATTCATTGATGAGACAGCATCTCATTCCTTGGAGGAGTTCATCATATGTGGATGTTATAGTAGGAGGAGGGGAGACTTCTTAGTTCTATCTTTGTAGTTTCTTGAGGAAAAGCACCATTTGGGAGGGGAGGACTGTAATATTCCAAAACTAGCATGCAGCAAATTGGAATATTGATTTTTGGTTTTTACACATAGGAGATGAATAAATGGGTAAGGAGGCCCATACATTTAAAAAATAAGAATAAAATCCCTCATAATGTGAAAAGGGATCATCATAGGAGCTGGATTTCACACCCTCATGTGTGAAAAGGGACATTTGCATGTGGACAAGGTCAAGTTTGACCAACTCAACAGCACTGGGATAAGAGGTGGAGATCATCTTTGGAGACAGCGCAGAGAAAGTGGGAGGAATATTCCTTGGTTGAGGAAACCCTAATGAGTGGGACCAAAGGTGAGAGGGCTTCCATTTGTATAAAAGGAGGGCAAGGCAGCCATAGCAATACATCATATGTTATGGATTATTGAAATTGTGGTCTGTTAGACTATTGTGCTTTCTTCAACTGTTTAGTTGAGATTGTTGTGCTACTTAGCACAAAGCATTCCTGTTTAGGAATCAGTTCTCCTTTGTTAAGAGGCCTCTTGAGGGATATTTTACTTCATTTCTCCATATCTAGGCTTTAGGCCAAGCCACCTCCTTCAGCTACAGCGTTATTTTTGTAGCATTATAACGTTGTGTTGCAGGGTGTTGTAGTGGAGGTTTCACAACACCACTTCCGGAGCTTATTTTTCAGAGGAGGAAGCTTTCTTTCCTTTGGGAGATCAGTGAGGAAGCCCTTGGAGCATATTTCAGATCTTGGCACTTGGCCAAACCATTTTCTATCTCCTACAGCGCAGTCCCTCTCCTTGACTGGGTTATTTTCAGTGAGCATTGAAAGTGAGGGTTTGCAGTGATTGTTGGAGGGTGAGATCTTCAGTGTTAGGATCAGCCTTTCACTTGGAAAATCCATTAGTGGAGGTCTATTCAGCTTATGCATCATCTTTAGCCATCTCCATCCAGTTCTTTAGTTGCAGCTGTTATTCAGTCCTAGGATTGCAACTCCGGCATTTTTGCCATTTTTCATATTTCAGGAAATCCCTCTAGGATTGTCTTGGAATTGTCTTTGGGGGTTTAGATATTTTCTCCCCACATTGTATGAGCTGTATATTTCCATATCCATGTATTGACATACTCCAGTAGTAGTTGTCTCTAATAAAATTTCACTGTTATAGCCTTGGGAATTTTCTGTGTAGCAGTGTACTTCATTTTTTTTATGTACATGTTCTCTTGAGGCTTGTATTGCCTAACTTGAGTGACTATTTCCTCAAGATATTGTATACATTTTGCTGTTGTAACATTAATATAATGACTATGTGCTCTTCTTAAATTTTATCAGTTTATTTATCACTGCTACTCCAGTTTTGTGTTCATGTATTGCTGCATCCCCATTTTTGGATATTACAGCAAGCATCCCTTGAAGACTATTTTGAAGAATATGAATCTGAAAATCATAGATTCAAAGATCAATTGAGTTTTTAGGAGTTTTATCACCTCAAGGACAAAATAATACCAAGGCATCATCATAGAGATGGTGGATTCATCCAGAATCATGATCGACATCACTCTATGGGCAGATTCTTTTTATCCAACTTTGATGGGTCATCCAAGTGTTATGCCAAAGCATGGGTAGAAAAAATTGACATCTACTTTCAGTTGAACAAGGTTCTAGAGATGGAGGCTATCAAGATTGCAGTAATTCGCTTTGAAGCTGAAGCACATGACTAATGGTTCCATGGCTTATCTACATTGGGTCATGTCAATGTGATTGCTTATTCAGAGTTCACTAGAAGGCTAGTGGAAAGGTTTGAAAGAAGAGATCCAGAGGCACCATTCATGAGCCTTGCAAAGCTAAAACAATTAGGTAATACAGAGTCTTACATTTATAAATTTTTAAGATTATCTATTATGGTTCCTAATTTGTCTACAGCTAGAGGAGTGTACATGTTCATTGATAGTTTAGATGAACCACTTCATGGGTTGGTAAAATCTACCAAGCCCACTACCCTGCATGATGTTATTGAAAGGGCTAGAGACCTTCAACATGCCTTGCCAAAATAAAAGGCAATTTTTCAGCATAAGCCCTCTTTTCCTTCAAATGGAAAGGAAGAAAAATTTGCTCCTTCAAAGGAGAGCTCATACAAGAAGCCTCTTGATGATGAAGTCCGAAGAGATCTAAGAAAAAGGAAGCTATTCTTCACTTGCCAAGAATCATGGGCACCTGGACATAGATGTGCTGCTAGAAAAGCACATTACATATAGGTCTTCTCAGATGTTGAGGAGGAAGAAGGAGATGAACCAAGAAGAGTTCACAGCGCTGACACTGCAGGAGGAGAGCCAACACCATCAGGAGATGGGGATGGATAATTTTCTCATATTGGATGGGCTCTTGGATATTTGAGAGTACCTAAGTACCTGACCTTAAGATTTCAAGGTTCCATCTTGAATCAGAGGGTCTTTGTTCTGATTGATAGTGGGGCAACCCACAATTTCATTGATTCCCATCTAGTGCAAAGGAGGGCAATACCCACTGATACTTTTGAGGGATTATCTATTTTGATCCCAGGAGATAGAACAATGCAATTCATGCATTATGTCCCATCACTTTTAGTCACCATGGGGACTTATACATTGGTTTATCACTTCTTTGTGGTTGACATACCTGACACCAATGTGATTTTGGGTGTTCAATGGTTGATTACATTGGGAAAAGTCACCACTGATTGGGAGGCTTTGCAAATGGAATGGGTGGACAAGAAGAGTGGTGAAAATCAAATGATCAAAGGCATGCATACATAACCCTCACATACCACTTCCACACAAAGATCAAAGATGGATTTGTGCAATGGAAGCAAGGACCTTACAGTCCCATCTCTCATGCTCATGAAGTTGCTGCATGGGACACTTTTATCTAGTGGCAAACCACCTGGGAGGCCACCTGATTCAGTTTTTGTGGGATATGTCTCACAACATGATGCTCCAAATTCAAATCTAGGAGGGATGGGAGCATTGGAAGACAATGATACAGCGTTGGGAGGCTTGGGAAGGCTCAAGGAGGAGGGAGATCTTCTTCCCTTATCATCATCACCCACTCTCATTTCTAATTATGTGTTGTGGGAGGAAAATAATGGAAGGAATGGCCTTCCAACACATACCTTTGGCATAGGATATGTCAAGGAGGAGAGCAGCAACATGACAGAAATTTATGTTGATACATTATCAGCTCTGTCATTGTTGGGGAGATTAGATCCATATTGGAAATCCCAACTGTTGGTGGAATATTCCAAGGATCTTCACACTTGTATGATACTTGATGACCAGCTGCATGAAGAGGGCTATTTAGTCCAAGAATGAGTCATCTATCATCATGGTAGGATATTCTTATCTAGAGCTTCCAAGCTCAAGGAGAAGTTCTGTTTCAGCCACACATATTCAATGAAGCTCAATAATATCATCTTGAGGAGCTACTATTGGGAGGGCTTTGAAGGAGAACTATATCAACATTGTCAAAGATGCATGTACCATGTGGAGATGGAGCAGCAACATAACTCTATGGAAGATTTAATTCAGCCCTCTCTTTCTCCTTTTGAGGAAGAGGATAGATCTATGCACCACTCCATGAATATGAGGATTATTGTTGGTGAAGAACATGCTCATGTAAAACATGTTTTATTTTCTGATTGTATACATTCTTTCACCATGTTTATGCAGGCCATGACTCCAAGGAGGAGTATTATATCTTGTAAAATTCATGGCCAACATTGGGCCATAAAAATTTCTGAACTTGGCCACTCCCTTGGAGGACAAAGGGAGATTTTTCATCATGATGGGTGCTTTCCTAAGGCGCCAAATATATCTCACCCTTTCAACCATAGTGAGATAACATGTACAGCAAGTAAGTGGTGTGGAAACCAGTTACCACATCTATATCTGATGCAGGCAGGAGATGCACTGCGCTGGTTCCACATGTCGGACTATGACCCACCTCCATATGCACCAATTTCTATTTTTTTGTACATTGTTTTGCTCCCATACATTGATGATATACTTGTAATTTTTATGGGAATGTATGGAGGGATGATGGGAGATATGCATGTGCCCTATGGGATGGAGGTTCTACATGAATCTTATGCTACGTGTTTCAGGGAGGACATTGGGCAAGCCATGTTTGTTTCATTTGAGTTTTTGTCTCCTTGTGAGATGAACTACTTACATCTCATGAGAAATTTGGAGGAAAAATTCATGGAGGGTTGGATTGGTGAAAACTTAGCTTATGGAGGAAGCTTATCACATGATGGTGTCACCAATGGAGGAAGAGAAGAGTTGCAGCACTCACCTTATCAATTTATTGAGGACAAGAAACATTTTGGAGGGGTGGACTGTAATATTCCCAATTATTCCTAAGCTAATGGGAATATTCAATTTTGTTTTATTTTTCTATTTCAAGAATAAAATTGTAAAGGAGGTTCATAAAACTCCTAAACAGTAAATAAATCAAGGCCAAATGTGAAAAATGCTAAAACTTGGCTATGAAATCAAGCACCATTAGGTGTGAAAGGGGCTAGATGATTTGACTGGGTCAATCATGACAAAATCTACAGCATTGTCTTGGAGGAGTGGCCATCAATGAGGCACAACGCAATTTTAGATGGAGATCGATTGTTTGAAAGAAGTTATTTCATTGAAGGTGGTTTAGGGTTTACAAGCTCTTGACTTATAAAAGGAAGAGGATGGCAACATGAAAAGCTTGTTGAATGATATTTGATTTCTGAAGTATTGTCTATTTAGACATACAGCTTTCTTTAGTTTTTTAGCCTAAATTGCAAATTTTGTTTAGAATTGGGTGTTCCTGATCGAGAATCCCACCTCTTCCCATTTAGTAGCTCTTGGGAGAGTCTTGTATTGTATAGTCCACTATCTGGTTGAAGGCCAAGCTTCTTCTCCTAACTACAACATAGATCATGTTGAAGGTTTGGTTGTCTGTGAAAGCTGCAACAAGTGGAGGCTAGATCTACTTAGATCTAGACCACTTCAATGCTCCTTTTCAGTGGAGAAGTCTTCTATTCCATTGGAAACAGAGTATTGAACATCTTGAGCTTCATTTTATGATCTTGGCATGTGGCCAACCATGTTCTAAACCCTACAGTGCAGCTTTACTTCCATATCTGCGTTTTTCTTGTAGGTGTTGTTGCAGGTTATTTTGGCACACCATTTGGAGAGTTGGGTTTCAAGTGTTGGGGATCTACCCTTCACTTTGGAGATCCATTGGAGGGGATCTATTTCATGTTCATATCAGATCTAATCTGCATACTTTTGTACATTTCTGAATCAATGAATATTTCTGCAGATCTGCAACTTAGATCTTAGATCTACTTCATTGTACATGGTGTTTTTCTCAAAATCCCAAGGGGGATTGATAAAAGAGCCTCTATAGTGTATGGATATGTTATAGATCTGACATTTCATACACTTATATGCTCTATATCTAAAGTGTAATATTCAGCTGCTACAGCTCAATAAAATAATTTTGTCAAGCCTTTTGCAGTCTATACATGTGATTGCAGCACCTCTTTTTGAGGATTTTCTTCTGTTGGAGACTTGTATTTCCTGTTATGCATCTCATGGGCCATATTGTACATCTATTCTGTTGTTTTAAATGCTATTGAAAGGTCTCCATATTGGTCTCTTGCTCTTACTTTGATGATCTGCGTTATTTTTCCTGCATATCTGTCTTATATTGTTGCATTCCATATTTGGGGATATTACATCTTCGAAGCCACAGAACGAACGAACATGGAAGAAGAAGAAGATTGATAATTGTGCTCTCGATCTCAAGGCTCAAAACAACAAAGATGTGTGGTATGTTGATAGTGGTTGCTCAACGCATATGACTGGAGATAGAAAGAAATTTGTATCTCTGAAAGAGAAGAAGGATGGAATCGTGTCCTTTCGAAATGATGGATCTTCAAATGTTATAGGATCAGGTACCGTCACTCTCGGAAGAAAATATGCTCTAGCCAAGAATGTTCTATTGGTTGAAAACATGAATCAAAATATGCTCAGTGTTGGACAAATGTGTGATCAAGGACACACAATACTATTCAACTACACAAAATATGAAATCAGGAAAGGCAGGTATGGTGAAATTGTGGCTACATAAATTCAAGCTCCAAATGACATATATGTTCTGGATGAAGCAACTAAAGCACGTCTAATAGCTAAAGAGGATGATATAATATTTGGTAGCAATGATGATCGACTAAGTAAGAAGTTTGCTACAAAGATGCAAAGTGATTTCGAGATGTATTTACTTGGTGAGCTAACATACTTCTTAGGGCTTCAAATATCTCAGCAAGAGAAAGGAATATTTATATGTCAAGCCAATTACATCAAGGAAATGCTCAAGAAATTTAAAATGGAAGATTTCAAACGCATCCTTACTCCGATGGTAACAGGTTTCAAATTGAGCATAGACAACTCATCTAAGGATGTGGATCAAAGGTTGTATAGATCTATGATTGGTAGTATTCTATTTGTAACAGCCTCCCAGCCAGATTTTATGCAAGTAGTTGGACAAGTAGCAAGATTCCAAGTAGCACCAAAATAATCACATATTATTTCCATCAAAATAATTCTTCGATATCTAAAGGGAACAATAGAATATGGCTTGTGGTATCCCAGGGGTAACAATCTCATTATTCATGCCTTTATAGATGCAGATTGGGCGCGAAAAGTTGATGATCATGAGAGTACTCGTGAAGCATTAGAATATCTTCGCCAGAAGCTTGGGATTCTCCCAAGTTCTCATTGGATTTTCCTTATTTATAATATAAAGGGCGAGTGGAAGTCTGTACAAATCCACAAGATGGTTTTGTGTCAGGGGAAGTTACTCTTTGCCATTGATGTGAAAGGGGAAGAGAATTTTGTAGGAAGAGGTGTCATGATCATAGGGGGAGTACTTGTGTTTCCATCAATGCCAAAGGGGTAGATTGTTGATCATCGGTTGTCATTGATGTCAACCCAAGCAGCACCAAGGGCTACCCCAATATTGCATGGGAATTTTGACCTACCAAATTACTATATTCTGGGTCATGAATTATTTTTATGATTTCTACTTGTCGAGATGTTTCCATTGATATATGGCACGCCACTTAATTCTTCACGATTTGAGAGATATTCATGTTTGAATTTTGTAACCCCAATTAGTGGGCTAGAACCCCATGGGATTGTGGCATGGGTCATTGAAAAGTCAATAATTAATAATTTTCAAGCTTCTAAAATCCCTCCCATGTTCACTTGTTGAAGCCCCTCTCAACCTAAGCATTTATATAAATTGTGATCCTCATATCCTCCTCATGTAGGGATTTTGTTATCTAAAACAGGTCATCATGGAATTTTTTCTCTAACTTGTTTTCTACAAAGGTTGAAAAGCTGAAATTTTAATGAGGCGAAGCCAAAATCTTGAGGAAGCTCCTGTAAAAAATTTAGATCAAGGTGTACAATATTTTCGGAGATATGATCTGTGGAAGTCAGTGTTTGTGCAGGCTCCTGAAATTCATCTCAAAGAAGTGACCTTGGGAAAATCGGCATAACTCTCTCTATAAGTATCAGATTGGAATTCTGTAAAATTTTGTAGATATTGCATAGACTTTATTTTTTTCTTTATCAATTTCAAAGCCGAATGAAGAAATAGTGACATGTGGCACACCGTACAAGTTCACTCTGCTGAAACAATCCATAACTAGGGCATTGTGAGAGATTGGGAATAACTCTCCGTTGAAGAATAAAAATTGGGTTAGACCTATGGCATTGGAAAGAAGACTCAGAGGAATACTATAGGGACGAAAACCACATATTTTTTATTTGAAATAACAGAGATACACCAAATTCAATATCAAGCTCCTAGAATGAAAGAAAAAGCTAGATCATGTGTTGTCAAGGGCTGCAAAGGACCGGACTTTCTAGGGAAGAAAAGAAAAGCAAGGTACAGCAGAGGGTAGCATGACAAGATTAGCAATCAAGGTGTAGAACAATAGAAATAATTTCATCACATGAAGTCTTCAAGTGGGCAACACTGCATACAGTCACTATAAAGGTATCATTGTACTAAGTCATTGTAAATACATTATTGTAAAAATTCTACTTATCTGCCAAGAGTTGAAGAGGCAGTGTCAGGAGGTCTAGGATCATCAGTAGGTGGTTGTGTCATAGTTGGGGTTATGGTCTAGTGTGTCTTCTTCTTCTACATCATTCTATATCATTGTAAAGTGGACTATTTTCCCTAGTACAAGAGTCCATTATTCTTTTATTCTTCTATAGGGTGGTAGGGTGGTGGTAGGGTGGTCCATGAAGTCACCAATAGGTTCAAGCCTATGAAAAATTCAAGGTGGTAGGGTGGTGCTAGGGTGAGTTGTAGCTCATTGGGTGTTGGGGAATCTGTTTAGTTGACTACTAAATAATCTTGGGTGTTGGAGATTCCATCTAGTGGGAGCTAGAGAAGAATGCTTTTCTAGATTCTAGGAAGTTGGAGCTTTATTTTCAATTGGAGTTGAATATTAAAGAATTATTAGAAAAGCATTAGGTGGTTTTTGTCCCGGATTGGGTTTCCACCTTAAAAATTGTGGGCATTTTTTTTCCTTTTGTTTACTGCTATCATTGTACAAACATTGATAATAATTGAAGATTAACTAATGCTCTAATCTAAAGGAATATTGATTCACCCCTCCCCCTTAGTATTTCCAACAGTTTCTCCATGATCTCCATCATGTATGCATGTAATGATCACCCTCTCCATCATGTGTGCATTAAATGCACTACTCATCCATCATCTCATCATGAATTCTCTATGATCTTACATTTTATTCCTTCCATGATCTTAGTTGACTGCTTCAAACTCCATGATCTTTCTCATTAATGAGAGATGATCTCCACTCCTTTCACATTAAGTAGTTTCTCCACTACTCCATTATGTAGATCTAGATCTGAAATATCCACATACACACATCAAAAGTGGATTTTATTTATCTTTGGGGTTTGTGGGTCCCTCCACCCTCTTATTTACTTAATTAATTATAAAAAATAAGAACTCTAATATTCCAATTATCTTGTGGAAAATTGGGAATATTATAGTCCTCCCCGACAAAATGTTGCTTATCCTCAAGCAACTGCAAAAGTGGATGCTACAGAAAAAATCCTCCCTCCAAATGGCATCCTCATATGGAAGGCCTTCACATCTGTCATAATGTGTCATGCAAGTCCAGCTCCAAAGCTGCCTCTCTAGAATGTCTAGAATGGCCCCCAACTAAAAAGTTAGATATCCATCCTCATCAATGAATCTCCAAGTGGCAACCATATGATGACCAAAGATCTCCTCTACACATGAGATACATAAAATGAAGTGGTTCATTCCCAAAGTGTAAATTCCCAACTCATGAACTATCTTTCCAACCCATGATACATAGAGTAGATTGCATCTGTCAATCCTCACATAATTATCCTTGTTGGCCATGTACGATCCAAAAATAACATTAACGTATTGAAAAATAAAAGGTAGAGACATATGGATGAAAATGAAAAATTTCAAACCATATTCTTCCAATAACAACCAACGCATCAAAGCCTTTTGTTTCCATCCTATATCATCATGAAAACAAGTAAGAGAGCCATACTCTCTCAAAATAATACACCACAGTAATGCTTCTCGTTGCCATGCCAAGTCAGCATCAATGTAAACATGAGAGCCATACTCTCTCAAAAGAAGTCACCGCAGCAATGCCTCTTGCTGCCACACCACATCATCATTGTACAAAATGTAGTGGCCATAATATCTCAAGAGAAGCCACCTTAATAAGGCATCTTGATGACCCATCACATCATCATTATACCATGTACAATGACAATAATCCCCCAATAGAAGCCAACGCTGTAAGGACTCTTGTTTCTATCCTCTATCATTGTCATGCAATGTGTGGGAAGAAATCAGCCCATACTCTCCCAAAAGCAACAAAAGCAACAAGGATTCTTGTTGCCTCCTTACATCATCATGATGCAAGTCATGGAGAAACAACAAAGTAATGGACATGTGAAATGTCTCATCAAAATAATATAAACAAGCTCCATTATGCCACATCATGTGAGAGTTATGCTTTCTCCCAAACCCAAGTACATACATTAACATGAGATATATCCCAAACAAAAATACATGTAAATGCATGAGACATATCCCAAACTGAAACAAATAGAATTTCATAATATATATAATGTGATGTCCAAACTCTCTCATCAATAACCAGTGCAGTCATGCCTCCTGATGCTACATTTCATCCGTGATATGTATGGCATGGATCTTGGAAATGTGAGGTGTTGGGTAGTATCCATACTCACCCAAAAGAAACCAGTACATCCATGCTAAGTTTCTGCCTGGTATCATAGATCTAGAGGAAGGTAGGAGACCTCCTGCTCCTCATCCGGATCCATTCATCCCAATGTGTATGATGAATCATTACAAGATCAAACTTGGTATCCTCCCATTGTAGAATACCAACATCCTCCAATTGAATAGCTTTGCACTCCATGAGATGTTGAAGTGCACTTCCATTGAGGTCTCTCCATGAGATCCTCTTCTCATCAATGGCCCTCCAAAACCAATAAGGTTATGGATCTGCTACAGGTAGAATTTTCTCTTTGAGCTGTGAGATTCTCATTGAGAAAGAGTCATCTTGAAAGGGTAAAATATTTCCCATCTCAAGATGTCTACCATATATCATCTTTACCTCCATTTCTTCATGAATGAAGCTGCCATTTTATTTCTCCCATAAGGATTGGGTCCTCTTCTTCTCACTACTGCTCATTAATAGTGTTGTATTTGTTGTCTCATAGCAAGGCACAATTTTGAACTCATAGCAAGCCATTGTACATAGGATCATACTCATCCCATCTTCTGAAACTCCACACTTCAAATCAAAGGGTTGAGTGTATCTCATCAATGAAAAAATGGGATATAAATACATCTTATCCTTGATCAATTTAAGGGTCCTTTATGCAGTGATAATTTTTTGCTCCAAATCAGCAAGGTGCTCTAATCCTTGGTTATGCATTTTCCCTTATGGCATGGTCTCACAAATCTCAATATGAGGTACGAAAATAATATGAAATGAAAGTGTATGCAAACCTTGGATCAAATGATGTGTGGTAACCTCTTGTAAGACCACAAGAGTGTTGGAATCATGATTGTCGTTAAACCAAAAACCGCAGGATTTAGTCTCCTCTACAATCGCCAGAGTTAGGATCCATGAGAGGAGATTAGTCCATGTCGCGAAACACACAGGGAGCATTGAACCCAATGTCCAACAATCTCCCACCCAACGTGAGCCGGGTGAGTTTCGAACTCGAGATCTGTCGCTCTGATACCAATTTTTGGAATCACGATTGTCGTTAAACCAAAAACCGCAGGCTTTAGTCTCCTCTACAATCGCCATAGTTAGGATCCACAAGAGGCAGTTAGTCCATTTCGCGAAACACACGGGGAGCATTGAACCTAATGTCCAACAAAGAGTTCCTCCAACCGGAACAATAGTCTCTCCAACTGCTAGTAGTGATGATAGCTCCGTCTCTACAACTGTACCAGTGCTAGTATTTGTCTCCTCCTCATCATGCATCTCATAAATCATGCATGGGGCTCCAAATGTCAAGAAATCAAGCCCATCTTGCAAATATGCAAGTGATCCTCCCCTTGATGTAAGCACATCTGCAGCTGGTGGTGATGGAGGCTCCTCCTCCTGAGTGATAATGAGGACATCTTCCTTGGGCTCTTAATGCACTATCTCCTTGACGATGGGAGATGTCACTTTGTGAGATGTCTCTAGTTTCTTTCTACCATAGCTCTTCTTCAGTCTTTGAATAAAATCTACATAAGCAGGCACTTTCATGTGGGAAAAAGTGACTGAACCACCAATCTCTTACTTCACCTTCTAGGTGCAGCGCTTCAAACTCCACAACCTCTCTTTCTAATATAGGATATTTCAGAAATAATTTATCCAATTCTTCCCTCCAAGCCGTCAATGTGCTTATGGAAGATCCATCAAATGTAGGCAAGAAGAATATATGCCTCTTCCTTGTATTGCTTATTTTGGATCTCCTCCCTTCTTTGAATTGCAAAAATTGTTGGAGAGAGAGATTCTCCTTCAATGCTCTTGGTTGTGACTTGTACTCAGATATATATTTACTTAGGGTCTCCTGCCCCAAATCTTCTACATATTTATACCAGTCCTCTTTCTTATCAAAGAAAGTGGATCTACTCGAATAATGTGAATCATGTTTCTTCTCCAGTCTTCTTTGCTGACAAGAAGTACTAGGACCTTCTTCATCTTGAAACCTTCATGAGGTTTCTCTTTGCCTTTCTCTTCTTGTTTCATTAATCTCTTTGGATAGATCCTTCATAGCTCTAAAGAAATATGAGGCAAAACTTAATCCCTCCATACTAGATCTCTACTATCTACTTTTCATATGTTTTCAATAATCTCCACAAGATGAGCCAAAGATCATGCTCTGATACTACGGTAATATCTCAAAATGGATTAACGCATTGATACACAAAAATAATATCTGTAACACAACAAGTTTACATAAAAGATTCAACAATCATAGAATGTACAGAATAGATGAGCCCTTTTATTATTATTGGAGATGGATAAACAATAGAACAGTGCTCAAATATATGCACTCAAGCCAAATACATAGGCTAGAATGATACTGAAAACATGCCAAAGCAGGCACTACGTAACTAGAGAGCTGCTGGAAGTAATACCATGTTGTCCCTTCAGCTGATGATGTAAATATAGTTGTTGGCTGAAAAGGGAATTGAAAATCTATGGAAATATAGAGCTCTGATGATTTCAAGATTCTAGATCTAGGCACTATGATGGAAACCCAAGATAACCCAGAAAGGATTTCTCAAATCTATCAATCTAAGAAAACCACTCTCTTGGGGTTTCACTATACAACTGTTGAGTATGCAGATCTAAAGTTGGATCTGACAAATAGATGGTTTAAATATGTCACAATATCAGATCTAAGCTTGAAGGGTTGACCCCTTCACTATATCCTTAAGCTAGAAGCTCAATATCTAGCTCCTCAATCCTCCTCTGAAGATTTTTAGTTGTTGCTACACAACTGCTACCAAAAATTGTGTTGTAAAAGATGGAGGTTGTCTAGCATGCTGCTAAGATATTCAAATCAGCTCAAGAATGATGGAAATAATGGATACAATGTGAAGGAATGGTCCTCTACTAGATTACTAGCTGAAATGCTAAAAACTTCCCTTCTCCCTTGGATCTACAAGAATGGACTGCGCAATTCCTGATGGAAATGCTACTACTTGGAGATGAATAATAGATGGCTTGATGCTTGATATAGATCTAAAGCACTGGAAGGTTGTTCTTTAAGCCCAATGTGATAGGATAAATCCTTTGTCGTTTCCTCAGCTGAAATACTGAAGGACAACCTCCTCCTCTCAAACTGATCTTCATAAATGTGAAATTTATGAATATGGATGTTTGGCAGAATGTAGGAAAAATATGGCAACAATGCCTGATGATGAATGTAGTTCAATAGAAAACATTCCCAAGGTGGGCACACAAGTCCCCCGTGGGTAACGGTGGGATTTCCACTTGGAAACACCCTGTGCTAGCACTGTAGACTTAGCTAAACAGCTCAAGCATGCTTGGAATGTCAAATGAAATATCTAGATCTAAGCAGATCACACATTAATAATAATCTAAAACCTGCCTTCTAATGTGCCTTCATATTCCTTATATAGATTATGAGCCTTCTCATTCCTTGGCCCACCTCATAACTGCATTGTACATGTGTACATAGTTCTCCATGTTGACTACGTTGTCTCTCCATGATCTCCATCATGTCTGCATGTAATGATCACCCTCTCCATCATGTGTGCATTAAATTCACTACTCCTACATCATCTCATCATTAATGCTCTATGATCTTACATTTGATTCCTTCCATGATCTTAGTTGATTGTTTCAACCTCCATGATCTTTCTCATTAATGAGACATGGTCTCCACTCCTTTCACATTAAGTAGTTGCTCCACTACTCCATTATGTAGATCTAGATCTAAAATATCCACATATACACATCAAAGGTGGATTTTATTTATCTTTGGGGTTTGTGGGTCCCTCCACCCTCTTATTTACTTAATTAATTATGAAAATTAAGAACTCTAATATTCCAATTATCTTGTGGAAATTTGGGAATATTACACTCATTGGGTCTTTCAGGCTTCCTTCACTGATCACTTATTTATCCTTGTACCAAAATGTAGAAGAAATTTTATATTTGGGGCTAAATATTATGGATGAAAATAAGAAAAGACAGTCAGTAATATTTTGGACAGATATAATAAGAAATGAACCAGATGAGGGAGGGGTGCTTGATTTGGCTACTTATTTCATGCCAGTTTCTTGTAAGGTTTTAAATGGAGTTCCTCCTCAATGTTTTCTGCCAAAAGCCCAGGATTTTCTTCAGCTAAGTGCTAATTGTAAATTTAGGGATTGGTTTGTGTATGATTATCATTCATAAATTATATTATATGGAGCTAGGATTGAACCTTATATATTACCAATATTTGTCCCTATGGTATTGTTTGCCTTGGATTTTATTAGACAAAGTCTGAATTTAGATCAAGTACATTTTGTTCCAATGAAGAAAGGCCATTTATTTAAGTTTCCTATGTCTGTGGGACCATTCATAATGAATATGATGCAAGCAACAAATGAAGCTAACAGGATGTTAGAAAACATGCACTTGTTAGTAGGTGAGAAATGGGCTTATGATCCTCACAAGGTAATCTCTAATAGAAGGGTTGAAAATGGTTATTCTATTTTTGTTCATGACAGTAGACCTGAAGTAGAGAAGTTAGCTAACAAAGGTTTTGCAGACTATGATAGTTCCAACATTCAGACTCCAATCATTTCTAAAAAATTAAGCAAAAGAAGCAAAGAAAAAGTTGTTAATTCTGGAGATGAAGAAAAAAGAGCTAAGAAAAGAGCTAGATTCACTGAAGAAATACCAAGCACCCAACCCAGATTCCTTCTTCAATTAGGATATGCTCAAAATGCACCAGATTCACCATCAAAACATGGAGTTTCTCAAGATCAAGTCCATTTGATCAAGCAAGTTTTTGCTCAAAATGCAGAAAAGAATCAAAAGATTAAATCTAGTATGGAGGCTCAAGATGAGTACCGAATTACTCCTGACCAAACAAAATTGTTGACTGCTATGGACTTAGAAAGGGACCAGTTGAAGATTTCTTTCTCTCACCCATCTGAAATGAAAGTAGGGTCATCCAGTAGTTTTAAAATTGTTAATTTAACTATTGATGTTAAGAAGATCCCTTTACTTGACAAAGTCAATTTGCATATGCAGATAGGCTAATTGATTGTTAATGACCTAACTAAAACAAGTGCATCTTATCATAACGTAGAAAATATGTTAGGATAGGTGATCAAATAGCTAAAATTGGAGAAGACTAATTCCAGGGCTCTTTCAACTCAGAATGAAGAGTTGAAGAAGATAATTGTAAAAATTGGAGTGCATCCCAATGATAAATCAATTGTATAGAATTTAGTACAAAGTGTCGAGTCAGAAATCAATGTATTGAAGAAGAAGTTAAATTTACCTACTGGAGAGCATCCAATGGAAGTAGAGGTAGCAGTGGTAGAGAATGAAAAGGAAAGTCTTTTAGAGTAGTTGTTGCAGAAAGAGGAAGATATTTATAAATTAAAGGAGTTTGTACTTAAATTACAAAGTCAAATTGAATCTCATTCTTGCACCAAAGTCATGTCATCTGGAATTGATGATTCAGCAGCAAGATTGTCCCAGTTGAGCACAGAATTAAAGATGGCAGATATTGATATTAAGAAGACTTAGAGTGACCTTGACACGGCGATGAAGATAATGTAGACCAAAGAAGGAGAATTCAATAAGTGTAAATCAGATTTCCAAACAACTTATGATGAAATCAAGAATCTTAAATTAAAACTGAAAGGAAACATACCTTTGATTCAAGTGAAGGATATTGTGTGGAATGAAATCATTGAAGTCATGAAAACAGATTGGGAGTCCTTGATAATAGTGTCAGAGGAAAAGAGCATAGTCAGATATTTACAAGAACTAGTTATGGATGACAAAGAGAAGATTCTTAACAGAGCTTTATGGGAAAAGAAATTCATTGATCTTATCAATTCAGAGACAGATCAGGAACTGGAGAAAAATTAAATCAAAGATAGGGCATTGTGTGTTCTAGAGATAAATAAGTTGATTGTGAAAAATTCTTGTAGGAAGTCGAGAGAGAAGAAATTGATAGAAATTAAACAGGCTGTAAACATATTTGATAATATATTCGACAAAAGGACTAGTGTGGGATTGCCATCATGATGGGATTTGAAAGGAATTCTTCTTTCATGGGATTGATATGAATATCTATTAGTGATATCAAAGAGAAAGATTGATAATACCCATGAGAAAACTGCAATCTTGAAAGGAGCTACAGTTGTCAATTTCTTACAGAGTCATTTTCAATTATTATGGATGGTAAAGACTTTGTTCATAGAAAGTCCCACTTTCAACAGGATCACTAATTTCAGATTAGAATATCACAAATTGGTCAATTCTCCCAAATCCAACATTGAAATCTCGAAAAAGTGCAGAGCATGGATGACTGATTCACCGGGTGACACCTCGGCACCTCTGGAGGACACATCAACAAATCAGGGAAACACAGTGGCATCCAATCAAATCCAGATTCAGGAAATAGACTGATGCTTTAGTTTTATTTATCTTTTTTGTTAAGAGATCGATGTTGTAATGAAGTCTTTAATTGCAATGTAATAGGTAGTTTACACAGTTATAGGTAGTTTGAGTAGTTACAATAAGTTCCAGCATTTACAAACTACTTTTGTATGTATTTAAACAAATGAGAAAGAAAGAGGAGGGTTCCAAGTTTTGGACCTCTGGATGACTGAAAATTTTGTACTTAATTTTCTGAGAAATTAATGAAACAAGATCAAGTTTCCTACATCTGTTGATGTTGATGTGTCTTTCGATTTTCATTTTGTGTTTATACTTCTTTGAATGAAGTGAAGTAAAGTAGTTGTCGGTCTCTTTATTACACCTGTAAGTAAGAGTTAAATAACCTTAATATGGGCTTCTTCACTCTAACTATTCTTTCTACATAAATTTCTTCTAAAATTTAAAGTGATAGATTATGTTCTTCAACATATCATTTTTAGTTTCCCTTCTAGTTCTTCTTTTCACTCACATATCAGCAATTAATGGCGTTGTGAAGTCTTTCATTATATCAGATTATTGAGGCTATTAAAGAATTAATTTCCAAAGGTATGAAATAAATATCATCTGATATGATAAGTTTTGTGACATATATTTCAAAAATGTCTTAAGCACTGATTCCTTACCACACCCAAGGGATTGTCTCTTAAAATACAACATCGTTCACGCTTACCCGGAGCTCAACGTATACCCAAATTGACTTCCAACACTTGGGTTGGCTTCAGCTCATCAGCCTACACCTACTGCACTTTGTCACACTCAAACCTACCCAACGATCACTTCAGAATGTGGTTGAAACTCACATTCAAACCTGCCACACACCCTGCCCGACCTACCTGCACTGTGGACACCCTGCGTTACTGTTCCACATGCAATTCCTACACGCTGCTCGACTCGACCTGACACCCTTTTCTCCTTCACAAATTCACTTCTGATGCCCTGAACTTCTGCCTGCAAGTCTGTTCAGCTCGCCCTTCGTCTTGGTGATGGCTTTCACCAATGAGATGTTGATGAAGCCTCGGTTATGCTCCAATGTCCTTTGCTTAGATTGAATGCTAAAGATCAAACTTCGCTTGATTTCTGAATGCCTTTAAAAAACATTCATTCATCCTTATTTATACAAATGATCATGTAAAGGTGTGGGTCACTCAGCGGACCCGAGCTGACCCACCCGTCCACCATTTGGTTGTTCCGCCTGTTTTATAACGTCGACTTCCAACTCCAACACATCGATTTTCCATCCACGGCTATGGTGTTAAATTTCACTATAAAAGTCACTCGGCCAACGACATCTCCATCTTCTACTATGCGATGATACCATGCTAACGTTGCTCAGTCACCAATGTGTTTCCGCCATCATCATATGGTCACGCCTTTGTAGTTACGGTGCGACGAAACACATGTAACGTCACAAAGTGCCTGAACTCCATCTAAACATCCGGTGGGCACGCCCATTATCCCAAACATGCCTCATGAAGCTGGGGCCTTACGTCCTCCCCAACTTCAAATCGTTTGCATCCCTTGACAACATCTCTCATCGTCACACAATCTATCGTCACAATCCATGTGTGAAATATCGTCGCAACTTTTGTCGCAAAATTTCGTCACATGATCTATTGTCGCATCCATGTGCACAATATCTCGCATAAACAAACATGGCTCATGTCTAACATATCCATGAAATATCTTCTCGATCCATGATTATTACACATCTGCCCCTGTCACCACATGTTGTACCATAGTGGGAAGTCAATCTTCTCATCAAGGCCTCATGCTATTGCAACATATACCATTTAAACCCATCATATATCATCAATTTCATGTGAATCTCTGCATCAAGTACTCCAACCAACTTAACATAACAAAAGTTGTTATGTATGCAACATAAATCCGCACACTTTCGACCCCCATAACTCAAACTAGTTGGGTATATAATCCAACTGTGTTCTCATCGTGAGAATGCACATCCTCATACCATGCATTAGTTGTTCCTTTTGCATTTTGTCACTTCCATCAACTCAATAAAGTGTCAATCCCATATAAAATATGCCATGTTTGGGTCCATGAAGTGATCTCCATCTCATCCACAACATGTTGTCCATGATGATAATCCATGTGCTACCTATATGCCAAGTAGTTACATCCTCCAAGAATCATCAAAAGTAAGAGGTCTCCTTCTCATCAAATCAATCAAAGTGCCATATCCAGGTCTATGAAGTAATTTTCATCCCATCTGCAATATGCATCCATCAAGTAAAAAGTGTGGTTAAGTCAAGTAGACTCAACCCATTTCCAAGTGTACCTCCCCAAGGCATCTCCATCGTTGCATCCCCATCAACTCCAAAGTGTCCCGGCTCGATCATCTCCATCAAGTGACTCCTCCCAAACACACCCCATAAATGTGCTCAAATGTATGCATCCCATAATGCATCAAAGTCAAGATCAATCCTGACCTCAACTCCTCAATGAATCAGATACTTCAAGATCACCATAACATGAAGCCTCCGGTGAATACAACTCATCATGAACTCCCATACCTCATCATATCCAAAGCGTTGGAAAGCATACTTGTATTGGCCATGAGTACCATCACAAGTTCTCCTACCCTGCAATCATATGAATGTCTCATAGGTTTCTCATCCAAGCAATGTCTTATCAGTCCATCTATAAAAGATATGTACTCCATGTCCATGACTTTTGCTGCCCATGTTTTCATCTAAGTGAACTCAACTAAACTCTCATCATCCGTCATGTGTATATGTAGAGGTAAAGTGCCCTATATCACTCCTACCATCATCCATCAATATGATTACTTCCTTCAGGGTTTCTCCCCCACTAGAGGTGCACTAAGAGTTCCTTCTTGGTTGTAAGTTGTTGGTTTGAGGGGTCTTGACCCAGGTTTAGATTTAAGGTTTACCAAAAACCCCTATAATATTGGCCCTTTCGGAAAAGCCCTTCTTGCGCAGGTAAAGGTCTCACCTGAAGTAGTATGGGAATGTGTTGGAACCAGGTTTCCACACCCTGAGAGAGAGAGAGAAAAATTTAATTAAATTTGTTCCCTTCAAATTTAATAGACCTGCGCTAGAGAAGCCCTAACATAGAAACCCTTAACATATCGATGGAGTAACTTAAGCGTAGCTCATCCACCATAAAATAACAAGTTAATAGAAGCAAGGTGACTAATCATAACCAGATCTATGCATTCATTCCTTCTTACAGTATCACATCCACATGTGCATTCATAAATCAGCAATATTCAGTGAACAAATATAATCTCAGAAATAACATAAAGTGTAGCCAATAACCATAACACAGATATACTCAAATATCACAAAACAGTCTTCTCATTCATTCATATTCAAATCCAACTAACAGAAGCTATTTACCAGCCCACACACATAGCCAGCGGGGTCTACACACAGCAAGACTCAGGGTCTCCATGCACACAGCCAGCAGGAGCCCTTACCCAATCAATCCACACAAAATATCCACAAATTTGTATCTAATCTTAATCCAAAACTTAGCCTATCTCTAGACTCGATTTATCCATCTATTTATATCATATTATCCTGCGCTACTCTATGGTCCACAAACTGTGGTTTTTGGACTCTTGGTCTACTCTTTGACCCATTACAATTCATTGGGGGCTTTGACCTGCCCCAAATCCCCTGCTCTAGACTAACTATTACAAAATATTACAAAATTGTACCAAAATTGCAATTAGGGGACCCCGCTCCAACAAGCCCCCAACACAATCTTGTGATATGTCCTCAGTCGCAGTGGAAGTGGAGTCTTCATCTTAGCTTGGAGTTGTTCGAGAGAAGTGGAAAAATGGGGCAAGATGCCTTCACTCTGCGTGGCTACATTCTACACGATGTCGACCAACATTTCTAAAGTCGTTCCTTCAGTAGCTGCAGTGACACTCTCCAGGGTCTGGTTCAATTGTTTGATTGCCACATCTAAATCCTGCAAAATTTTGAGTTCTTCATTGGCCCATGGCTTCAATTGGTCGCTAAGGACCTTATTCTTATGGTGGATCTCTTTGATTTCATCTCTGAGAGCATGGCTGGTCCGAAGATGCACTAAGTGTTTTGTTGCGACAAGGGTGGGCATGGTAGCTTCCATATGTTCAAAATATTTCTCCTTCTAGTGCAGATCCTAATTGAATTGGAAGAGGAGGGGATTGCATTGCACCGTGGACCATAAACCCATAGGCGTATCTAACAAGTCTGAGTCCTTGGTGATCTAAGCTGTAATTCTACTAGTGGCTTCCTTGACCAGCGCGGCTTGCTGGGCGCGCACCTCAGGAGGGGTCTCGGGCTGCGGTTTGGCTTGTAGGGCAGCAATTTGTTGCTCCAGATCCACTTTGACATCCTGTACTATGGTCCTAGAGGCCTTCAATGTAGCTACCAAGCCTTCAACCTTGGCCTATGGCACAACGGAGAAAGGAATCACTTCCTGCATATCCTCACATAGACGTTCTACCAGATGTTCTAATTCAGCCTATTGTGCAATTATCGCGATGTGTACTACCTGAGCTTGGGTAGTTTTAGCAGCTTTGGTCACAATGGTTTTCTTAGCCTCACATAATTGATAGTGCGCCTGCATCTCTCTATGATGGAGTGATCAGGAGCTCATTTCCAAGTTAAGAAAATTGCTTAAAAATGAAAGTGTTCAAAACTTGTTTCATTCTAAACGATTGAAAAGGTCTTGTCGCTATAATTTTGGCATCGTGAGCGGTTCACAAAACTGAGGTCGTATGCAAAAGTTATTGAGTTTTGAAGTCTCCAGTAAACTCCAAAATTCAGTTGACCAAGTTTGACTTTTTAACTTTGGAAAAATTTTAAAAAAATAATATTCCAAAGAATATTCCAAGAATATTCCTTGGAATATTCTCCAAAATATTCCATTCGGGCTAATCAGACTTTGACAAGTGGCAGGTTCTCATTCAACAGTAGTATGACTTTTCGAAATTGGGAAAATTAAAGGGTGCCACGTGGCAAGCCCGGAGGTTGCCACGTGGCCCTAGGCTGGCAGAATATTGGACATACTAAAAATTTTATGACTTCATAGGATTCAACCTCGGGTCGACTGGCTACCAGCCCACAGGCCCGATTGGGTGGGCTACATGTTGGTTCTTACCAACTATGGTTGCCACATTCTATTTGTTGTTTGAAAATATGTTGGGCGGAAAACCAAAAGGGATAGCCCCTTATGGCTAGCCTGACCCACCATATAACCTGGCACCTTGAACCTTGGTTTAAAGGCTTTAAAACCATCTGAGAAAATGGTTAACATAACCATCCGCAAGATATGCCATGTAAACGCAACAAGTGGTAAACTTTAATGCCACGGTTTTCTAAACAATTAAGGTTGTGGTTAAGACGAGGTTATGACATGTGACCGCCAACCTCAAACATTTAATTCCAACCTCCTAACCGTCCATCATATTTGGGGTGCCTCTGCCATTTTCGAAGGATGGCTATTTTTGGAGCGCTAACTGGCAGTGTCTCCACATTTGGTGGAGTTTGTTTAGGGAAATTGGGCAAAAAAAAATTTGACATAACTCCCTCAATATTGAACGAAATTGGATGAAATTTTAGTCAATTTTGGGTCTCTTCGACCTTATGAACACTTTGGAACAGGTTTGAGGTCAAACAGAGGTCATCTATAGCATATTTTGCTTCAGGGAAGATGAAGGCGCCATCAGGGCCACCATGAGACCAAATCAGTTTGAGGCCTAGCCAAGGGAGCTAGAGTCCTTTTCCAGAGTTCCAATAGTCTAAATTGGATAATTCAGATGTTATAAATCTTATGAGATGGTTTTTAGAGCCTGTAGAGAACGTTTGAAGGCCTAAAAGCTTCAGTAAAGTTCCAGGGGTCTTTAGTGCCAGCTTTTTCCAGCAACAATGTAGGGCTTAGAAAGAGTTGTTTGAGACCATTTGCAGTGAACCAATGGTCATTGTTGACTGAAAAAATCATTTTGAATCTATTTACAGATGTTTTAGAAAGTTTTTAAGACTTTTAGATGTCAAAAACTCCGTAGATAATTTTTCCTTGACCCTAGTGCCAAGGGGTGCCGATAGGTGATTGAGGCGAAATAGAAGCAGCCAGAGTCCATTTTTTATGAAAAAAAAACATATCTTGAATATTTCGGTAATTTTGGAACCAATGGAAGTGGTTTCAAAAATTTTTGAGAACTTATAGATCTCAAAAAGATGATTTGAAGTTCTGGGCAGCCCTAGGAAAACCATGGAAGATAGCCTATTATGGGAATGCAGTGCTCAATTTGAGAAATTTATCAGTTGGTATTGGATGCCTGATGTATATTGGATACATAAGGAGTGGTTTTAGTGATATAAATATAATTTTGAGGGAGTTTGTGCCATTTAGAAGCTCAGAGTAGCTTAGTTCACTGACAAAAGGAGTCGTGTCAACAAGAGCCTAAAGCTGTTTTTCAAACTTTGGACTACCAATTGAGGGATATTTATGGTATTTTTAGTCCTTCGGATCATTTTTGTATTAATTGGAATTAAGTATTTACTTATAAAAAAACTTACCATAATCCCAAAGAGCTGAGTCATGATGACTGAACTCAAAGGAGATGTAGCCCACGAGATTTCGAGTGAACTCCTAGATTAAAATAGCTATTGTGTTTGAATGATTATTTGTTGCCTTATGTTGCTGTCATACATGTTAAATTACAGCAAGAAAAAATGAAGTTAAGACACATAAACAGTAAAAATTCATACACCACTTTCAAGTAAATAATTCCGCAAAGTTGTTAAGAACATGTTAGATCATTTTAATTTAAACTGAGTGGTAGGTTCTTGAAATACATACAAGTTATCTAGACCATTATCAGATCATGGAGCTCATCGTATATGAATATGTGGAGAGCGTGTAGATGCTCACCCTTTAATCTTGCAATGTCAAGATTGGCCACAGAACATGCGTGGACTTGCTTGCATAGGATCGGAGGTACTACAGTGAACGTCGTGCCCGAGAGGGGGCAGATCCTACTCTCTATTACTGCGACCAAGGCTGTAACTGTGGCTGGATAGCTTACTTGATTCTGCCTTGCCTGGTTCATGCTCACCTAAAGTATATCATCTTTTAACTAAAGGACCTGCAGCCCAGATTGCAAGGCTTGCACTGCAGCCTTCTGCTGATCTTCGAGGGTAGCCCAGCGGTCTTTGGATGTAATAGTGACAGCATCAATGATCTTCTCCAAGTCTTCCTCTGTTAAAGTGACCTTCACTTCCCTATCAGTCTTATTGGCCTTGCGCTTCTTCCGCTGCCCTTTGGGAGGCTTTCACGTGTGCTTTGTTCCACATGGGGACTCTGCGCCCTCCCCACCAAGCTCTTTGACCTTCGCGTCCTACTAAGGTTCTTGCTCCGCCCCCTTGGTGGCATAATTGGGGTTTCCTTGGTCGTGGTTTTCTCCATGGAGCACACCTCAGTCTCTTCTATTGTACTAGGTGGGATAGTATCTTTCAGGGTTGCATCCTTCCCCGAGGTGTTATAGTGACCAGGGCAGATGATTTGAAGCCAAGCTTCCATGTAGGTGGCCAAGTTGCAACGAGTTGATCAATCTCTGCCTTCATGGCCATATATGGAAGGTTGTACCATGCTTGATCCTTGTGGGCCTTGATCTGCACATTATGCATGGTGACATGGAATTCAGCGAGGCATTTTTATTTTTCATAGACCGTGGGTGACAAGCCCATCCTAGAATGAATTGTTGCTTCCAGCGCATGGTCGAACAATACCCAGAACACCTTGTTTTCCTCAATGTGCTTTGAACCCTTCAAATCCCAAAGGTTCACATACCATGCACCTTCACAAAAATCCAACCCAAGTTCAGGGAGCACAGCATCATCAGGTGTCTCCCATGCAATCAAGGTGATCAACATAAAAAACCATAAATAGAAAAATGCCTTTCCCTGGTCCTGCACCTCACGCACAATGTCTAAAAATTATTCGCAGAGGTACTGCGACAAGTTGTAGCAGACCCCTTTCTCACACCGTTCGGCTAGATGAATCACATAGGTAGGGACAGTCGATGCCTGGCACTTACGCATCATTTTACAGGCGAGTAATAGAGTACCCATACGCACTCCCGGGTCAGCAATGGTTTTTACAATGAACCCCCTCTTATCGCGATCGACTTTATATTTCTCCCGTACTTCTTCGACTACCTTCTCCTCATATTTCTTGCTGAATCCCTTCATGGGATGGGACCTCTACATGGGTAGGCCAATCGTTCAGTGAATTAATGCGGCATCAATCGGGATGCGGCCTTGGATCCACAAGCATCCATCGTGGATCAGCGCCAGTAGCTAGCGCACAACCAGGCTGGTGATGGCATATCGTCCAAAGTGGGATATGTGCAGCAAATTAAATATCCTCGAGGCCTCTAACCTGTGCACCCACGACATCGGTTCCACCTTAGGCACATTATCAAACATCACCTCCTCAAGATACAATTCTATGGCTAAGTCTGGGAAGGCGTCTGCATTTTCTGGATCGTGATCATGAAATTTTATGTAGGGGAGGCTCCCGAACATGTCACCAATCAAGGGGACCTCCTCCGGGACCAGTGGCATTTGCATATATTCTCGGAAAACATCAACATTCTTTGGGGTGAGCATCGTTGGTTTTCTTGGCTTAAAATATGTTGGCAGCTAGGAGAGTGGGGCCACCAGCATAGCTTTTTCCTGGGATGTCATGGGTCACTTTGATGGATTGGGAAAGCATGCCTGAGGCACTTGCCGAGGGGAATGCACAATCCTAGGGGAAGTGCGCAGCTTCACCGTAGCCCACTTCGTGGCTTTCCCTTTCCTTTCTCCCTTCCTTTATCATTTTCCTTCCCCTTCCCCTTTCCCTGTCCATTGGCTGATGTAGAAATGACCTCTTCAACGTTGGGGGTTACCTCAAACACATATTTGGACCCAATTTCAATGGAGGCTATAACAGGCGATGACTCGGCGGGGTTAGAAACAGTCATTCTTGCTCGAAAGATAAATTCAAGGTTGATGCTGTCAGAGGGGGGTAGCTCGCCCAGACATACAAATGGGGAAGTCACACAACACACAAAATGCACAGTAAAGCACGGGGCGTAAGAGTTTTGGAAAGCAAAGGAACCGATTATGACCTGCGCCCCCCTTTTTATATCCCTCCAAGGGTAAAAATAGTCAAATTAGTCTTAAATGTGAGTTACCATAAAGGAAACGATAAAAAATCCATCCATATCACTGCATTAATTCCCAAAATTCTGCTCCATTCAATGGTAAAATCACTTTTTCACCCAGTTTTACATTTCCAACGGCTAGTTTTTCCAGCTGCGCACTACCCCTGCACCTCCGTCACATCCTTTTGCACCTCCTTGCCTGCACACTACCCCTACGCACCTGTCATACCTTCCTTCACCTTTTCCTCCTTGTGCGCACAGTACTCCTGATACAAATACCCCGGCCATATAGTCATTTGGTAGGTGTCAGTTTGTCCCTATAAGGTTTGGGACATCTTCCATTAACATGCCTGGGCAGGTAGTCTTCATGCAACGTGGCCAAGCTAATCGCACCACCATCTGTAATTTCTTTCACTATGTATGGGCCCAACTAGTTCTTACGAAATTTTCCTGGGTGGCGTGCAAACTGGCTGCCATAAAGCAGCACCAATTCGTCTTCCTTGAATACTTTTTTCCGGATATGTCGATCATGCCAAGATTTTTCTCGAGCCTTCTAAACCTACTGGTGAAAGTTAGCAATGAACCGATCCTCTTCCAAGGTAACCATCTGCGCCAATCGTTCCTCCATGATTTTAGAATATGCCATGTTTGTAAAAGTGGCAGAGGCTGGGGACAATATATTCCATGGGCATGATGGCCTCCTTCCCATAAACCCTCCTGAAAGGATTTTTCACAGTCAGTTTCTTGCAAGTGGTCATATAGGCCCAAAGCACTAAGGGGATGTGCACATTCCAATCACTTAGATCAGCATTATAGACCTTAGTTAGCACATGTTCCAAAATTTTATTGAAGGCCTCTACTGCCCCATTTTCTTGTGGGTGATATGGGGTACTCTTCACATGGTGGATCTGAAATTCTTCAGTCAAAGCTTCAATAGTTTCACTAACAAAATGTGTACCTCTATCACTCATTAATATCTTCGGGCAGCTAAACATGGTCAAAATATGCTCGAAGATGAAGTGTGCAGTAGTATCTGCAGTACAATCCTTCACAGCCTTCACTTCCGCCCATCTTGTTACGTTTGCAGTTGTAGTAATGATGTAACATGCACCCATCTTCTTTCCTGGGGGATTGACGGGTCCTAAAAAGCCTATGGCCCATTTTTCGAACACCTGCAAATCCATCTATGGTTGGAGGGGCATCTCATCTCTACACAAAGGTTTCCCTATCCATTGGCATGCATCGCAGGCTCAGCAGTATGTGTGGACGTTGCTATGCAATGTCGCCCACCACAATCTGGCCCTCGGCACCTTCTGCGCAATTTCTTTTCCTGCATAGTCACCTCTTGCTACCCCTCCATGGGCTTCAGCCAAGATAGCTTGTCTCTTGTGTTCTAGTACATACCTCTACAATACCTCATCTGCTCCAAACTTGTATAATTGGCCAGAAATTATCCTGAAATCGGCTGCGCAGGCCACTCACTCCTTGTTCTATTGCACTGAATATTCTATAGGTTCCATCCCCATGGTCAAGAAATTAATAATATCTGCAATTTCTTGTCAACTACCTTGATAGAAAAAATTTGTGCATCAGGTAACCCTTCTTCTAGATTAGTTGGCTCTTCCCCACTCTCAATCCAAGACAAGTGATCAGGTCTAGCATTCAGTCTCCCAAGCTTCACAATGATTTCAAAATCATACTCTTGGAATAGAAGTAACCATCTACAAATATTCCCCCCCAACACAGGCTTATTGACCAAGTATTTTAAAGTTGAATGATCAGTGAACATCTTGAAGTGTCTGCTTAATAGATAGTGCTTGTATTTCTGCAGGGCATACACCATTTCCAATCCTTCTCACTTATTATTCGAATAGTTACACTCTGCGCTAGAGATTTTCCTGCTAGCAAATGCGACCGGGTGATGAATGTCTCCTTCTCTTAGCTGCGCTAAGACAGCTCCCAGGGCTATCCCTGATGCATCCACATGTACATGAAAGACCTTTGCCCAATCTGGAAATATGAGAATAGGCGCAGTGAACATATTTTCCTTCAATAGCTCAAAACTCTTTTGGCACTCCTCATCCGATAAAAATCATGCATCCTTTTTTAGCATCTTCTCCATTGGCATAGTGATCAGTTCATACCCTTTAATAAACTTTCTATAGTAGTCAGGGTGCCCTAGGATGGAGCGCAACTATTTCTCAATGGTGGGGACTGCTAAATTGATGATAACTACAATATTGTCTAGTTCAACCATAAATCCCTTCTGGCATACAACGTGCCCCAAAAAAATCCTAAATGGCACGCAGAATATGCATTTCTTGATGTCTAGAAAAATCTAGTGTTTCCTGCAAGCCTCCAACATCATGCGCAGGTTCGACAGACGCTTCTTTACTAATCCAAAAAATGTCCAATCATCAAAATAGACCTCCAGAAACTTATGAATGAATTCTTTGAATACTGCTACAACTACATGCGAGAAAATGGCAACAGAATTCTTGAGCCCGAAGGGAATGACAGTGTACTGAAAGGAGCCCCAATCGGTCATGAAGGTTGTCTTATTGTGGTCTTCAGGTGCTATTCTAATCTGATGGTACCCTGAAAATCCATCAGTGAACGAGTATGCTTCTTGACCTCCCACATCATCCAAAATTTCATTAGAGAATGGCATAGGGAAAGGATCATGTACGTAGGCATCATTCAACTTGCTCAAGTCTACGCAGATCCTTATTTCTCCTTTGGTCTTATTTTTGTGGACCACCATAGGGCCTACCCAATCTGACTATTCTACCGGCTAAATGATACCTACTGCCACCATCTTATCTATTTCCTCCTTTACTTTCTATTTATATTTAGGGTTTAGCTGATAGGGTCGTTGTTTGACAGGACGTCAATCCGACTTCAAGGTGATCCTCATAACACCCATATCCCCCACAATTCCCTTTAGCTCAGAGAAATTTGTATGGAATAGTTCTTGATATTTGGTCTACAGCTTCTTGATCTTTCCAACCGTATCATCATCCCAGTAATCCCCAATTTCTTCCATCTTGGGCTGCTCTTCCGTGCCAATGTTGACTTCCTTTAATTTTAATGGTTTAGTCACATCTACTGCCTACAATAGAGGTATTGCAACTATGTGCTCACCTTTTGACTTGGGGATGGTGATATTTCTAGGATCCTCATCGCAGTCTTCTACTGAAAAATTTCAACAGTTGAAAATATCCCACATCTGCACATCCCAAGCTGACGTAGCACATTATTTTTGAGGTAAGGACTCATCAAAGACCGGTGCATCTATATCTTGTATGGCTTCGTCTAGTTTCTCCATTCATCCAACTAGACCGAATGTCATCATGAAATCCTCGGTCATGGTGCCCCAGTGGCGAGTGCGTTGGTGTTGCTCTGTATATAAATACCAGGTAGCAAGGATTGGACCCAAATCATGAATAAACATATGGACCCACTCGTTCCAAGTCTTTTCATTCCATACCTCCATCCACATAGCCAAGTGCTTACGCAGGTCCCCATGACTAGATAAAAGTTCCATGGGTGGGTTAAATGGAGGTTAAAATTGTAGGATCATCATTTTTTGACAGTCCTCTCAATCCTGGAAAGGCCCCTTATGGGTTTCCCACCACCGTTTCGGGGTCACGTGCATAGTCAAGTCAAGTACCCAGAATCTCTGTTCTTCGGGGACATCTGATTCGAATGCTTTAAGAAATTCCTTAACACCACCAAAACCATCAAAGTAGGGCAGTTCTCGTACCTCTGAGGAGATGCATCAGAAACTATTTGTGATCTTAAGGCATCACAGCGCAGATACATCATGCAACCGATTCTTCCAATTTTATATCTCACCATTTGAGCCTGAGAGACAAGCATTGTCTTTCTCCCAACACAACATGCCATCAATTGTGGGGTTGATCCAATCATCATCCCGAGCGATCAGTTTTTAAATGTGATCAACATCCTCCTCCTCGCACATAGGATCTGTATATCATTCACCTTTTGCGGTATCTAGGGGGACTATTACCCACGTACCATCATTTTCAAAGACCATGCTTCTCCTTTTCAAATTGATGATACCTCCCATGTCAATAGCCAAATCTAGACCTAAGAGTGCAAGATAAGGGTCTGCATCGTCCAAAATTTGGATTACTTCAAAATCTTCATAAAATTTAACTCCTGCAATGTCTACCATAACCTTCGGTAGCCTGCCTAGGGGAATTATATTTTTTTGGTTAGCCATTCGTAACTGAATAGTGGACCATTCCGGCTTGGGTTCTCCCATCCTTTTTCAGGTTTTCTTGGGCACAACATTTTCATCTAGTCCCAAATAAAGGATAAATTGATCCATTTCATAATCTCCAATCTCTACAGTCATACGCATCTCCCGACAAGTCCTTTTCTTGTTCTTATAAAGCTTGTTCACATTTTTAACCTTCGTTTGTGGGGAAACCTTTTCTGCACAGCTATCTATTAATGCTTGGAGATTCTCCACCACCTTCTAATTGCGCAGTAACTTCATACATTCCTGAAGGAATGGCTTAACTACTTCATCTGCTTCTGGATCCATCGAAGTCCTTAAGGTGGATGCTTCGTCCTTAGAAAAATCCTTCTTAGCTTCAATGAAAGTATCTTTCTCATTTTTCAGTTCTAGGTTTTCCTTTTTGTCAGAAGCCCTCCTGATCAGTGTTTCAGCCGTAGCTTTCTCCTTAGATCCTCTAGTGGCAATGCCACTGCGTGTAATTACATTGACATTGGTCCCATCATCACGAGGTTCCACCTTAACCCATTGTACATTTTTCTTTGGTGTCTTTTGTTTCTCCATCTTCGCTATTAGTACCGACCAATCTTCAATCACATGGTCAGAATATCTGCAATATCTGCAAGATTAGAGTGTAGGGTTCAGGCAGTCTCTTGCATAATGTCCCACATCCCCATAATTGTAGCAAATTAGTTTCCCTCATCCTCTACCTATGCCTCTGCCTCTCCCCCCTCCCCGTCCTCTTGTTGGGGAACTTCCCTGCCTAGAGGGAGATACAAATGATGAAGGGTCGGCCTACACCCTGTATATGTTTCCCTTATCTATCATAAGGTCAAACTTTCGGCAGTTGTGCTCATCATGACCCACTAATGAGAAGAATTTGCACCATTGTTGCTTACGTTCTAGGACATAGGTGCCTAATAGTGGGCAGTGATATGTATCATGTCTTCCTACTACCCGACAGTCAGCACACCACAACGTGGGAGTGCTTGGTCTAGCCATATCTCTAAGGCACAGCAGACTTGGTCCCCCAGCCTCCATATAATCTGACAATATATGGCACTGATCTTTAGTGTGGCTTGATACCCTGCAACATATGCACCAGACATCTGCACTGGCTTCTTTTCCCTGATCCCTTCTCAGATTCTTAATTTCTAAGTGCATCGCTTCTAGTTGGTTTTGGATCTGCAGTGCCCCAAACTAAGCATCATCCCTTGGCGTAGATTCCAACTTCATGGTGATCTCTAGATATTCTTCCTGTGAATCAATATTATGTTTGCCCATAGGTCCATGAAAATGTGGTAATAGCATGGCGATGAACCACTCTTTATGTTTTTTTCCCTCATAGACAAATCCTCCACCATTGATAACTTTCTTTAGTCATTGGTCAGCTTCCCAGACAAACTTCGTAGGTCCCTGCTTAATATATTTCAGGTATATGATGCATTGAGCATAGGACTTAGGCTTTTGGAACTGCTGCTTCAAGGCATCCTTAATATCTTGTATTGTGGGATTGGCATGTTGACCAATATATCCCATAAACTAGTCCAGAGCCCTTCCTTCAAAGGCTATTAACATTTTCACTCTCTTTACAGCATCATTATTTTTATTTTTTGCAGTCCATACCGACTCTACTTCAAACGAGAATTCATCCATATCCTCATCCCCCACACCCTTAAAGGTGGGTAGCTTCATGTGTGCAACCATATCGTTTGCAGGTGGTGGTGGAGGTGGGGTAGGATAATTCTTCCCCTTGCGCGAGTTCGAAGGTGGCGTAGCTGGGGAACTGCTCTCCATGTGCATAGCCCCACCTTGGTTGAAATCTGGTGAATCCCTCATAGGACTGTGTATCGATATATCCCCTTCTTGATTAACCTATTAGTATTTACCGCTTCGTGTCGTGCTTCCACTCTAATCAGATGTCATTCACTCGGTGTGACTGCACAAGACACTCTTTTCATACAATAGCATCTTAATCAGAAACTGCAATGTTTTCAAGAACTTACCTCTAAACCCTTTGAAAAACCTTCGCTCAGCTTCAGAATAGGAAACAAACTAATTGACTGCAAGCTTAGTTACAAATCCTCCCAAAACACTATCAACCTAGTGATCTACAGTCTGGGTGATCTCTTTATTAGCCTTCTCCAAATGTTGGATCAATTCAAGGGTCCACTGCGTGACCTGATCATCTTTCCAACGGGTCTGGAACTCCGCCAACCTTGCTAGCCACTCCTAAAATTCATTTGTGAAGGTTACGAAGAAGATTTCATGCACCTCTATAAAAATGTACTTGTTCTTCCACTCTTCGGTAGTCAACTTCTTACGTCTATTCTCTTTTATGGAAACTCCTTAATCTGATTTTTAAACCAGTACTCAAATTCAGGCTTCAATGGCTACCAATGACCCTGTGGCATTACCCAATCTCTCTCTCAAAATTATTTTGGTCCTGGCAACAGAACCAATTTTTGGTTTGAGGAGTCTTGACCCAGGTTCGGATTTAAGGTTTACCAACAAAACCCTATACTACTGGCCCTTTCAACAATGGCCTACTTGCGCAAGTCAAGGTCTCACCCAAAGTAGTATGGGAGAGTGTTGGAACCAGGTTTTTGCACCTTGAGAAAGAGAGAGAGAAAGTTAATTAAAGTGGGTCCCTTCAGATCTCACAAACCTATGCTGGAGAAGCTCTAACACAGAAACCCTTAATAGTATATCTGTGGAGTAACTTAAGAGAAGCTCATCAACCATAAGATAAAAATTTAATAGAAGAAAGGTGACTAATCATAACCAGATATATGCATTCATTCCTTCTTACAGTATCGCATCCACGTGTGCATTCATAAATCATAAATATTCAGTGAACAGATATAATCTCATAAATAACATAAAGCACAGCCAATAACCCTAACACAGAGATACTCAGATATCACAAAATAATATTCACATTCATTCATATTCAGATCCAAATTACAGACTCTATTTACCAACCCGCGCACACAGCCAGCGGGGTCTACACACTACAGGACTCAGGTTCTCCGTGCACACAGCCAGCAGGATCCCTTACCCAAACAATCCAGACAACATATCCACAAATTCGTATCCAAGATTAATCCAAAACTTAGCCTATAGACTCTATTTATCCATCTATTTATATCATATTATCCTGTGCTACTCTATGGTCTGAAAACCATGGTTTGTGGACTCTTGGTCTACCCTTTGACCCATTACAATTCATTTGGGGCTTTGACCCACCCCAAAGCACCTGCGCTAGACTAACTATTACAAAACTGTGCCAAAATTGTGGTTAGGGGACCCCACTCCAACATAGGCCATGAAGAAGTATACTCCACCAATGTGCCCTACCACCAAGGGAGTATATAGGTCATTTCGGGCACTAGCCATTCCATGTGGCTAAGCATGACCATTTAGGTAAATTAGTCATAACTCTCTCTCTAAGTATCAGATTGGAATGCCGTAAAAAGTGACAGATATTGCACAGTCTGTAATTTTTTCTTTATCAATTTTAGAAACAAATGAACAAACAGTGACACATGTCACGCTGTACAAGTGCGCTCTGCTGAAACAGTCCATAATTATGGCATTGTGAGAGATTGGGTATAACTCTCTCTTCAAGAATCCAAATTGGGTCAGATCTGTGGCATTGGAAAGATGACTCAGAGGACTACTACAAGACCGAAAACCAGATATTGAGGATCTGAAATGACAGAGATACATCAGATTCAATATCGAGCTCCTAGAAGGCAAGAAAAATCTAGATCATGTGTTGTCAAGGGTTGCAAAGGACCATACTTTCTACGGTAGAAAATCAAAGAAAAGTACAGCAAATGGTAGCATGACAAGAGCAGAAACCAAGGTGCATATTAGCAGCAAGAAGTTCATCATATGAAGTCTTCAAGTGGGCGGCACTGCATACAATCATTGTAAAGGTATCGTTGTACATAGTCATTGTAAATACATTATTGTACAAATTGTACTAGTGTCTATCTCCCAAGGGTTGAAGAGGTAGTGTTGGGAGGTCCAGGATCATCATTAGGTGGTTGTGTCAAAGTTGGGGTTATGGTCTAGTATATCTTCTTCTTCTACATCATTCTATATCATTGTAAAGTGGACCATTTTCCCTGGTACGGGAGTCCATTCTTCTTTATTCTTCTATAGGGTGGTAGGGTGGTGCTAGGGTGAGTTGTAGCTCATCATGTTAGTTCCTATTCAGCTGATCATCGATAATAGGTGGCGTTGGGAGCCCATCCGAAAGGAGCCGGAGGAAGAATGATTTTCTAGATTCTAGGAAGTTGGAGCTTTATTTTCAATTGGAGTTGAAAAGAATTATTAGAAAATCATTAGGTGGTTTTTGTCCCGGAGTGGGTTTCCACCTTAAAAATTATGTGCATTTGTGTTCCTCTTGTTTTCTATCATTGTACAAACACTGATAATAATTGAAGATTAACTAATGCTCTAATTGAAAGAAATAATGATTCACCCCCCCTCTCAGTATTTCCAACACATGCACCTACACAAGAGCCTTGCAATTTTTTTGTCTTCTTTCCGCCAAAAACCTTGTCATGTTTGCAAGCTCTTGTTGAGCCTTCAAACCTACTTCTCTTATAGTTTCAAGATCCAATGTTTGTAATGTGTCTATTTCAGGTTCAAATTGTTCTACAAGTTATTCCCTTACTTCAACAACATTCACAACATTCTTTGGTTTTTCCATACAAGGTTACAACCACTTCTTATGGTTCTTTTCTTCGAGTCTAACAAGCTCATCTCAGTGAGTGTGCAGCTCATGACATAATGTCATCCATTCATCAAATTGGTCCATATTTTCCCAAAGTCTCTCAAATTCATCTTGGTTTGAGTCAAAAATCCCTTCCTTGCACAAGGCCATAAGGGCAATCTTGGCCTCATCGACCTCTTTATGAATCTTCTTAGCCTTCTTCCAAGATTCCACCAATTTCCTCCCCAAGACTTCAAGTTTACTCTGAATTTTTGGGATACCTTCCTTCATCTGCTTTATCCATCGCAATGCTTCACATGTCTTCTCCTGGAATTCTTCCCAACTTGGCATGTTCTCTTTTGTAGCTTTAACCCTGACATGTGCCTTGCTTTAGCTAAGGTCTCAAAAGAAACCCTAAATAATTCAAGTTCAGCTTCAACCCCACCTGCAAACATGCAACTGTGTTCCTACTTTATTTAATGATCAAAAACCCCAAAATGGTAGCTCTGATACCACTTTTCATGCCCCTATACCTTGGTAGTCTTTAAACCACGGTATAGATGGGTGAGGCACTACCTTGTTTTTCTTTTTCCAAATACTTCACAAGTATACTACGCATTACTCAACACCTTTTTATTTAAACTATCAAAGTGTTCTTATGTGGAATTAAAATAGCACAAACATCAATATAAAATCTATATGAAGCCCATAACATTCATTCACAACATTGAATTCAAACTTGGAAATTTTTTATACAAATATGCCCAAGTGCCATGCTGCCGGGTCACTCAGGTCACCCTGGCTCGTTGCTACCTGAAGCAAACAAAGTTCCTTCTCAAGTTAAAATACTCCAGAACACTTGGAATACAAAGATATCCATGAGGATACAAATATTATATTATAAAAGATGAATGAGATAGATAGATGATAAAATGTTACAATGAGGCCCTACTTATATACCTACGCAGGTGACCTTTCATGACTGCGCATGTCTCTTAGACATGCCCTTTCACTAACTTAATGACTACTTACATAATCCTTAATTGAATATTTAATAATTATATTTGTTATATTCGTTATGAATTATATTCATAACATTTCCCCTTCCTTCAAAAGATTTGTCCTCAAAGCTTATAGTTAACACTTTTCTTCAATTCAATCATGCACCATTTTCTTCATTTGCTTTCGTCACAATTTAATATATCAACTTTTATTTATTTATTTGTTATGAATTGGCCCTTCCTTCAGAACTTTGTCCTCAAAGTTTTATGGATTATAATTTCTTCATCTTGTATTTGTTAAAATACTATAATTTTCAGGAAATCTTCCTTCTTTCCTTTCCGAAATGGATTTAATTTCCTTTTCATCAATGATTGGTTTCATTTTGTCTGTTGAATTGAGTTTTTAGGGTTTTTAAGGTAACCCTTCCTAACTTTCTCTTCTTCTTTTTAATGAGGTTATTATTCCTTCAATTTTTTTATTTATTTTTTTAATAATTTTAATTAATTATATATATATATATATATATATATATATATATATATTCTTTTACCAATTGATTTTTTTAAACCCTTTTTTTTGTTGAAAGGTTACAACCCTAGTGAAACTTGGCTATTCACATATATTCACCTATAAAATATATGTCCAATTATGTATCTTTCTCCACGTAAAAGTAAACTTACCATTCACAAGAGATTTTTTATTCCTTTACTTCTTATTTTACCTTGCAAATACCATGGGCAATTACCATGGGCTTCCAAAAGCACGAGCTTGTAAACCACTGAAAGAATAATAAAAATAACCTTACCTACTCTTCCTTATTTCTTTTTCCTTTTTAATTTTAATTTGTCTTGGTATGTACGTATATGTACTTATTTATATATATCTCTCTTTTTTTTCTTTTCTTTTCTTTTTTCTTTTGGAACTATTTTCTTTTAAATAATTTTTTTTTCCTTTTAATTTATTTCCCGCTTTATGTTAACTTTCCTTCTCCCTTTTATTTTTTTTTATTAATATATATATATATATATATATTTCTTCTTTATTTTTTTTCAATTTTTTATTATGGCCAAAGGCCTAGTGACTAAAATGGAGAAACTCCAAGATTGATAGCGAAACGCTTCAGTCACGACGGCAACAAGGTTGACGATTTTTACGGTCAAAGACCTGGATCAAGGAGCGTAGCTCTGTGAAACGATGAGAGGCCAGAATATCGAATTGCTTTGATACCAAATGAAGTGAACAAAGTTCCTTCTCAAGTTAAAATACTCCAGAAGACTTGGAATACAAAGATATCCATGAGGATACAAATATTATATTATAAAAGATGAATGAGATAGATAGATGATAAAATGTTACAATGAGGCCCTAATTATATACCTACGTAGGCGACCTTTCATGACTGGGCATGTCTCTTAGACATGCCCTTTCACTAACTTAATGACTACTTATATAATCTTTAATTGACTATTTAATAATTATATTTGTTATATTCGTTATGAATTGTATTCATAACACTACCCGTGACGTTCACACTTCCCCCGAGCTCAGCGTGTACCCAATTCGACTTCCAAAACTTGGGTTGGCTTTGGCCCATCATCCTACACCTACTACACTTTTTTGCACTCAAAACTGCCCAATTGTTGCTAGAGAACGCGGTCTGAACTCACGTTCAGACCTGCTACATGCCTCGCCCAACCCGACCTGCACTGCGAAAACCCTACGCTATTGTTCCGCATGCAATTCCTGCACGTTGCCTGACTCGACCCGACGCCCTCTGCTCATTCATGACTGCACCTCTAACGCCCTGAACTTCTGCCCCCAAGTGCGTTCAGCTTTTCCTTCATCTTGGTGATGGATTTCACCAACAAGATGTTGATGAAGCTTTGGCTATGCTCCAATGTCCTTCCCTTAGCTCGAATGTTAAATATCAAACTTTGCTTGATTTTTGAATGCCTTTAACAAACCTTCGTTCATCATTATTTATACACATGATCATGTAAAGGCGTGGGTCACTCAGCGGACCCAAGCCGACCCACCCGACCAATGCTTGGTTATTCCACATGTTTTATAACATCGGCTTCCAACTCCAACACGTCGTTTTTCCATCCGCGGCTTTGGTGTGACGTTTCTCTATAAACATCACTTGTCCAATGACCCCCCGTTGGCTACTCTACAACGATACCATGCTAACGTCATTGGGTCACCAATTCATTTCTTCCATCATCACATGGTCACATCTTTATGGTTACAGTGCGATGATACACCCGTAACGTCGCAAAGCGCCCGAACTCCATCCAAACGTCCAGTGGGTGCGCTCGTTATCCCAAACACACCTCATGAAGTTGGGGCCTTATAGGTGGGGCCGGGTCATGTGATGGTGGTCATCTCAAAAATTCTAAGTTGTGAACACTCATGTCGTGTCAGATCAGGTTTGGTCATGTCGTGTGAGGCTGCCCAATGAAACGCATTCAGGCGGGTCAGGCCAGGTCGAGTCGTGTCATGTGAGGGCGCCCAGGAACACATGTTCGGGCGAGTCAAGTCGGGTCGGGTCATGTGAGGGAACCCAATGAAACACTTTTTCACGGGTCGGGTCAAGTCGTGTGAGGGAACCTAAGGAAACATGTTCGGGCAGGTCAGGTCAGGTTGTGATGTGTGAGGGCGCCCAAGGAAATGCATTCAGGCATGTCAGGGTGTGTCAGGTTGCATCGTGTGAGGGTGCCCAGGGAAACACGTTCGGGCAGGTCAAGTCAGGTCGGGTCATGTGAGGGTGCCCAGAAAGACATTCGGGAGGGTTAGGTTGGGGCAGATTGGGTCGTGTGAGGGTGGTCGTATCAAAAATTCTAAGTTGTGACCGCTCGTGTGCCTTGTACTGCACGTTCATGCGACTCGTTTTATGTTTTCTCCCTCGTGCCTTCGATGTTCAGGTGGGTCGGGTCATGTGATGGTGCCCAAGGAAACGCGTGCAGGTCAAGTTGGGTTGGGTCATGTGTACTGTGAAGGCACCCAAGGAAACGCATTCAAGAGGATCAGGTCAGGTCGGGTCAGGTCATGTGATGGCACCCAAGGAACGCGTCCTAGTCAGGTTATGTTAGGTCATGTGAGGGCACCCAATGAAACACATTCAGGTGGCTCATGTTGGTTCTGGATGAGTTGTGCTATGTGAGTCCGACCAAGGAAACGTGTTTGGGTGGGTCGGGTCGGGTCGGGTCATGTGAGGGTGGTCGTATCAAATATGCTAAGTTTTGTCCACTCGTGTTCCTTGTGCACATTAGTACGATCCATTTTTTGTTTGCTTTCTTGTGTGCCCTTGGTTCAGGTGGGTCGAGTCATGTCGTGTGAGGGTGCACCAGGAAACACGTTCGTGTAGGATTGTGTGAGGGAGGTCGTATCAAAAATGCTAAGTTGTGACCTCCCGTGTGCCTTATGCACATTCGTGTGACCCATTTGTCATTTTCTCCCTCGTGCCTTTGATGTTTGGGTGGTTCGGGTCGTGTCATGGCACCCAAGGAAATGTGTTCAAGTCGGGTCAGGTCGAGTTGTGTCATACTAAGAGGGCACCCAAGGATTCGCGTTCAGGCAGGTCGAGTTAGGTCGGGTCATCTGAGAGCGCCCAAGGAACGTGTCTAGGTCAGGTTGTGTGAGGGCGGGTCGGGGCAGGTTAGGTCAGGTCTGGTTGGGTCATGTGAGGGTGGTTGTATCAAAAATGCTAAGCTGTGACCATCGGTGTTCCTTTTGCACATTTGTGTGATCCATTTTTTGTTTGCTCCCTCATGTATTCGTTCGGGTGGGTCAAGTCGTGTCGTGTGAGGGTGCCACAGGAAACGCGTTCGGGTCGAACGGTCATGTGAGGGTGGTTGTATAAAAAATGCTAATTTGTGACTACCCATGTGCCTTGTGGACATTCATGTGACCCGTTTTCCATTTGCAACCTCGTACAACTCGTTTTCCATTTAGATTAGATTTTTTATTGTTTTTTTTTTAATTTTGGCCTAGGAATTTTTTTTTAATTAATTAAACCATTGTTTAAAAATAATAATAATAAAATAAAAAATATAAATAAATAAATAAAATAAAAAATTGTATATAGATATATATATATATATATATTGAAATATAGAAAGGTAAGCAATTAATTCACCTATTTTATTTATTACTTATTTTATATTGTATTCATGATGTGACAACAAGTTTAATTTTCAGATAATTTGGGTATTGGGGAAATGAGAGTGATGTGAGGGGGATGGGAGGGGCCATATGAACTTCCACCTTCACATGGTTGGCCCTATTCAGTAGATAATAAATTATTCCTGAAACAAGGAGAAGCTCATTCATCTTTATTTGCAGCGTCGTAAATGTCATCGTCGTTCTTATATTATTGCAGCTTCTAAATTGTTGAAATTTTTAGAAAACATTAGGTCACTTATGACATGATATGACCCTACACCATTATCTTTATAAGCCAAGAGTGACTTGTGAATGGGGCCAACATTGATTTTTTTTCAAATTTTTATTGTATGCACTAAAATTTGACATGGACAGACTCCTCGCATGCCTTAATGATATAGGAGTTGTGTTTCTAGACTCAAATATGACTCACAAATGTGTCAGTTTGGGTTGTGTGAGGGTTCCCAAGGAAAATATTTTGGATTTGGCTATATTACAAGGTTGTGGGTTAGCCAATGGTGAATTTCTAGTATTTTAAATTTATTAATCATGCACAGGTCTGTAAAATTAAGGTATGGTAGACATTTTTTCTGGTGGACAGAATTAGAGTTTGGTTGGATTTTTCTTGATTAAAAACAATGGTAAACTACCTACATCATTTTTTCTTTCCTTTATGAAACAACCAACATCAATTCCTTCCAAAAACAACTCAAAACATAAGCAAACAGGTCTCCATTATTATCAAGTCATGTTGGGACACTAGGTAGCTTAATATAATCTATAAAAGAAAACACCTCCAACATTTCAGAATGAAGTATGAACAAAATTAACCATAACTATGACTGCGTTGTAATCCAAGACACCTCATAGCCCTCTCACTTTTTCGGAACCATAATTTTCATGGGTGAACTATATTTGAGCCACAATTACCAACCCCTAACCCATTTAACCCCTAAACCATAAACCTATAAACCCTTAACCCATAACCCATTTAACCCCCTAAACCCAGCCTAACCCCATTAACCCCTAACCCCTAACGCCTCGACATGTTTGTCGTTTTCTCCCTTGTGCCTTCGATGTCCAGGTGGGTTGGGTCAGGTTGGCTCATGTGATGGTGCCCAAGGAAACATGTTCGGGTCTGGTCATGTCGTACTGTGAGGGCACCCAAGGAAACACAGTATAAAACAAAACACCTCCAACATTTCAAAATGAAGTATGAACGAAATGAACCATTACGTAATATTCCCAAATGGGAAATGCAGCAATACAAGACAGTTATGCAGGAAAATAACGCAATTCATCTAAATTAAAGCAGGAGGCCACTAAAGAGACCTTTCAAAAGTATTCACAGTATCAAAACAAATGTATAATTAGGCCCATAAGATGCATAGCTGAAAATACAAGTCACCAATAGAAGAAAATCCCTTAAAAGAGGTGTTGCAACCACATGTATTGACTGAAAATGCCTTGACAGTGTTATTTTATTGGGCTACAAATAGCTTTTGATTACACTTTATATCTAGAGCATATAAGTGCATGAAAATTCAGATCTATAATAGATCCATACACTATAGAGGCTCCTCTTTCTATTCCCTCTAGGATTTGAGAAAAACACCATGTACAAGCAGTAGATCTGAGATCTAAGTTTGCAGATCTGCAGAAATATTCAGATATTCAGAAATATGAAAATAATATCTGAAATGTACAATGTATAGATCTCCTCCAATGGATCTCCAAAGTGAAGGGTATATCCCCAACACTTCAAAACCAACTCTCCAACTGATGTGCCAAAACACCCTACAACAACACCTACAGGAATAACACAAATCTAGAAGTAAAATTGCGTTGTAGGGTTTAGAACATGATTGCCCACATGCCAAGATCTGAAAAATGGTGCTCCAATAATTCAATACTCTCTTGCCAATGGGATAGAAGCCTTCCCCACTGAAAAATAGCACTGAAATGATCTATATCTGAGTAGATCTAGCCTCCACTTGTTGCAGCTTTCAAAACAACCAAACCCTCCACGGGATCTGTGTTGTAGTTGGAAGAAGAATCTTGGCCTTCAGCCAAATAGTGGAAAAGATAATGCAAACTCTTCCAAGATGCCTCTCAAGGAAAGAGGTGGGATTCCTGATCAAGAACACCTAATGCTAAACAGCATTTGCAATCTAGGCTAAACAGCCAAAGAAAGCTCTATGTCTAAACAAAAAAGTTATCAAAATATCATAATCATCAACAACCTTTTCATGTTGCCATCCTCTTCCTTATATAGATTAAGAGCTTGTAAACACTAAAACACCTTCAATGAAGTCATCTCTTTCACATAAGCCATCTCCATCTAAAACTATGTTGTGCCTCACGATGGCCACTCCTCCAAGACAGTGTTGTAGATTTGGTTAAGGTTGACCCAGTCAAAATATCCAGCCCCTTACACATCTAAGGGTGCTTGCTTACATAGCCAAGATTTATCATTTTTTATATTTGGCATTGATCTATTCTTTATTAGGAGTTTTATGAACCTCCTTTACACATTTATTCTTTAAACAAATAAATAAAACAAAAATGAATATTCCAATTAGCCTAGGACTAATTAGGAATATTACAGTCCTCCCCTCCCAAATGTTTCTTGTCCTCAAGCAACTGATAAGGTGAGTTTTGAAACTCTTCTTCTCCTCCATTGGTGACACAAACATGTGATAAGCTTCCTCCATAAGCTAAGTGTTCACCAATCCATCCCTCCATGAATTTCTCCTCCAAAGTTCTCATGAGATGAAAATATCCCATCCCATAAGGAGACAATAGTTCACATGAAACAAACATGGCTTGCCCAATGCTCTCCCTAAAACATGTAGCATAAGGCACATAGAGAGTCTCCATCCCATTAGGCACATGCATACCTCCCATCCTCTCTCCATACATCTCCATAAAAAGTACAAGTACATCATCAATGTATGGGATCAAAACTACATATATGCAAATAGAAATTTGTGCATATAGAGGTGGGTCATAGTCCCACATGTGGAACTAGCCCAGTGCATCTCCTACCTGCATCAGATCTATATGTGGTAAGTGGTTTCCCCACCACTTAATTGCTTCCCATTTTATCTCACCATGGTTGAAAGTGTGAGATATATTTGGTGCCTTAGGAAAGCACCCATCATGATGTAAAACCTCCCTTTGTCCACCAAGGGAGTGGCCATATTCAGAAATAGTTTTGGCCCAAAGTTGGCCATGAAGTTTATAAGGTACAACACTCCTCTTAGAAGTCATGGCATGCATATATATAGTAAAATAATGCATACAATCAGAAAATAAAACATGATTTACATGAGTATGCTCTTTACCAACAATCCTCCTCAAAAAAATGGAGTGGTGCATAGATCTATTCCCCTCCTCAAAAAGAGAAAGAGAGGGCTGAATTAACTCTTCCATAGATTTATGTTGTTGCTCCATCTCCACTTGATGCATGCATCTTTGAAAATGTTGATATAGTTCTCCTTCAAAGCCCTCCCAATAGTAGCTCCTCAAAATGATGTTGTTGAGCTTCATGGAGTATGTGTGGTTGAAACAGAACTCTTCATAGGCTCCTTGTAGAAAATTCTCCTTGAGCTTGGAGGCTCTAGATAAGAAGATCCTACCATGATGATAGATGACTCCTTATTGGACTAAATAGCCCACTCCATGCAGCTGGTTATCAAGTATCATGCAAGTGTGAAGATCCTTGGAATATTCCATCAACAGTTGGGATTTCCAATATGGATCTAACCCTTCCAACAATGACAGCGTTGATAATGTATCAACTGAAATGTCTGTCATGTTGCTACTCTTCCCCTTGACCTCTCCCATGCCAAAGGTGTATGTTGGAAGGAAATTCCTTCCATTCTGATCCTCCCACAGCGCAGAATCAGAAATGAGATTGGGTGATGATGATATTGGAAGAAGATCTCCCTCCTTCTTGAGCCTACCCAAGACTCCCAGCGTTGTAGCTTTGTATTCTAATGATCCCATACCTCCTATATCTATACTTGGAGCATCATGTTGTGAGATATTTCCCACAAAATATGAATCGGGTGGCCTCCCAGGTGGTTTGCCACTAGATAATAGTGTCCCATGCAGAAATCTCATGAGCATTATAGATGGGACTATAAGGTCCTTGCTTCCACTGCGCAAATCCATCTCTGTTTTTAGTGTGGAAGTGGTATGTGAGGTATATGTATGCATGCCTTTGATCATTTGAGTTTCACCACTTTATTTTTGTGCACCCATTTCATTTTCAAAGCCTCCCAATCAGTGGTGACTTTCCCTAATGTAATCAACCATTGAACACCCAAAATCACATTGGTGTCAGGGATGTTAATTACAAATAAGTGATCAATCAATGTCTATGTTCCCATGGTGACTGAAAGTGATAGGAAATAATGCATGCATTGCATTTTTCTATCTCCTGGGACCAAAATAGATAATCCCTCAAAATTATCAGTGGGTATTACCCTCCTTTGCACTAGATGGGCATCAATGAAATTGTGGGTGGCCCCACTATCAATCAATGCAGAAACTCTCTGATTCAAGATGGCACCTTGAACTCTTAAGGTCAAGTACTTAGGTACTCCTCTCAAATATGCAAGAGCCCCTCCAATAGGATAAAATTCTCCATTCCCATCTCTTGATGGTGTTGTATCTCCTCCAGCAGTGTCAGCACTGTGACCTCTTCTTGGTTCATCTTCTTCTTCTTCCTCAACATCTGAGAAGACCTCTATGTAATGTGCTTTTCCAATAGCACGCTTATGTTCAGGTGCCCATGATTATTGGCAAGTGAATCATAGCTTCATTTTTCTTAGATCTCTCCAGACTTCATCATCAAGAGGCTTCTTGTATGAGCTCTCCTTTGAAGGAGCATCTTTCTCTTCCTTTCTCTTAGAAGGAAAAGAGGGCTTATGCTGAAAGTTTTCCTTTTCTTTTGGCAAGGCATCTTGAAGGTCTCTATCCCTTTCAATAGAATCATGTAGGGTAGTGGGCTTGGTAGATTTTACCAACCCATGAAGAGGTTCATTTAGACCATCAATGAACATGTACACCCTTCTTGCTACAGACAAATTAGGAAACATAACAGATAATCTTAAGAATTCAGAAATGTAAGTTTCTGTATTACCTGAATTTTTTAGCTTTGCAAGGCTCATGAATGGTGCCTCTAGATCTCTTCTGTCAAACCTTTCCACCAGCCTTGTAGTGAACTCTGAATAAGCAGTCACATTGGCATGAACCAATTAGACAAGCTATGGAACCACCAGTCATGTGCTTCACCTTCAAGGTGCAGTGCTGCAATCTTGATAGCCTCCATCTCTGGAACCTTGTTCAACTGAAATTAGATGTCAATTTTTTCTACCCAAGATTTTGCAGAACACTTGGATGACCCATCAAATTTGGGTAAAAAGAATCTACCCATAGTGTGGTGTCGATCATGATTTTGAATAAATCCACCATCTCTATTATGATGCCTTGGTCTTCTTTTGTACTTGAGGTGACAAAACTCCTGAAAACTAAAATGATCTTTGAATCTCTGATTTTGAGACTCATATTCTTCAAACTAGTCTTCAAGGGATTCTTTCTCTTGAAACCCTTCATTTCCCACAGCCAAAAAGGTAGGCATGGTAGAGCATTGGGAAACTTGTGGTTGATGCACCGGTTGATTATTCCAGTGATGAGACATGCCAGAGCTTTCTCCAAGATGAAATCTCTTAGGATATTTTTTGATTCTGTCCAATCTCATCTATTTGATCTCTCTAGCAAGATCTTGCATGGCTCTCAAAAGGATCTTACCAAAGTCCTTTCCTTCTTCTTCACTTCCAGATATAAGGGCTTTACCCTTGTCTTCATTGTCATTGGTGTAATCAAATTTCCTTTGTCTTCTCTTTAGATACCTATTCTCTCTGTCAGTAAGAGGTTCTTCTTCTTCTTAAGACATATTGACTTCTTAGAAAGCCCAGGCTGTGCCAAGATGATGCTCTAATACCACTGTAATATTCCCAAATTGAAAATGCAGCAATACAAGATAGTTATGCAGGAAAATAACGCAGCTCATCTAAAGAAAATCATGAGGCCAATAAAGAGACCTTTCAAAAGTATTCAAAGTAGAAAAACAGATATATGATGAGGCCCATAATATGTATAGCTGGAAATACAAGTCACCAATAGAAGAAAATCCCTCAAAAGAGGTGTTGAAACCACATGTATTGACTAAAAATGCCTTGACAACGTTATTTTATTGGGCTGCAAATAACTATTGATTACACTTTAGATCTAGAGAATATAAGTGCATGAAAATTCAGATCTATAACAGATCCATACACTATAGAGGCTCCTCTTTCTATTCCCCTTGGGGTTTTGAGCAAAACACCATGTACAAGCAGTAGATCTGAGATCTAAGTATGAAAATCTACAGAAATATTCAGATATTCAAAAGTATTCAGAAATATGCGGATCAGATCTGAAATTTATAATGTATATATCTCCTCCAATGGATCTCCAAAGTGAAGGGCAGATCCCCAACACTTGAAAACCAGCTCTCTAACTGATGTGCCAAAACACCATGCAACCGCACCTACATAAATAACGCAGATCTGGAAGTAAAACTGCGCTATAGGGTTTAGAACATGATTGGCCACATGCCAAGATCTGAAATCCAATGATCCAATATTCTATTGCCAATGGGATAGAAGCCTTCCCCACTGAAAAGGAGCACTAAAATGATCTAGATCTGAGTAGATCTAGTCTCCACTTGCTGCAGCTTTCAAAGACAACCAAACCCTCAACAGGAGTTGTGTTGTAGTTGGAAGAAGAAGCTTGGCCTTCAGCCAGATAGTGGACAAGACAATGCAAACTCTTCGAAGAGGCCTCTCAAGGAAAGAGGTGGGATTCCAGATCAGGAACACCCAATGCTAAACAGCATTTGAAATCTAGGCTAAAAAACCAAAGAAATCTCTATGTCTAAACAGACAAGATATCAAAATATCATAATCATCAACAACCTTTTCATGTTGCCATCCTCTTCCTTATATAGATTAAGACCTTGTAAACCCTAAACCACCTTCAATGAATTCACCTCTTTCACACAAGCCATCTCCATCTAAAATTGTGTTGTGCCTCATTGATGGCCACTCATCCAAGACAGCGCTGTAGATTTGGTCAAGGTTGACCCAGTCAAAATATCCAGCCCCTTTCACACCTAAGGGTGTTTGCTTACATAGCCAAGTTTTAGCCTTTTTCATATTTGGCATTGATTTATTCTTTATTAGGAGTTTTATGAACCTCCTTTACACATTTATTATTTAAACAAAGAAAGAAAACAAAAATGAATATTCCAATTAGCCTAGGACTAATTAGGAATATTACACATTACTTAGACTGCATTTTAAACCACGAAACCAAATTTATCAATGCAAGGATCTACAATCCCAATTTTGTGCATTCTTCTCCATTTAACATTATAATCACACTAACCATTTACAAATGGAGTATGTTGACATAAATTGAATATTAATTCCTTGATGTGAGTTCATGATATGGAAATTTAGTACAACAAAAATGGGAATATGACAGACTCAAGGTCATTTCTGTAATGACAGATTTTAATTTATTTTCAGCATTCTCCTCCAAGACTTCAATTTCAACACGAAACCATGTGTGCTCTTCTTTCATACACCTCAACATATACTACAAGGTTTGAAAAATCCTCCCTTGACATTCTTCCCAACCTGCCATGTCTTGTTATGCAACTTCCACCCTGGCCAATGTCTTACCCTTGCTAATGTTTCACTAAGACCAACCAATATAATGTCCAAGCTTCGATACCAACTACAGCCCTGTCATTTTATTTGGGTCGAGTTGGGTCGGGTTAGATCGGGTCGTGTGAGGGCGCCCAAGGAAACGCATTCGGGCGGGTCCAGTCAAGTCGTGCCATGTGAGGGTGCCCAAGGAAACGTGTTCGAGCGAGTCAGGTCGGGTCATGTCATGTGACAGCACCCAAGGAAAGGCGTTTGGGCGGGTCAGGTCAGGTCAGGTCGGGTCGGGTCGGGTCATGTGAGGGCACAAGGAAACGTGTTTGGGCAGGTTGCGGGGTCGAGTCATGTGAGGGCAGTCGTATCAAAAATGCTAATTTGTGACCGCTCGTGTGCCTTGTGCACATTTGTGCAAACCATTTGTCATTTTCTCCCTTCTACCTTCATTTAGGCGGGTCAAGTTGTGCCTTGTGGCACACGTTCGTGTGACCTGTTTTCCTTTTGTTCCCTTGGGCCTTCATTCGGAAGGGTTAGGACATAGGGTTGTGTGAGGGCGCCCAAGGAAATGTGTTCGAGTCGGGTCGTGTGAGGGTGCCCAAAAAAAAGCATTCATGGTGGGCCGAGTCAGGTCAGGTCGTGTGAGGGCACCCAAGAAAACGCATTCGGGTCGGGTCGGGTCAGGTCGTGACATGTGAGCGCACCCAAGGAAATGTGTTTAGTTCGGATCGAGTCATGCCATGTGAGGGCACCTAAGGTTACGTGTTCGGTTCGGGCCATGTGAGGGAGGTCGTATCAAAAATGCTAAGTTATGACCGCCCATGTGTCATGTGCACGTTTGTTGGACCCATTTTATGCTTGCTCCCTTTTTCCTTCATCCAGGCAGGTCAAGTTGGGTCGGGTCGTGTGAGGGTGCCCAAGGAAACATGTTCGGGTTAGGCTGGGTCGGGTCGTGACGTGTGAGGGCGCCTAAGGAAACGTGTTCAGTTCAAGTCGGGTCGGGTCATGTGAGGGTGGTCATATCAAAAATTCTAAGTATTGGACTGAAACAAATAAATTTATAGTTGAAAAAAAAATGTTTTCCAGCTTGCCTAAAGTGGTTGAGAAAATGGAAGTTCTAATAAACATTGTACAAGGGAAACATAAAATGTCGAATAATATTCTTCAACATTTTCTGCTTTACTGGCCAATAAAGTAATTTTTAGATGATGGATAATTTTGTAATAACCAAAATTTCCCCAAGAAAATTATTTATTTTGCTGAAATGATTGGCATGGAGTCTTTTGGAACAAGTGAGCAAACTTATCTAACGTTTCAACTTTCAAAGGATAGTCCAGGAAAGGCTCTAGGTTGACTAAGGTGTTCACTGCAAAACAGAGAATACTGGTGGTTTTTCCACTCATACATATTAACCTGGCATCAAGAATACTGACTAAGACATGAATTGGTTTCTGGCTAAGATGGTCAACAAGAGATTTATTAGCATCTGATCTGTATGAGTAAATTGTCTATTTGCTAGGTGAGAAATGTTGTCAACTTCAATTTTCAACTTTGCGAGAGAAAAAAATTTAGAATGATGAGTAACTGGTTATCCCTTCTGATAAATAACAACACCCAAGGAAAATTGGTGTATGTTTCTTACTGAAAATGGTTGTTGTGAGTCAAAAATTTTAAGCACCAATGTGACACAAAATGCATGTAAAAGTTGTTGAAGAGCTTTGTCGGCTGTTGAATTCTAAGAGAATTGTTTATGATTGTTGTAAGATGATCAAGAGGATGTGCAGTATTTGAAAAAGGATAGAATAGAGTAATTGTACTCTGACTATTTCTTCAGCAAGTACAAACCATTACGTGCACTCTTTTGCCAACATATTTTCCAAATTAAACTCTAAAAATGATTCCTCAGTCAAGAATCTATGAACTTTATTTTTGCAATGTTTTTTGTTTTTTTGCTTACCTAGTCAAAGTGTTGAAGAGGATAGTGCATAGCTATGGAAAGTTGGCAACTTATGCATGTATTTGATTTGACTGAATTGATGGAAAGAGTATTGTTTTGACATAGTGTATAAAAATTGACATGCTTCATAATAAGAAGCAACTCATCACTTTCTCATTTAACACCGAAAATCAAATGGAAAAGACAAGAATATATCCATTAATTCATTCAACATCAAATATAGGGCATTAAATGGAATAAAAACATGCATAATTCTCTTGATTGTTCTGATTTCACTAGTGCAACTATGCCTCTGTCCTAATTAGACAAGAAAATCCAAAATTCTTTGAATTACAATGAGGGCATTGGATGGGGACTAACAAAATCTCAACCCTAGGCCTCTATTGATTATTTCCCAAAATATGGAGCTTACATATGAGTTGAAGTGAAGAGGAGAACAAGAATAGATAGAATATAGAATTAATGTGACAGATCCTCCCATCACGGGGTCAATGAAACAATACAAAATGATAGGATTTCTTCTCTGAAAATTTTAGTAGCCTGTTGGTATCCAAATTCCTGATCCTTTTTTGTGATGTTGAGGGCAGCTTATATAGACTTTCAATAGATTTCCATTTCTATTGATTAGTTCTCTCCCTCTTAGGGATTAACCCTTAATTAAATTCTACCACTCATACCTAATCTCTACAAAATGAGGGGGTAATGTCAGATTGTAATTGAAAATGATTGTTGATTGCTTTGGTCTCTTCCCTTTCTAGTACCACTTTTATTTTCAGTTTGGGAAGGTTGTCTCAGATGTGATGAATCTATGGTTGAGGGTGGCTGGGAAGGTGTTTGTTATCCAAGTAACATCTAAGTGAGAGGAGAGACTTCCAAAGGTGCACATTGTTTGGGGTCCTCCTAGAAAAAGAATATACTAGGTAGAGTAGTCTCCACCCTTCCTCCCTATCTATCTTTCCACCTCTTACAATACTAAATGTCCAACTCTTGTGATCAATGGGACTTGGAGAGTAGAAAGAGTGCTTTATGAGGGTACATATGGAAATTGATAGATGTATTTGATTGAAAACCTCCAAGGATGAGGTAATGGTCCCTTTGTCTATCACATATTCTGATCTACCCCCAACTACCTTTAGTAACCCATTATATTTATTTGAATAATTTAGCATTAAATAATAATCCCATGGGCATAGAGGACCATGACCTATGTAATATTCCTAATTATTCCTAAGCTAATTGGAATATCCACTTTTGTTTTTATTTATTTTCTTAAAGGATAAATGTGTAAAGGAGGTTCATCAAACTCCTAATAAAGAATAAATCAATGCCAAATGTGAAAAAGGCTAAATCTTGGCTATGTAAACAAGCACCCTTAGGTGTGAAATGGGCTGGACATTTTGACTGGGTCAACCTTGACCAAATCAACAGCATTGTCTAGAAGGAGGAGGCCATCAATGAGGCACAACGCAGTTCTAGAAGGAGATGGATTGTGTGAAAAAGAAGATTTCATTGAAGGTGGTTTAGGGTTTACAAGCTCTTAATCTATATAAGGGGATGGCAACATGTAAAGGTTTTTGAATGATATGATATTTTGATATATTGTTTGTTTAGACCATATAGCTTTCTTTGGTTGTTTATCCTAGATTGCAAATGTTGTTTAGCATTGGGATCTCCTGTTTAGGAATTCCACCTCTTCCCATTGAGTAGCTCTTGGGAGAGTCTTGTATTGCATAGTCCACTATCTGGCTTAAGGCCAAGATTCTCCTTTCAACTACAACTCAGATCCTATTGAGGGTTTGGTTTTCTTTGCAAGCTGCAGCAAGTGGAGGCTAGATCTATTCAGATCTAGGACATTTCAGTGCCCTTTTTCAGTGGAGGAGTCTTCTGCTCTATTGAGGGAAGTGCATTGGAGTGATTGGGCATAATTTCTTGATCTTGGCATGAGGCCAACTGTTATCTATACCCTACAGCGCAGTTTCTATTCTAGAGATGCGTTATTCCTATAGGAGTTGTTGCAGGGAGTTCGGGTGCACCATTTGGAGAGCTAGTTTCTAAGTGTTGGGGATCTGCCCTTTACTTTGAGATCCATTGGAAGAGATCTACACATTGTATATTTCAGATCTGATCTGCATTTTTTTTAATATTTCTAAATCACTGAATATTTCTGTAGATCTGCATTCTTAGATCTCATATCTATTGCTTATACTTGGTGTAATGCTCAAAACCCCAAGGGGATCTGAAAGAGGAGCCTTTGTAGTGCATGGATCTATTATGGATCTAATATTTTATGCACATATCTACTCTATATTTGACATGTAATAAAAAACAGTTTGTAGCCTAATAAAATAACGCTATCAAGGCAGTTTTAGTCCATACATGTGGTTGCAGCACCTCATTTTGAGGGTTTTCTTCATGTAAAGTCTTAGATTTTCTATTCTATAACTCATGGGCTTCAATATAACTCTGATTTTCTGTTTTAAATGTAAATATTGAGCCTCCATATTGGCCTACTACTCCTACTTTGTTGAACTGCGTTATTTTTGTGCAATATTGTTTAGTATTGTTGCTTGTTCCCTTTTGGGGATATTACAGTGGTATCGGAGCATCATCTTGGCACAGCCTGTGCTTATTGAGAAGACAATATGTCTTTTCAAGAAAATAAAAGAAATAAGAAGAAGATTGGTTACATAGAAGACATAGAAGACAAGGGTAAAAACCCTTTATCTGGAAGAATGAAAGGGAAAGAGTTCTCAAAAACTCTATTCCAAACTTTGCATGAGCTTAAAGGAAAAATCAAAGAAATGAAGAGGGAAAGACGTGAAGGTCCCTCAAGAAGATATTTACATGAAGAAAGCCTTAGTTCTTCATCTTATATGTGCAAGAACTTAGCTACACAAACAGATCTACAACATTATTCTATGCCTAGATTTACTGCAAAGGAGATGAAGGAAGAAGATACACCAAAGGAGGAGACTTTGAGTGATTATCTTCAGAAGTATGAATCTAAATCTTGGAAAATAAAGGAGCACTTGAGCTTCCAAGAGTTCTGCCAGATCAAGGAGGAAAGAATATCCAGCAAGTATAATAGAAGAAGAAGAGGTATATTCTTTCTACCAAATTGTGATGGATCCTCCACATGCACAGCCAAGGATTGGATAGATCAGCTAGACTCATATTTGGATCTACATCAAGTTTCAGAAAAGGAAGCCCTTAAGGTAGTAGCATTTCATCTTAAAGGTAAATCTTATGCTTGGTTGTTAGTTGAATCCTCTTCAATGAAGAATGCAAATATATCTACCTATGCAAGATTCAGTAGGGGAATGGTGAAGAGATTTGATGTAAAACAAACTGAAACATCTTTGACTGAGCTAGCAAAGCATGAGCATGAAAAACCCTTGCATGAGTTGGAAATATCTGTTATTGCCACTCCACTTCATATTTCTGTTGAGGGGGATAAAAATCTATGTGATACTCTGCCAAAGGCAAGATCCCCATTACATGAAGAGATTTCTTCTCAAAGGGAAGTCAGGGAGATTCCTCTTTCAAGGGAAGACCAAGATCTAATGTCTCTCATTGATAATGAGGTGTTTTCAAATATTTATGAGGAGAAAGAACAAGAGGGCAGTAACATCGCTGTCACTTCAGAAGAAGAACCATCACCACAGGGAGGTGGACATGAAGTTATTGCTTTAAGGGAAGGAGCTTTTTCATTTTTGAAAATGATTCCCAAGGAGCATCATGTGACTGTCTTATTGGGCAATAACACCTTGCTCCAAGGAGGAGGAGGATGGATGGATCAGCATCCAATGATGAGGAGCATGCACCCTTGTTTATTTCATGGGTTTTCTATTCATGAGAAGGAGATTGATTTATGCAGCAAGGAGAGGGACAAATTAGTCTACTCATTCATACAGTCTACTTCAGATCTTGATGTCTCTTTACATGGAGGCATTCCACTAGGGAGACCCCTTAATTGGAAGAAGAGTAAATTTTTACCGTAACATAAAGTAGCAGTGACATATTTGGCTAAGGAAGGAGCCTTGGGAGAAGCTAGCACAACGTTGAGAACCATTGATGGGTTCCAAGGAGAGATGATCAACTCTATGAGTTGGACAAAACCATGTCCCACTCAGTTATCTACGCTGGAAAATGACTCAGAGATCTATGATGACATTAGCATGATGTCAAATGGCCACTCCATAATCTTGGGGCGGCAAATGATATCTCTACATATAAAAAATATTTCTGAAGATGACAAGAGGGCACCAACACTCTTGTATGCATGGGCCAAACTATGGAATTTTTGGAAGAAAGAGACCTTTCAAAAGGAGGTTGACTTCCATGAACTTCAATATTGTCTTGAGCAAGATCAGCTGCAAGAGAGGCAGAAAAGATGGAGTAACTTCACTCCAACATGTGAATTTGGCATTAAGCATGTCAAACAGGAGAACCATGATATGACAGAAGCTTCAGTTCATATTTCTACAGCGCTATCATGGTTGGGGAGATTGGATCCATATTGGAAATCCCAACTGTTGGTAGAATATTCCAAGGATATTCACACATGCATGATTCTTGATGACCAACTACAAGATGAGGGCTATTTAGTCCAATATGGAGTCATCTATGATCATGGTAGGATCTTCTTATCTATAGCTTCCAAGCTCAAGGAGAAGCTACTACAAGGAGCCTATGAAGAGTTATGTTTCAGCCACACATATTCTATGAAGCTCAACAACATCATCTTGAGGAGCTACTATTGGGAGGGTTTTGAAGGAGAGCTATATCATCATTTTCAAATATGCATGGACCATATGGAGATGGAGCAGCAACATAACTCTATGGAAGAGTTAATTCATCCCTCTCTTTCTCTTTTTGAGGAAGGGGATAGATCTATGCACCACTCCATTTGTTTGAGGAGGACTATTGGTGAAGAGAATACTTATGTAAATCACATTTTATTTTCTGATTGTATGCATTATTTTAGTATGTATAGGCAGGCCATTACTCCAAAGAGGAGTGTTATACCTTATAAACTTCATGGCCAACTTTGGGCCAACACTATTTCTGAATATGGCCACTCCCTTGGTGGACAAAGGAAGATTTTACAGCATGATGGGTGCTTTCCTAAGGCACCAAATATATCTTCCACTTTCAGCCATGGAGAGATGTTATGGGCAGCAAGTAAGTGGTGGAGAAACCACTTACCACATCTAGATCTGAGGCAGGCAGGAGATGCACTGCGTTGGTTCCACCTGTGGGACTATGATCCACTTCTATCATTGCATTTAATTGTTTATGTATTGCTAGTTTTGATCCCATATGATGAGGATGATGCTATGATATTTTTTTGGGACATGATAGGAGGGATGAAACATTGGTTGAGTGTGTCCATTGGGAATGAAACTCCCCATATTTATTCATGCTTCAAGAGGAGGATAGAACATTATATGGCTGCTACACTATATCTTTTTTTTCCTTATGCAAAAGGCCATATGTATGACTTATATCCTTGGGAGAAGTCTCTCACATGGGAGAATTTGTGGCAAGACATGTGTTGCTTGAATCATATTCAGCTAACACTTATTATCCTCTACTATTTTCAAACTTTGGAGAAGCTTATGGCAGCAAGAAGGTGGGTGGATGGCCACTTATTGTATTATGTTTTGAGGCAGCAAGAAGAAGAACAGTGTTGGTCTCAATGGAGGGAATATTGTCACCATCCAATGTATCACATGGCACTTAGTCCATGTTCCTTTTGGAGCACATATGGTGATGACACTCTATTCACTATATGCATGGAAGATTGGGTAAGGAGGGTCCCTATAATCAATGAAGGGAATCATGAGGTTCCAAGTATCTTTTGGCTTCATGAGAACTATATTATTGCAGCCTAGGATCATAAGCTCCACATTTATCATAAATGGAGGGAGAGACAATGTAAGTTGAACATTCTTACCTATCATTTCCAGCCATTCAGCCCCTATACATTAATAAGGAGGGGATCGGTGATTTTTTCTATGAGCTACCAAGGATGGCTCACTTTGTTGGGATGATAGCATGGAGATTGGAGTGCTTCATGGGGGTTGAATCACACATCATTTATCATCTTTCACGCCTTGAGAATACCAATGGACATCATATGATTCTTTCCATGTATCTCCCACTTCTTCATGATGACAGCTATTTGGGTTATTCACCAAAAGCAAACTTGTATTCTTGGGAGGAGACAAATCCATTGGAGATTTTTTAATATATTTGTAAGTTGCTTGAGGACAAGCAACATTTTGGAGGGGAGGACTGTAATATTCCTAATTATTCCTCAGCTAATTGGAATATCCACTTTTGTTTTTATTTCTTTGCTTAAAGAATAAATGTGTAAAGGAGGTTCATCAAACTCCTAATAAAGAATAAATCAATGCCAAATGTGAAAAAGGCTAAATCTTGGTTATGTAAACAAGCACCCTTAGGTGTGAAAGGGGCTAGACATTTTGACTGGGTCAACCTTGACCAAATCAACATCACTGTCTAGAAGGAAGAGGCCATCAATGAGTCACAACGCAGTTCTAAAAGGTGATGGATTGTGTGAAAGAGAAGATTTCATTGAAGGTGGTTTAGGGTTTACAAGCTCTTCATCTATATAAGGAATGGGATGGTAGCATGTAAAGGTTGTTGAATGATATGATATTTTGATATATTGTATGTTTAGACCATATAGCTTTCTTTGGCTATTTTAGCCTAGATTGCAAAGGTTGTTTAGCATTGGGATCTTCTGCTTAGGAATTCCACCTCTTCCCATTGAGTAGCTCTTGGGAGAGTCTTGTATTGCATGGTCCACTATATAGCTTAAGGCCAAGCTTCTTCTTTCAACTAAAACTCAAATCATGTTGAGGATTTGGTTGTCTTTGCAAGCTGCAGCAAGTGGAGGCTAGATCTATTCATATCTAGTACATTTCAGTGCCCTTTTTTAGTGGAGGAGTCTTCTGCTCTATTGAGGGAAGTGTATTGGAGTGATTGGGCATAATTTCTTGATCTTGGCATGAGGCCAAATGTTATCTATACCCTACAGCACAATTTCTATTCCAGATCTGTGCTATTCCTGTAGGAGTTGTTGCAGGGAGTTCGGGTGCACCATTTGGAGAGCTTGTTTCTGAGTGTTGGGGATTTTCCCTTCACTTTGAGATCCATTGGAGGAGATCTACACATTGTATATTTCAGATCTGATCTGCATGTTTCTGAATACTTCTGAATCACTAAATATTTATGTGGATCTGCATTCTTAGATCTCAGATCTACTGCTTATACTTGGTGTAATGCTCAAAACCCCAAGGGGATCTAAAAGAGGATCCTTTCTAGTGCATGGATCTATATGGATCTGATATTTTATGCACAAATCTACTCTAGATCTGATATGTAATCAACAGCAGTTTGCAGCCTAATAAAATAATGTTGTCAAGGCAGTTTCAGTCCATACATGTGGTTGCAGCACCTCATTTTGAGGGTTTTCTTCATGTAAAGTCTTCTATTTTTTGTTCCATAACTCATGGGATTTAATATAACTCTAATTTTTTGTTGTAAATGTAAATATTGAGCCTCCATATTGGCCTCCTACTCCTACTTTGTTGAAGTGCGTTATTTCTGTGCAATATTGTTTAGTATTGTTTCTTGTTCCCTTTTGGGGATATTACAACCTATCATAGTTCCCATGTAACCCATGTCATCCTTAATATTCTTTTCTACTATAGAAACCCTCCTATCAGTGATATTCCCACTTTTTCATTTGTTAACAAAGGTATTAACATCCATACATACCAACGTTTGATCCCTGACTCCCAATAATTCTAATGCTTGAGGTGAGATCTTATTAAGGACTCGATTGATAATTACTACCATTTCATCCCTGTGCTCAACCTAATTTTTCATCTAACTCATAAATTTCATTCCTTACTTGTGGAGACCGTCAAGCTAAGTGTTCTCTAAAATTTGGAGTGCCATTGAAGACATAACTCGAAATGGTGCCCTTTGTGGATTTCATGGTCACTTGTAGTCTATCCTTTTCCAAGGCTTCCTTGTACCTTGTTTTCCAAACATCCTTCTTTTCCACTAGTACTATTGAATGCTTTTTCTCTTCATGCCATGTATTTTGTGCTTATTCTAGATTTTTCCTTTACTTTTTATATCTTATTTTCTCTTGTCTGCCAAGGTGTTGAACTTTGACATAAAGTGATTTGTGATAAGGGGAGGTTGGCTATCATGAATTTATCTCTCTTGTTGATATGTAAGTGAATTGTATTGCTCTTAACCTTTGTTCTCTCAATCTCTAAAGAAAAATCCTAGATTTTATCAAGTTTCAAGTTACAGATGGTCAAGCGAGAAGAAAATAGTAATATTGCATCATTTTCCATGGAAAATTTCACAAAATTATTATAAAAATATTAGCGCTAAAAATAATGTGGTTTTGATTTTCATTCAGCGACAATGTCAATTCCTATGTTTAAATGTGAGATCAAAAACTTAGCTTTCATGGTTATGATGAGAAGTCAAATTAGAAGCAAACATATATTTCAAAGAGGCCTTCTATGCTAGATTATCTTTCATTTATAATTCATTACGGACTTGAAAATAATCTATGGTGGTGAGTTAAGTTTTCAACTATATCGAGGCCATCTCTTTAGCCTGCAAAGGATGCAAATAAGTGAAGGTAATGGTTATTGCAACAATATGACCTAGGCACAACTACTTGGCACATCCATACCTTTATATACCCAAGAATTTTATTAAGACAGTATAGGTATATAATTAAGGTTCCATATGTTGTTTCTTTAGATGTCTCTGCTCTCTTTAACGAATGTTGCAATTTTCTTAATTGTAGTATGGTTCTAACAAGCATATTTGGGTTCTGGATGATTTGTAAGGCATCTTTGGCTAGGTTGTTGGGTTTTGTGTATATTTGACATGGGTAGCTGGTTTGTTAGATATGGTGCCAATATGTCCCTTGTACAAATATCTATCAAACATGTAGCAAGAATTGGATTGTGGTTGGTGACTAGATATTTCTTTTACTTTTCTGCATTTTCTTCTTGTCTTTTTCTTTCGAGGAAAACAAATTTCTCATATTTTCAATTGTAAGGATCTTGAGGATATAAAGCATTATAATGATGGTTCATTGATAAGTTCCTATCCCCCAACTGGGTTGATCCTTCTGATTCAGTGCACATCCATAAAGAAGAATTTTCATCACTCAGGTTAGCTACTGTAGGTGACAAGGCATTGCACCAAATGACCAACCATTCCAAATTCCCACCTCTAACCACAAAGAGATATCATACATAGTGAATTTCCTTTCTTGAATAAGCCAAACTTTAGGAAGGGAAAGCAAATGTCGAGTCAGCCACAAATCTAAACTAGTGTTTAAACATTCCTATTTAATGTGACATTTACACCATAACTCAAGTTGTTCGTGAAAATTGGCATTAATTTGATTAAAGGCATGTTCTATAAGTTATATGTGTGGAAAAAAATACCTGCATATGATGTATCAAAACCCAACTTTGATTATTATGAATACCTGCAAATTCTTGTCACTAATGCTATAGGAATGAAGGACCAGACATAATTTTTGTTTAGATGAGTGTTAAAGGTGTTATTATGCCAAAAGGTATGTCAGCCATGCCATAAAAAAAATAGATTTGAAATATCAATTCGAAACCTTGAACGTTGAATATTTAGGACACAAATCATTTCACTTGTTAATTAAGTCGTTAACCCAGTTTGGGCATTGATTTGTCTTTCTCAACACTATATAGTATATAGGCACCAACGCAGGACTACAAACCCATGAATGTGAATATTCACCACAGGATGAAGCTTTTCCATATTTTAATATTTTCACCATTCCTGGTGTGAGCCCCAACAATCTCGGAGGCTAAGGAGGAAATCGAATGAGGTAACTTCAGACCTCTTTTGGCTTGGTATCTAGCCCTACCAAGCTCGGAGAGGGCTCTCTCCAGTGAAAACTCTCAATCAAAGGAGATGATTGGAGTATTAAATGTATCTTCGGCTAGGTGTGATATGCTTTAGGGTTTTGATTTAGGGTTTTTGGGTCGAAACAGTAATATAGAAATTACCATTGGGAAATGGAGTCAAATCTGGTTTATTTCTACATATTTGAGTCAAAGTAGGTTCTATGTTCAGCCAAATAAATTATATGAAATGAGAGATGGAAAGGAGAAGAAATCCAATTACACTACAAGCATCTATAAATGGATGAATCTCCAGTTTAGCTTTATAATAAATAACACAAATATAGGTTACAAAATGGAGCATCAAACATGGATGAATTCTATAAAGATAACCATTAACACATAACAAGCATCATCAGTGTGAAAGGACCATCTAACATGGATGAATTCCTATCACTTAATCTCAGACAATACTAGCATAAAAACATAATCATGGAGATGATATAGATGAACACATACTGAACATAAACACCATGATGAATCTCAAAACAAAGAAGAGAGAAACTTTTGCTTTTAATTACATAAAGATATTCAAGAAAAAATGCATACTCCAAAAGCCTCTCACTATGTTGAAATTGAACCCCCCCTCTACATTTATATAAAACATAGACATATATAGACTCAAGACTACAAATAATCACCTCTAGGGGTCGAATCCACCTCTTTGGGATATAGAGACACCTTTTTCTCTAACAAAAACCCAAATCAAGGGAGGTTCTAACCATTCACTGATTTTTCTCCAACTAGATACATTTGACTTTACATCATTACAATTAAATTATTTCGAGCTATTATACCTTAGACACACTTAATACATCATATTACATCATTATTCATCATTGCGAAATTTAATTTCACCCTAAGATTACAAAAAATGACTTTTTGGTGAAAACGTAGCGTGGAAATTGTGTTTGCGTAGCGTGGGCTTTTTGAGGTGATTTGATGATGATGCTTTGGTCAATTTTGCCTCTGAAAGTTGTTGGAGGTTTATGAGGGTATATTCTATTCCTATGAAGTGGTTTTTCATCACAAAACATCCAGAAAATTACTCGAAAGATGCATTTCCCAAAATTGGTCTCTTAAGGTAGCGCGAGTGCTGAAATGAGGGCAGAGAGCTATTTTTTAGGCACTTCTTTGCAACTCCTGTGTAAAACTGACTGTTGGTGAAGGAAATTGACTGCAGATCATTAACATACAAGCTAATTTCCTTCAAAAACTGAAACCCATTATTTATTTAGATTCCTCCATCGATAAAGGTAGCTTCGACACACTACCTTTTTTTCCCTTAGAGTAGATTTCAGAAAAACGGATAGTTTACAAAAAGTCTCCAAGTGTCTTAAAAATTAATTTAAGTTGTTATATTGTCTCACGACAAATTCCTCTTCAAACCTCTAGTTAAAGGTCTCCTTGGCTCTTTTTCTACTTGTTTTCCCTTCTTATATTTTTATGCCACATCAGAAACCACATTTTTCCTTTGTCAAGTGATACCACTGTGCTTGATTTGATATTTCCAACCTTTGCTTGGCTTTTCAATAGCTTCTTGTTATTTTGCTATAAAAGAGCCACCATATAGTTGGCTTTAGCAAGCCTCTCCTTTAACTCAACAATTTCAGCATCCTTCTTCTCAAGGAGTTCCTCAGTTGTTTCAAATGTTTGGGATTTTGTTTGAAAATCCTCAAAAGATATTTTTTCCTTTCCTTGTTCTTATTCACTTTCATGTGGACCTTCATCTCTTAAAATTGATGCCTCCTCAGTCATTAAAGTATAATATGCATTCTTCCTGTCATAAAAACCAAAGGTGAACTTTTTAGCTTTGCTTCTTGTCATTTCCCTTTGACTCCCTTCAACAGTAGGAGTAGCTTTTACTTTGCTAGATGAACCAACCTCCTGAGGCATGGAGGTTGAAAGTGATGAAATAGAAATTTTCTATAAAAATGCCTCCCAAGGCATGACAATAGTTGACAATTGATAGAGGATAATCATTTTAATCAAACGGTGATGGAATAAACTAGTACATTGATCCCCTACCTTGCTTCTCACCTTTTCAGAAATTTTAACAAGACTCTTGTACAAAAAATGTGGTAGGTTCATCTTCTTGGCAGACGTGAAATGCATCAAGAGGGGGATATGATACTGATATAAAAGAGAATATTTTCCTTCACAAGTAAATTATGACATTATCACCCTCATAAAAATTATGTACTTTTCTCGCAAGTGTGTCATAGGGAAGGTAGTTGCAGGAGCTTCTTTATATGGTATTTTCAAGAAAATCTTGTAACATTCTAGGTCAAGATCAGCCCTTTTAAACCAAATCTCCACATGAAGAGGTATCCTGGTGGCAGAAGCAATGGCTTGTGGAGATATTATGAACTTGACCCCAGAAATTATGATCTCATTCTCTTTAAACAGGGTAGCAAATACACTAGTCAACTTCACATTGAATCCTACCTCTTGGATTTTCTGGCCAAAAGGGAGGCAACTAGCTTCTTCAAATAACATTTTGATGTAAGGGGATTGAATAATCTCAGTGGTTTGTTTTGGCTCAATCCGGCTTAATTTTCCTCCTTTATTATAAATCTTTGTCTCCTTTTTTGTGCTCATGATGACAGCTTTCTTGTTGTATTTGACAAAACAGGGCAAGGAAACAAGAGAGTTTCAATGTTTAATGAATGGAGGGGGATGAAAAGGCGAAAATGAGTTTTAATTTTTTGATAAATTTTGAGGGAGTGTGGAGGGATATTAGGAAGGTTATGGAAGAGGAAGGGATGAAAAGGGATGACAGGAAGGGGTGGAGAAAGCCAAAACACAGGCCTGGTATTTAAAACGTAGTGATGGTTTTGGGAAAAATGGAGAAATGGAAGAGATGTGGAAAAAACGCTTTGAAAGAAATGGGAAAGGTGATGATATTATTTATTAATGTATTTCTATCAAATTTTGAAGAGTTTTGTTGTAACTTGAGTCAAAATATTCAAAACAAGCAAAATTGTGCCATGAGACCCTAGCAGACTGTTGAATATGATATTTTTGAGAATTTAGGAGGAAAAAACTTGAAATATTGATGAAATACCTATTGAAAAATTGTAAAGAGCTTGAATACTATTGGTTTGAATATTTTGAGCTCCCAGTTCTTCCCTTGAATGAAAAAACTAATTTTTGTTGAAAACGTAGTTTGGAGGAAGCTCCACTACCTTCGAGGCATCCTAAGGTAGATTGAAAGATGTGGATGGCTTCAAAATATTTAGAAGAAGCTTCAGTGTTCGGAAAACCAACAAGAAAGAAGGTTTAAAATATGGTTTCAGAAAAAAAGTATCGACACGCTACCTTTTCACCCACAAGATGATGTTTTGGCCAAAACTATGTTGTTGAGGATCAAGAAAGGTTTAGGAGAGGGAAAATTAGGCTGATTTATCAGAATTTAGGCGAATTTGATCCTTGTTGATATTTTTGAGGGTGGATGAAGTGAAATAGTAGATAAATCATGAAAACATAGCGAGTTGGCCCTTTGTGTAGCGAGCTGGTTAATGTTTACAAATTTTAGCTAATGGAAGGCATTGTTGGAGGATGAGAGGTTTGCTCGAGCAATGGAGAATGAGAATGAAACCTTTATGTAGTTTTTATAGCTTTATACCATTTTTTATAATGATAGGTTGGCTCACCAATTCACCTTTAATAGTTTTCTTTGAGTGGCTTTAGGAACCTTTGGAGCAGCTTACATTTGAACTTTAGAACTTGTTGCACATCCTTTGAAATTATTTAGTAGCAAATATTTTGAGAAAATATTTCTTCCACTCATGATGACATATCATGACATGACCTTAATTATATTTTGATGATTTGACTCCATCATGACACATTACAGACTATGAAACCATGAACTTAACCATAACATCTTGAAATGACAAATTGACAATATAAAGATGACTGTCATGAAAACTACATCAATGACTCATGACTTATAACCTTTCATGATGGAAGTACAAAATAACCTTTTTATAACCCTAGTCATGGTCGAAGAATAAAACACCTAACAACCTAAACAAATGAAAAAAAAAAATTAGACTCGATGAAATACTAAAAATTTGAAAAAGACTCAGAAAAATTTAGAAAGAGCATACCTATTGGATCATTGGTGACAGGAAAATTTGATTGGAACTAACAACTAGAATCCATGCTACCTTTTATTTCACCAAGGAGACAACAAAAGATAAGACATGCCAAATCTAAGAGCCTTCCTTCATATAATTAAGAAAATCCAAACAAATTATTCTCTCTCGTTCAAATTATTATTATCAACCATTAATATCCATAAGAGTTTGCTCACAAGGATAAATTAATTTAAATAGGGTCACAGATACCCAAATATCCATGAAGTTTATGGGTTCACACAACATCACAATTGACCAGAGGAAACATTTTTCATTTTTTATTTCCTCCTTTCCATAATAATATGTGAATCTCCATAATGAGATGTGTTAGGTATGTTTGTAGTTAATTTTAATCAAGTAAACAATAGGTCCTATAGAAAGACAATAATTTATTACTAATTCTGGATTGTTTTGATTGTTGAAATTCTTATAACTCAAAGAATTCCATTCAATGGCATTCACAATAACAATGTTGTCATGGAATGTTTTGGAATTTGGTGGGTTCATGGGTGGTGAGCTAGCCAGCTCAAAGGATTTCATTCGTTGGGCCACGGATTACCTGTTGAAAGCAACTGCACATCCAGGCACCATATATGTCTAGGTAGGGGATCCGAACACCAATCACAAATGCAAGGAAAGGCCAAAAGATATGGAAATTTCTCAGACTATTTATAAAATTGACAGCCAACATCCTGGTTCAGATGTTGTTGCTGAAACAGCTGCAGCACTTGTAGCTACATCCCTTGTATTTCGAAAATCTGATCCTTCAAGTATATCTCACATTATTTTCCTTGCTTTAATTGAAAGAGATAATTTATCTCATGTACCAATCTGTGTAATGAATTATTCCCAAATATGTAATGGGATATTCATAAATCCCATCCACACAGATGATGATGTTAAAGTCTTTGTAACTATATTAATTCGTGATACCATGGCTTCATAAATAGAGTGGCTCTTCCCAAAACAATGTCCTTTCTCCTAAAATACACTACTTATTTTAAAAGTCTAATGAAAAAAACTGTGAAGAAACCTCTAGTCAGAAACTTGATGGTATCCCTTTATCCAATTTGTTGATTCTTGTCTACCAAATGTTGTTATTTGGTCACAAACCTTTAAATCTGCACACCAATTCACTTTTTTGGAAAAACTGGATATTTGATTCAGACCTCCTTAAAGGAAATCATTAGGACCAGGGTGTTATCCTGAGTAACCACAATACAACTACTTGACATGCCCTAAATTTTGACGACGCCTTTGTAATTCTTGGCTTTGATGGGAATTCAAGGCAAGGAAACAAGTTTCAAGGGCTAGAGGTTTGAGGTAACCTTAATCCAAAACCTATGACAATATCAACTATCACACTTTGCAACTGCCCTAAGCCTACTACAGCAGATAGAATTCCAGTACCACCATATCAGGCCTATTCATCACCTTTGTTGTTTCGTATCTTACACAAGCTGAGACAACTCTAGGATTTCTTAACAAACCACAAGGATCAAGCTGTATTTATTTGTGCATGCCTTTACAATGAAATAAATGTGAAATTTGTAGAATTCCTCAATAGGGAAGGGTGCTAAAACACTTGGAAGTTAGTCCCTGGAGTATCTTATTCCCAAGGTAAATATGATTGTGAATCAATCCAGCCACTAAATATTTATTTATTTTAGGCATTCTGGTCCAGTTAGAAAGCAAAAGGAAACCATCCCCAATCTAAAGAAAAAGGGGTTGCCATACAAATTCTTCATAACCACCAATTTATGATCCAATGCCAAGAATAGGGGCATTACCCACATCCCCGTAACATTAGATTTAGGGGCATTACCCACATCCCCGTAGCATTAGATTTAGAGTTAGTGTGTATCTTGTCTCTGAAGATTTAAATTCTAATTATAAAATATTGGGTAAACTAAACATGGAAGTAAATTCTTCTTTAGTTTTTAAGGCATTGTGAATCATGATCAATATTGTTGAACTTATAATCAGATTTGTTTCATTTCACGTTGTTCTTCCTTGAATGCTAATATAGAGCTTGCCAAATAATATCTCCTGCAACATAGAAATTTATGTGGTTTAGATATCATTATTGATCTTGGCCACTGTTGATATCTTTCTTATTTGTAGTATCAAGGCATCGCAGACTGATGAACCTTGTCGATAAAGCTCCAAATTTCCATAAAGATGTCTTTGCTACTCCTAATGCAGCTTTGGTTGGAGATTTCAAAGTGGGTCATGGGTCATCGATTTGGTATGGGTGCGTTCTTAGAGGTAGGGTTTTTATTATCATAGAATGTGACAGACTAGTTCTCCATTTATATTGTTAGGAATAAAGCATTCCTTTAGAATGATCATGTAGAATTCACTGTAAGGGTTCGATTTGGATTTGAGTTTTGCTTTTCAAGTATCTATTTTTTGATTCCATCTGGGCGTTACCAATAAAAGACTTTATTGTGAATTTTTCTTACTGTGTAAATTATAAAAAATTATTCAGCAAATACCCGCATTACCCGAAGCATTAGATTTAGGGGCATTAACCGCATCCCCACAACGGTTTGGAGATACTTAGAAAAAGGAAAAGTCGAGGCACTGAAACCGTTTGCAATCATTTCGCTTAATCTTTCAACGTTTTTTTTTCCATATTCTTTTTTTGTCGTTGTTATTTTGACGCTACTGTCTACTTACGGGGAAATGTTGAAAGTGCAACGACTAGTTGGTAACATCGAAAGAGCGATGGAAATTTGTAAATCTCGAGTCACCTATCGTTAGTGTCGGAAGTGTGACACTTATAAGCGTTGATTGGGCTCTTGTTTATCATCGAACTAGCGATGCTTTGCCTCATCGGAAGTGTGACGCTTAGAAGCATTGTTTGGGGTGTTAGTTATCATCGAAATTGAGACACTTATAAACATCGGTTGTGGTGTTGTTAATCGTCGGACTTGTGACACGTTTTAATCGTCGGAACAATGACAAAGTTTAAACTTTTTGCCTCATTGGAAAAACGACTAATTTTAAACTGTCGGTAGAGAAACGAAGGTTGAACCATCAGAATAGCGACGAATTTTTCAATGTCGGAAGAGCAACGAAGTGTGAGACGTCGGAAGAGAGACGGCCACTTTGAAATGTCGCAATTGTGACAGTACCAAAAAAAGGTCGGAATTAGGGTCACTCTACTGACAGTTAACTCAAGTGTTGAACTTGCGATGGGACCAGTAACGAAGTTTTTCCCCACCTCAAAGTGTCACTCTTGGGACGCCTATGTGTCGCAAGAGCGACATTTTTTCCATCGGAAATTGGGCCAAATGTGCTAGTGTTAGAACAGTTAAAAGGATTGTGGCTCTATTATCTGTGTGTGCACGCAGGTTTAACCTATGTTAATTGACCTAGGGTTTTTGGTTAGGGTTTTTGGTGTGTAATATAGTCTATTTATTGATATAAACTGAGGAATCCCCCTTCATTTAATTCTCTCTCAAAGTGTGAAAACATGGTTCCATCACCCCCCATACTACTTCAGGTGAGACTTTTGCCTATGCAAGTAGGTCATTGCCGAAAGGGCCAGTAGTAAGAGGGTTTTGTTGGTTACGTGCTAACTCTGAACCTGTTTCAGGACCCCTCAAGACAAAAATTATTTTTCAAGTCAGAGTCAAGTCATTTTTCCAGACAAAGTCATTTCTAGTTTTATTTCATCATTTCAAGATTGTCAAAGTTTTTCAGTTTCAAGTTTTGACTCCATCGCCCAATGGATAAGGCTACCTGATCTATGGTGTTCTTGACACCTCCTAAAGGAGCTTCCATCCCCAACTAGAGCCAATGTTAGTGTCAATACTTCCAATTATCAAACATGTTCTTCCAATTTATTTGCTAGTAGTCCTAGGTCAAAAAGTTTGTCTTTTCAAACAAATTTTTCAAATAAATTTTGGTCACTACATATGGTCTAGGTCAGAAATGTTTCTCCCCTCATTCCATCCATGGCCATCATCATCTCATAGGTCATTTAAGTCATTTTCATTTAGATTCTTATTTTAGTTATTCCATTTCCATCTAAGTTGGTTGTCTAGGTCTCCTTGCTTTGCCACTAAAAAGTCCAAAAATTTCACCAAAGAGGGCAAACAAGGCTTCATTTTCATCAAATGAGTCTTTTAAAGGGAGTAAGCATAGTTAGGAGAATAAAGTAAGACACTTAGTCTTATTTAAAAACTTGTTTCATTGTCAAATTTTTCCAAAAAGGGTTGAAAGTGAACTTTATCCAAAGTTTGAGAAACGTTATAAAATATGTGCTAATAGCCTAAGGTTTGATTTAATTATGTCTCTATCCAAAGTTCAGGGGCGTTATGAATTTTATCCAAATTTTTACTTAAGTTATAAAAGTTGAAAATGACAAAAGAATTTTTTTTCTCATGGTTAATTCTCGTGGATCACCCAACCATCCGATCAATCACTTCATCAAATCAATGATCAATAAGCCTCTTCGGCCCCACCTTTACATCCTACATTTACCGGCAAGGAGGGGGGGGGGGGGGGGTGGTCCAAAAAGGTGGTTTCCTCCAGCTAGCCCCATGTCAACGTGTCAGCCTATTATCATTTCATACCCTCACCTCGCAATACCACAAACCATCTTGACCCCCCTCCAAAATCGTTCAAATCCACCCTCCTTTCCCACCATTTTTTCTGATGCTTCCCTCCACTCCCCTACTACCATGCCTCTTGCTTACTGTTCCATTCCTGTGCACTCCCCTTCACTCTAATCCCGACGTCTAGCTTATCCAAAGACTATTGTTACTCATCTGCAAACCTTTTTTACACATTTACATTTTTTTGTTACGCATCTGGAAATGGTCTTCATTTTTTGTGTTTTTCTTCCAAATAATTCTTCTAAGCTTTAGGGTCATTGCTATTATTTTTTTTTAATCTTCCTCAACAGTAAGTAAGTACCTCATATCTTCCTCAAGTCAAATTATCAAGCAATGTGTTGGTTTTCTTTCTTATCTCCTTTTCCACTACATTTTCACTCTTGTTTACCAGTGGATGATTTCAGTGAAATAAACATATAATCCTACCATTTACTACCCCCATACACCTTCCCTAGACCATATTCTGTTATTCCCTACCATCCACAATCTCCCTACATTTCATTTCTATCAAACCCTAATTTCATACTATTTTTCTATTATAGAATTAGGAAATCCATGTGTTTTCCTAATTTAATCACATTTTCACATCCATTTCACCAAATTTCACCTTCACTTTGAAGCCCATACACAACCCTACATCCATAAAAATTTTGGAATTTATCTTAGTTTCATTACCCTTCATCTCATCCTCCAAACTTACCTTATCCCTGTCCTCTTTTTTTCCAAATTCACAGTCTACATACCCACTGCATCTAAACACCCAGGGTCTCATCCTTTTGATAGACAATATGGAAAGTGATAATAAAATCCACAAAGTAGGATGCCACATCAGATTTGAACCCTCCACTTTGCAAGAAGTTAATGCATCACCTTTTTCCAAAGAATGCTTTGAGAGGACTGGATGTTTGAGATTATTTGAGAAAATCATGGAAGAAGGTTGTCATCTCCAATTTACAAGCTTATTTGCCACAATTTTTAGTATGGGAAAGGCCATCATTGTAGGCATAGAGTTCAACCTATCAGCAGATGTGATTTCTTCAGCAACAAGTATACCTAGTCATGGATAAAAGTGGTTTAATGGAATGGATATAGACCTTGAAGATTATAATTTTTTCCTAAAACCTCATGCTAGAGAGAACCTTGAGTACAACTTCCCTTTCAGGCACCTCCTTAACATATATTCTCCTTTGATGAGGTTAGTTATGAAATATTTCACATGTGAAGGGAGATTCTCTAGGTTGTACAGGTACCATATCATATTATTGATTCACTTTACCTATACTAAACCACTTGACTTTCCATATTACTTGTACAAAAGTTTGGTTAGAATGACTGAGAAGGTTCATATCAGAAATAAATATCATTACCCAAGTCTTTTCCACCATGGTCTAGTTAAACTCATTGTTTCACATCATCTCTCAGCCATCAATATGACTTGGGAAACCTTCCTGGAAAAAGTAGCGGCAGCATTCACTACTAGTCCTCTTGTTATGCATAGCACACCATCAAAATAAATATCAACACAGCCAATGGAAGTTGGCTCTTCTAGCATACAAACTCATATTTCAAAGGCTCCTATGGTTGTTGAGTTCACTCACACCTACGATAAAGGAAAAATACAGGTCTTTTTCTCCCATATTCATCAAAATTGTATCTACACTTGATATAATAGCTAATCAAAGAGAGTTAGAAGAGCATTTATTCATGCATCAAATTGAATCACCATTGCACCAACATGATAAACAGATTCCCCTATATGTTGACATGGCATAGAAAGTTGAATTCAAATCAGTTGAGCGGATAATTAAGGAGAAATATGAGGAAATAGCATAATTAAGGAAGATTTTTTTCTTTGCAAATTCTCAAATTACTTTCCTACAGCAAGAAAATTGGCAGTTAAAGGTGAAATAGTTGATACAAAGTAAACCTAAGGGAGACCTAGAGAGATATAAAGGTAAAGGAAAGTAAGTACTATATTTTGATCAAATGAAGGACATGGATATTGAAACATGGCCAAGAAGGCCAAAGACGAGACGCCTTAAGAAGGCTCTAGAGCTAGAAAGACAGTCAGCTCATCCACCTGAACAATTGACCTTTGATGAGTTAATAGCTATGGAAATGAATCAAGACAGAGAGCTCTGGTTAGGAAGGGTGAATGAAAATTTGAAGAAGATTTTAAAAAGAGCCAAAAGATACAATAATCTTCATATTCATATGGCCAATCATTATTGTACTAGGAACAAACTTTCACAAATCAGGCTTAGACAAGTGAAAAAGAAGCTCAAAAAGGCTCAAATGAAGCTAAAAGAGAAGAATGGTTTAGATTTGTTGGCTAAAGCTTCATTTTTTGTTTATAAAATCATCCATAGGTGCCACAAAACAAATTTGGATAATTTTTTAGTAATTTTGGTATTTTTAGTGATTTTTGCACTAAACTGGAAATTCAGCCTTCACAGATGTGTAGCACCAAGTTGTTACATTTGTTACTAGGGAATTGAAATGATGAATGACTTACATTGTTGGATGCATTTTGATGAGTACATCACATATCAAGAACCCTTGTTGCCTGACAAGCTCTAGTTTGGAATAAAAAGCCAAAAAATCACCATATTTCTATGCTTTTGTCAGTATTTTTGATAGTCTGTTACGCATATAAAGTAACCTTGGGAGAATCAAATTTTGGAGGCCTTACCATGGGTCATTTTTCAAAATTCAAGATTTTAAGAAACTAGACACACCGGGCTAGTTGACTTATCTTTCAAATTCAAATTTGGAGTCCTAAAATTCTCTCAAAATCAGTTGCAAAAGTGTTATGCGTCTGTAAAATGTTTGTTACACATCTGAAAAAAGTGTTACACATTTGCATAGGATTCCTCAGGACACTTTTTAAGCCTATAAAAGGTCATATTTTTAAGGCTTTGTTGTCCTTTGAGCTGGAATTGGAGAAATTGAGTTTTTTTTTTACCTCTTATCATGAGGAAACATGTAATTTAATGTGGGGGACAAACACTCTTAGGCTATAGCTGAATTTGAGGGAATGGTTTCTAACCTCCCTAAATTCTAGGAAGTGACTCATCTCATGTATTTATGATGCATTTTGGATGGGATTTCGACCCTATGAGGTTTCATTGTGCATATTGGCTGCAAATTGACTGAAAAGTGACACTGAGATAACCCTCTTTGGTCTTGATAGGGCTAGTTACTTGACCTAAAGGTTAGTCTCTGGTTACCTTCCTTCAATCCCACTCTCATCCTTGGGAAGTTGGGGGGATTGATAACATAAGGGAGGTTGAATTATTTCATAGTTACATTCAATCACCATTGGAGAGCTAAAGAAGTAGGTTGTAAATCCCACTCTCTAATCTTTTTTCTAATTTTTCTTCCATGTGCTAGAAATTAGTATATTACTATGTTGGATGTTTGAATCTTCTCTTTCCTACTCTTTCTAATTTCTAATTCTCCATCATTCTATTGCATGAAGCAATTCATTATCAATATTACATAACCAAAATAGGTGTGTCAATGTAGTATGTCCTTTTGGTTCCATTTTTTATTATGATGGTGGTGTTGGGACATCGCAATACATGTGATGATAAGGAAGAAATGGAAGTATATAGCACATTCCACATAGACGAGTAAGACATGTAAGGGGATGATGACAAGGAAAATTATATTTATCATGGAAAAATACCCAAAGATAGCTTAACACCCTTGTGGAAGTATGTGACAAAGATTGAGGGAGGAGGGGGGCATACAAAAAAATCCAAAAAGACATGGGTTGAAAATGAGAGTCAAACCTCATGCTCACAGATATTTTTTAGTGTTTGAACCCCATCCCCCTATGTTGGTGGATTCTTTCGTGTGAATTATGGCATATAACAATATCTAATTTCCTAGACCAAGGTTGTAAGGATGATGTGGATGCATAAATTTCCAAGTTTCTCTATGGCTGTGGTGTACAGTCAATCAATATTATTTTGTCACCTTATTGGCATGAAATGGTACAAACCATAAATGGTTTTAGGATACAAGATCCCAAATTATAACAAATATAAAACCATTGGACTTGACAGGGAAAGAGACAAAATCATGGAACAATTTACAAATGATTAGAATGGATATGGGGGATCCATTGTATTTGATGGTTGGAAAAATGTTAAAGTGAGCCACTAATAAAACAATTTGGTGTGTCTATTAGTATTATGGTGTTCCTTTCAATCCATGACTAAAAAAATCATACAAGATAGGTATTAATATTACAAAACCCTTAATTAATTCCATTCGAGAGATTGGTTATACAATGGAATTTATGTCATCCCTAATAATACTACTAATTGTAAGGAAATAAGATAAATCATTAAGGAGATGTACCCTACAATTTTTTAGTCAAGGTGTTTGGTTCACACATGATATTGTTAATATCAATGACCATGATTATAAATGGATTGTTGCATTATATTGTTAATATCAATGACCATGATTATATATGGATTGTTGCATTATACAAGAGTGGGAAGAAATTGATAAGATTTATTACCAATTTTTTAATGGTGTTGGATGTCGGAAACAGGGTAGGGGGTATCCCTGATGTGAAGTCTCAATTAGACCCCACACCATTTGGAGTAGGAGCCCCAACCAGAAATAAGTCTGATTGTCAAAACGGTGATCTCAATCATGTGCCTTGGCTGCAATGAACACTGAAGACGGTTTTCCCCAGGGGGGAGGGTTCTGTAACATCCTTGGTGAAAAATTCATGTAATAAAGTTAAAATAATAACCAGAGCTGATGGGAAATGTATTACAAGCTAAATGATTGGGAAAAAACATCCTAGGGGTGTTGATTTGGTTTATTATGGCTAAGGAAATTGGAAAAGGCTATGGCTAAGGCATTAAAGAGGCAAAAAGTATTTTTGGCACATTTATTTATGAAAATAATAGAAATCGGGAGAAAAGGAAGGTAAAAGGTCACAAGTTGCATGTGAGGAGGAAATTGAAGGAAAATAATGGAAAATGAAGAAAAATAGAGGCCTCTTCTATAAAATGCCTTCTGAGGATCAGTTGGTAACCTTTTGTCAGTGCATTTTTGGAGCTCTCTCATTATTCTTTCTCTCTCTTTCATACTCTTGGATACTTAAAGTTTTCTTGGAGCACTCTTGGAGAGTGTGAATACTTGGTGATTTGGAGAAAGAAGGAAAAGGAAGAGTGGGAAAGTGCAGTTCAACATCAGGATCAACATCTACAGCAAGATTTGATTGTAGGTATTGATTTGCATGTATGTTTTCCTCATTGGTTTTGGCATGAATGGTGTATGCATGTGCATTTAATAGCCTTTCCATTTCCTGGACAACCATGGTATTGTGGGTTTATTTCCATTGAATTTTTTCTGGTTGGTTGTAATGATTCCTTTAGTTTTTGGGTTGAGTTATTAGTTCCTAGAAGCCTTGGTTGGACAAACACTCTAGAAGCCCTAGATGGGTTGATTTACTAGTCCTGGAAGCCCTATAACAGTTGGGTTGAGTTACTAGTCCTGGAAGCCCTGGTTGGAACAAACGCTCTGGACCCCTATATCATCTTAGATAGAGACTAATCAATGATAGTTGTGATGTCCAACCGTGAGGTGGAATCACTGGTTGAGGGCTAAGGTGTTTTGGACTCTGGAAGCCCTAGATTGATTGTGATTGATGTGTTTGATTAAGTCCCACATTCATGCTTGGAATATGGAACGAGGGTGATTGGCTGAAGTGAGACTTGGCCTGGCCAATCTATGGTTGAGTGGAACGTGGAATTCGAATCTTCGATTGGTTTTTACATTCAGTAATGAAGAGCTCATTTCTCCGATATTCGGTGTGCAAATATTTGTTTATTTATGGATTTCATTGCTACTGTATTCATGGTATTTATTTTGTTAATTTTTTGTTTATGAGCATGTATTCGATCTGTGATGATGTATGGCTCTATTTATGTTTTTTCATGTCAATGATTATCCCATGTATCTATGGTAAAATTGATTGTATGCTGGCTTATGATGTAGGGGATCAATGTTTCTTAGTCATTCTCATGTAAGGGAGATACCCCTTTGTTTAAATCTATTGTTTATACCTACAGATGCTATGTTTGTGACATGTTTGACGAAATTTTGGCCATGTCTAGGTGGGGTCAAATGAGTTTCGGTTGATTTGATTGCTTCCATATGTTTGTTTTAATGTTAGTTACCCTCTCCTAAAGTTACAGGAAGTTTTGGGCAGTGACCTGGGCTCAGGGAAAGAAAATGGGGCACAAGTCTTGGAGCTATAGCTGGAAAACTTGTTGTTTGGGCCTTAGCTTCTACCTTTACATGGCTAGCCCATGGCTAAGGGTATATAGCCTCTACCTTTCCCTTACAATCCCGTAGCTAAGCCTCAAAGGGGCTAAACATAAATCCCCCCTTAGGGAACAGGGCCCTAGAAGGTTGGGTTACCTCCTGGGGATGTCAATGATGCAGTGTAAGGTGTGTTTTTGGTGTTTCCGTCAGTTCAACTTCCTTAAGATCATCTAGGATGTTGAATCTCATATTAGTAGCCTCTCGTCGCATGTTTACCCTTGTTGGACAGTTACTTACATAGATGTGGGTAGAGGGTGTTACAAAGTGGTATCAGAGCATGGTTCAACTTTCGGATTTGATGAGTGTTGTGTTGGTCATGATTTTATATTGATTTCTCACATGTTTTCATACCTATGTGTATGTGGTAGTTGTGCCCATGTTGTGTTTTCCATGGCGATGGTGATGTTGCCATGGATATGATTATGGTGTCATTTTCAACATGTGATCATGTGTCTATGACTTATTTTATGATGTTCTTGTTATGTATTGTGTGTACACACTTGTTTACATATGGCTACATATTTTATGTGCATCTCTTGTTTATGCTAGGTCACATATGGTTCAAGTTGTGTGTGTTCGTGAATGTTTTCTTGATTTATGTTATGTCTTGAACATGCATTGGTCCTTCATGTTGGGTTGCATGTTGCTTATGTTGTGTTTCGTTCGTGCTTGTGGTTGTGTATGGTCAAGCTTGCATTAGTGTGTATTTGGTATGCTTATGCATGGATGACTGGACCCAAACTAAAATAATACTTATGCACTAGTATACCTTGTGATATAATTTTATATTTTGTTATGATTTTGTATGTAATATTCCAAAAAATTAGCCTTCTTCTAATTGGAATATTATAGTTGGTTGTGTCACTAGGTAGGTAAATAAATGGGTAAGGAGGCCCATAAACCCCTTTAGAAGGAATAATGACACTCCTAATGTGAAAGGAGGAAGAATAAGCAACTGGATTAAGCACCTTTGGGTGTGAACAGGGATTGGATCAAGTTGATTCAGTCAACTTTGACCAAGTCAACAGTGTTGTCTAGATACATTGAATCTCCTTGATGAACAACGCAGTTTTAGTGGAGGACAACTTGCATGAGCTTGGTGGCAAATATGGATGGAACCCAATGTGAAGAGGTTCACTTGCTATATATTAAGAGGATGGGAGCCTTTGTTATTCATGTTTTTAGTTTATCATTTTGATATTGGTTTTCTTAGACTTGGCTTCCTCTTGTTGTTTAGCAAGGTTGCAGTGTTGTTTAGCACCAAGTGTTCCCGAGCGGGAATCCCACCTCTTCCCTTGAGAGGCCTCTTGGGAGAGAATTGTACTGAATTCTTCCACATCCAAGATTGAGCAAAGCATCAGTCTTCAATCACAGCGTTATTTCTACAGAGAATAGTGTTGTGTTGTAGGGTGTTGCAGTGGAGGATTGATAACACCACTTCCAGGTCTGTTTCTCAGTAGAGGGAGCTTTCCTTCTCTTGAGAGGTCAACTAGGAATATTATGAGCTCATTTCACATCTTGGCACTTGTCCAAAGTATTCCTCATCTCCTACAGTGCAGTCCCTTGCAGGAACTACGTCATTTTTCATATATTTGCAGCAGGAGGGTTTAAACCCTTGGTCATGAGCTAGTTTCTTAGAGAAAGGGCCAACCCTTCTCCTAGAAAGATAGAGGAATGGATTCTCATCCCTCTATTGTATTATTCAGTGACATGTATGTAATGTTGTAGTAATACTATGTTATTTCAAAGTTGAATATTTATATCTTCTCTTTTGTACTCAAGCTTTCAAGAAACCCTTGTCGGGTTATCTTCATAATGTGTAAAAGGAGCTAGATCTCCAATTTTCTCCATGTATCGATGCAATAAACCCCAGATCTGTTGTATACATCATATTTTTGCAAAAAATCTCTTAAAATTACATTGTACATGCTTCATAAATTCTTGCATAACTTAAGCCATGGGATCTTAGTGTTTTTAAGCCATATCAGGACTGGGAGATTTGTTTAACTTGGCTAGAGTGATTTATTTTTGCTCCCTTTCTGTATGTGAGATGCATAATGTATGAAATAAGGGATCCAAGTCCCATTTCTCACAGTTATAGTGTAATTCCCTGAAAATAATGTTTTTTGGGCACATATTGTTGCATTTCCCCACTTTGGGATAAAATAGTGGGGCATATTTCTTGTTGTTGTACATGTAATTGATGGCTATGTGTTCTATACACATTTTATGAGTTATTTCTCATTCCTATTCCAGTTTTGTGTTCATGTATTGCTTCATTCCCATTTGGGTATATTACAGTGGTATCAGAGCATAATCTTGGCTTATCTTATGGATCTCAACCATTATGCTATCAGAAGAAGGGGAGATGAACAGAAAGAAGACTCCATTATGTGGAGGGAGGAAGGAGGAGAGGCTCTCAAATCTTCTTCCAAAATCTATACAGAGCATCCAAGGAGATCTGAATAGGATGAGAAAGGAGATGGAATCCCCAAAGGAGTTTGGATCTAAAGCAAACTCTAGATTTTTACATGACGAGTGTGAGCATGCAGCTACACACTAAGGTTCATAGCACAGTCAAATGCCTAGATCTACCAGGAGGGAGTTGAAAGAAGAGGGAATGCCTAGGAAGGAAACTCTTAGTAATTTTCTGCAAGAGTATGAATCTCAAAATGATAAGTTTAGAGATCATCTCACTTTCCAAAAGTTTTGCAAGATTAAGATGGAGAGGAGCAAGCAGCATGACATGGGTGGATTTTTTCTATCTACTTTTGATGGATCACCAACATGTTCAGCCAGAGCTTGGGTGGAGGAGCTACACACCTATTTGCAGCACCACCAATTTTCTAAATATGAAGCCCTCAAGGTTGCAGCGTTGAATTTTCAAGGTAAGGCCTATGCTTGGTGGATATCTGAGTCATTTTCATTAAAAATTGCCAATAATTATTCTTTTGCAAAGTTCACTAAGAGATTAGTGGAAAGGTTTGATGGAAAACAATCTGAAACATTACTAGTGGAGCCAAACAAACCTAAACTTTTGCATGGGTTGGAAGGACCTATACACTCAAATCCACTTCAGAAAACTGTTAGAGAGGCTCACATCTTGCATAACACTTTACTAGAGGCAAGATATTTGTCTCATGTCTTTGGACAAGAGGGCATGAAGGTTCCTTTTTCAAAATAGGATCCTCTTATTGAGGAGGTGACTCACATGCATATTGAAGAAGAAGAGGAGGATGGGAGCAACAGTGTTGTCACATCTAGAGAATATCTAGTACCTCATGCAGAGGGAGGAGGAGCACATACTCCAACAAGAGGGATTATTGTATCATTGCAAGTAATTCCCCAGGATCTCACATATGGAGGTCAAGGCACAATCAATGAAGAGCATGATTGTGAAACATTGCAGATGGAAGGAGAAGGTAGGGAGGAAGGTCAACATCATTTGATGAGGAGCACACACCCCTATCTATTTCAGAGATTTAATGCAAGGAAGAGGTAGGTTGATTTGCACTATGAGGGCAAGGACAAAGTTTCCCATTCATATGTGCAGTCTACTCTTACCATTGATGTCTCACTGCATGGAGGCATCCCACCAGGGAGACCACCAGATCAGGAGATGTTGAGGGATGCTTCACATGGGGTTGCACCACTCTTCGATCCTGGAGGGGTGAATACTTTGGAGAGGTCCATTACAACGCAGAGATTTTGGGATAAACTCAAGGAGGAGAGAGACATTCTCTCATTTCCAGCATCACCCACTCTCACTACATATACTGCGTTGACAGGAGTTGCTGCAGTGATGGAGGATGGAACCTTCATGGTGCAAGGGAGTTTCTCCATGGATTTGGACAAATAGAGGGTACTTCCTTTGAGGAAGGGACCCTCCATACATTGGAGTAGATGGAGGCCACTCATGCTTACATTGGCCAAGATCAGGAGGTTCTTTTTGGATGGTAGTTTCTCATGGGACACCAACTTCCAAAGGTCACCACTACTATTGGAGCATGAGTAGCTGCATGATGGGAATGGCAGCATTTTGGAGGATGAATTTGGCATGGGGGATGTCAAATGAGTAGACAGCAGCATGAGGAGAACTTCACATTCCATATCACCAGCACTGTCTCTTAGGAGGATTGATCCATATTGGAGGTCTCAACTCTTGGTAGAGTACTCCAAGGATCTTGGTGCTTGCATGATTCTTGATGACCCGGATAGAGATGATAGGTATATGGTGGATGATGTGGTCATCTATTCTTATGGCAGAGTCTTCTTGACTAGGGCTTCTAAGCTCAAGGAGAAGTTGCTACATGCAGCACATGAGGACTTCTTCTCCATGCACTTTAATGCATATGTTTCTTTGGCAGAGGAGTTCATTTTGGAGGACATCCAACATGATATATTTCAACATATAGAGATATGCATAGCCCGGATGATGATAGAGAGGAGGTCACAACCACTTCCCTACTCTTTGGAGGTGAGGGATAATTTCCGGTTGAGCCATTTCAGCTCAAGGTCCCAAGTACATGATGGGGGAGGTATAATTTCACATTATGTTTTGTACTTATTTACTTTATATGAGAAGCATGTTGCACCAAGGAGGATTATCCCTTCTTGCATATTATATGATGATGTACTTGAAGCCACTTGTAGCATTGAGATTGGCTATTTTATTGGTGGTTTGTGGGGGAAGCCACATGAATTTTAGTGTGCACCATTGGCACCACATTGTACTTCCATGCTTCTATCTTATAGAATGATTGTGGCAACAACAAGTGGTTGGGAAAGCACTTGTTGCTCTTTTTTTGAGGCAGGCAAGAGATGCCCTGCGCTGGTTCCATATTTGGGACCTTGATCCACTTTCCAGTTGTCATATGACAACTTGTTTCCATTGGTTTTTGCTTCCTTGTATTGCTGGTATTTTTATGTTCATGGGGAGCTTTGTTTGGAGAGTGGGATATGAGTTGGATATGCCCACTGGGAGTATGATTTTCCCTACTTTACATGTTTTATGTTTCAGGAGAAGTAATGGGAAAAACATGATTTCCACATCACACCTCTTTCATTCATATGTAAGGAGCTATTTGAAGAACTTGAGTTCTTGGAGGGGGCACTTCATGGCTGAATTTTTTGGTGGGGTAACTTGGGCCATTCTTGGAGGCCATGTAATTTTAGCCCAAGATCAGCTACAGTCCCATACTTACCACAAATGGAGAGAGAAAAAAATTGGGTGGGAAAATCTAATCTCTCCATGCAGCCCCAACACATTGTATACACCGGGGTTGAGGATTCTTTTCATGAGCTACCTAGAATGGCTCATTTCATTTGGATGATAGCATGGGTTTGGGAGTCTCTCATTGGTCATGAGATACCCTATGATTTTCATAACTCCTATCTTTAGGAGGCCGTTGGACAGCAAGAAGGTTTCCACTTACACCTTCCACATTTTCATGATGTGAGCCATTTGGTTTGGCATGCTTGGGAGGAAATATTGGAGGATAGATTTATTGCAGATTTTTTTGCGCAGTGGTGGGGACTATTGATGAGGAGGCTACAAGAGAAGGAGGGGAGAAATTTTTCTCTCATTATACAGTTGCTTGAGTACAAGCAACATTTTGGAGGGGAGGACTATAATATTCCAAAAATTTAGCCTTCATCTAAATGGAATATTATAGTTGGTTTTGTCACTAGGTAGGTAAATAAATGGGCAAGGAGGCCCATAAACCCCTTTAGAAGGAATAATGACACTCCAAATGTGAAAAGAGGAAGAATAAGCTGCTGGATTAAGCACCTTTGGGTTTGAACATGGATTGGATCATGTTGATTCATTCAAATTTGACCAAGTCAACAGCGTTGTCTAGATACATTGAATCTCCTTGATGAACAGCGCAGTTTTAGTGGAGGACAACTTGTATGAGCTTGGTGGCAAATATGGATGGTACCCAATGTGAAGAGGTTCACTTGATATATATGGAGAGGATGGGATCCTTTGTTATTCATGTTTTTATTTTATCATTTTGATATTGGTCTGCTTATACTTGGCTTCCTCTTGTTGTTTAGCAGGGTTGTAGTGTTGTTTAGCACCGGGTGTTCCCGAGCAGGAATCCCACCTCTTCCCTATAGAGGCCTCTTGGGAAAGAATCGTACTGAATTATTCCACATCCAGGCTTGAGACCAAGCATCATTCTTCAGTCACAGCATTATTTCTATAGAGAATAGTGTTGTGCTGCAGGGTGTTGCAGTGGAGGATTGATAACACCACTTCCAGGTCTATTTCTCAGTAGAGGGAGCTTTCCTTCTCTTGAGAGATCATCTAGGAAGATTTTGAGCTCATTTAACATCTCAAAACTTGGCCAAATTATTCCTCATCTCCTACAACGCATTCCCTTGCAGGAACTGCATCATTTTTCATAGAGTTGCAGTAGCAGGGTTTAAACCCTTGGTCATGAGCTAGTTTCTTAGAGAAAGGGCCAACCCTTCTCCTGGAAAGCTAGAGGAAGGGATTTCCATCCCTCTATTGTATTATTTAGCTACATTTATGTAATTTTGTAGTAATAATGCATTATTTTATAGCTTAATATTCATTTCTACTCTTTTGTACTCAAGCTTTCAAGAAACCCTTTCCGGGTTATCTTCATAATGTGTAAAAGGAGCTAGATCTCCAATTTTCTCCATGTATTGATGCAATAAACCAAAGATCTATTGTATATATCATATTATTGTAGAAACCCTCTTAAAATTACGTTGTACATGCTTCAGAAATTCCTACATAACTTAAGCCAAGGGATCTTAGTGTTTTTAAGCCATATCGGAACTGGGAGATCTGTTTAACTTGGTTAGAGTAATTGTTTTTTGCTCCATTTCTATATGTGAGATGTAAAATGTATGAATTAAGGGATCCAGGTCCCATTTCTCACAGTTATAGCGTAATTCCTTGAAAATAACATTTTTGGGGCACATATTGGTACATTTCCCCACTTTGGGATAAAATAGTGGGGCATATTTCTTGTTGTTGTACATGTAATTGATGGCTATGTGTTCCATACACATTTTATGAGTTATTTCTCATTTCTATTCCAATTTTTTGTTCATGTATTATTTCATTACTATTTGGGAATATTACATTGTATATACATGTATCACGTTGATCTTGCAGGAAGTATCCTCCCAAAATTACTCTAAGGTACGTTGATTTGTTATGAATTGGTTTATCAGAAATAGTGTACATTGCAGGGAGAATTCAAAGATGAATAGCAGAATGGTAGACTACAGTGATTCTCCATATGAATCATCTGAGTAGCATGGTATTGGAAATTCACCTGATATGGTAGATACACTAAGAAGTCTAAAGGAAGTAATAAGAAGTTGCAAGGAATACAATGATAAAATTTTACAGACACGAGAAAAGTTAGTAGATATTAATGTAGCCATCCTTCAAATTTTTTGAGAGTTGCAGAAGCAGGGGCCACTCAGGATTAGTTATGGGAAAGAGGACAGAACTAATGTGACATATGGGAGTAGGTCTCCTAGTAGGCACGGGTCAGAGAGAGTTGATATAGTGAAAGATGGCAGTTTTGTGGACACTCCAGATACATGTATCATTCTAGTTCTGGTTCAGATAGGCATCATGATCATCATCGGTATCATCCTTATAGGAGGAACGATAGGGGCTATTTTATGGAAGAGTTTAAAAAGGGAAAACCACCTACATTTGATGGAGAGATGAAGAAACCATGGCATTCATAGGCATGGTTTCTTGGCATGAAGAATTTTTTTAGATTGCATGATTACTCAAAAAATATGAAAGCTAGGATAGCTACATTAAGCCTTAGAGGTAGAACAGACATTTTGTGGGAAGACGTGAAGAACGTTAAAGATATTCTTTAGGAGGATTTCACTTGGAGTGAGTTCGAAAGGCTATTCTTCAAGAAGTATATATCATAGAGATATTACGATGACAGGAAAAAGGAGTTTTATCAGTTGAAGATGAGTTCTATTACAAATGAGGAATATACTAGCAGGTTATTGAAGTTGCTGAGATACGTGCCTTACCTCAAGGAGGAGAAGTCCAAGATTTAGAGATTTATTAGTGGGTTGTTGATTTCATTCGGAGATAGGATTGAGTTTGATGAGCCCATATCATTGGAGTAGGCCATAAGGAAACTCAAGAATTTTTTATCTGGATTTATGTAGGGACACAACAAAATACACATATAACCACAAACATAAAAATGCAGAATAAATAACACTTCATTTCATTAATATCAAAGAACTAAAATATGTTTATAGACATAATGGAAATAAACTCGCTAGGAAATTGGTAGCTTATCTATGAGAAGAGATGTGGTGGCTACAGGCCTCTGAACTTTGTGTTACAATGAGTATTGAAGGCCTATATATTATGTAGAAACAATGGAAAACCCTAAACATCCAAAAACCTAACCCTAGGAGATGAAATGCCAGAATATGGGCCTCGTCGAGGTAAATTGGTACATCAATTTCCCAGGGTTGTAACTTTGGCATACTATCTATGTTTGACGCACATGATACATCGTTAGAAAGATCTATCCAAGGACTACAATTTCTAATTGCAAATTTATATTTTAGAATTGAATCATATTATCCAGTGAAGTGATGCCCAAAAAACATTGTTTAGGGCCTCAAAACAGCTCCAAAAATTCAGGACCTGAAAAACTACTAAAAATAGTAAATTGTGATATTATTAAGGAAACTGAAAAATTGACAGAAACAATTGTGATGACCCAAGTGGAATAGGTGGGTGGCCACCAATATCCACCTGGATCAATTGTTGTGAACAATTGAAGCGCAGATCAGAAACTAAGCCAGATTGGAGAGGTAATGATAAGAACAAAGGAAAATGGGAAAAGAAGCGAGAAAGGCATCAAGACACAAGTAACAAGGATAATGTTGAACCACTGAAGAATTTTAATACATCTGGTAGAGGAAAAGTATTTCGATTAGAGGAGCAGCATAAGAATGAGAATAGGGAGCCAGTGAAGTTGTGGACTTGTGGAGGAGACCATCGTAGGAGGGATTGTCCACAATATTAAGGTAGTAGGCCACAGATCTATATGAACAAGAGGCACAGACAGTGGGATATTTTAGGCATAGCATTCCTCGAATATATGCAGTTGTGGACAACATGCAGGCAGATCATTGGGTTTCTATCATTCATATGGATGGTAAGATTTGTGATCAAGTTTTTTCTATTTTGATTGACCATGGATATAACTATAGTTATATTAACCCTGACTTAGTGGATAAGTGTGGTTTGAGTAAGGAAATGCATGCATAATATTGGTTAGTGACCACAGGTACAAAGAGAAGATCTCACCATTGGGTAAGAGCTTGTGCATTTGAGCTAAATAGTATTCCTACAGCAGCGCACTTGAACATATTTCCATTGCGATCATATAGTATGCTATTGGGAATGGATTGGTTATATCTTCATAGGACCAAGGTAGATTGATATAACAAAGCTATTGAATGTGTGGGTGACAATGGGGAGCCAAAGAGGAAATCCACATCAGTTAGGATGGTAATAGCTATGCAGGTCAATCGCAATCATAGGAAAGGGTGTGTACTATTTGTAGTCCATGTCTCTAGTGACAAGGGTAAAGAAGTTGAGGATGAAGATGTGCTGAGCATGTATCTAATGTTGCAACAGTTTCAGGATGTGTTTCCATCAGATATTTCATAGTTTCCACCGTATAGGGAAGTATAATTATGTATTAAGTTGGGGACAGGGGCAGCTCCAACATCCAAAGCACCTTACAGGATGAGTACACCAGAGTTGGTAGAGTTGAGATTGCAATTGAAGGAAATGTTAGACAAAGGGTACATTAGACCAATTGTATCACCATGGGATGCACTGGTGTTTTTTGTAAAGAAGAAAGATGGCACTCTTAGACTATGAATTGACTACAAGCAGTTGAACAAAGTGACCATCGAGAACAGGTACCCACTACCGAGGATTGATGATTTATTCAATCAGCTGAAGGAAGCAGCAGTGTTCTCTAATATCAACCTAATATCGGGCTATCATCGGGTACACATCAAGGAGAAGGATACCTTCAAGATTGTATTCAAGACTAGGTACAGGAATTATGATTTTGTTGTAGTTCCATTCGGTTTGACTAATGCCCCAGCTAAATTTATGTGTTTGATGAAAAATGTGTTGCATCCTTACTTGGACAAGTTTGTGATTGTTTTCATTGATGATATATTGGTGTATTATAAAAATGAGGAAGAGCATGTTGAACATTTGGCAGCAATATTGAGGTTTTTGAGAGAGCATCAGTTGTATTCTAAGCTCAGAAAATGAAACTTCTTCCAGACTGAGATTCACTACTTGGGACATGTTGTATCGAAGGAGGGCATTGCATTAAATCAGGAAAATATAAGGGCCACCATAGATTGGGTATCTCCTAAGACCGTAGATGAGGTGATATCATTCATGGGAATGGAAGGTTACTACAGTAGGTTCATCGGGAAATTCTCATATATCACTTATTCAATTACATAATTATAGAGAAAAGGTAAGAAGTTTGACTGGACATAGGAGTGTGAGGCCAATTTTGAGCAGCTCAAGAAATTGTTGACACATGCCCCAATGTTAAATATTTTGGAATCGGATAAGGATTTTGTAGTGTGTACATATCGTTTCAATAAAGGGCTTGGTGGAGTCCTTATGGAGGATGGACAGGTAGTATGCTATGAGTCGTGAAAGTTGAATGAACATGATCATAACTACCCAACACATTATCTTGAGCTAGTAATGAACATTCATGCACTAAATATGTGGAGGCACTATCTTCCTGGCAGGCGGTTTGTACTTACAAGTGATCACAATGGGCTAAGTAACTTATTTTACCAGCCAAATTTGAATGCCAAGTAGGCAAGATGGTTGTATAAGATCAATGAGTTTGACTTTGAGATCAGGTACACCAAGGGAAAGGAAAATAGGGTCGCAAATGCTCTTAGTAGGAAGGTATAGGTAAATCACTTAGCAGTGATGAGATCCTATGGGATAGGCTTACAAGATAGGATCTTACAGGCAGTTCAGCTAGATCACAAGTACATGGATATTTTGAACAGGTTGCAGCAGAGTACAGGTACAGGTGTTGGTATAGGTAAAATTGTTGGTACAGTTACGGGTACAGATGTTGTTACATGTACATGTGTTGGCATGAGTATAGGTACAGGTGTTGCTACAGGTATAGGTGTTGGCACAAGTACAGGTATGGGTGGTACAGGTAAAGGTATATGTGTACAGGATTTGGATTACCATCTCATGGTAGATGGATTGGTCAGATTCTGAGATAGGATATATGTACCAGAAAATAGCATGGGTATGGGAGTCTCTCATTGGGAATGAGGTTCCCCATGTTTTTCATCACTCCTACCTTGAGGAGGCCATTAGACAGCAAGAATTTTTTCACTTATACCTTCCACCTTTTCATGATGTGAACCATCGGGTTTTGCATACTTTGGAAGAGCCATTGGAGGGCAGATTTATTGTAGATTATCTTGAGCAGTGGTGGGGAATATTGATAAGGAGGCTACAAGAGGAGGAGGGGAGTAATTTTTCTCTCCCTATACAGTTGCTTGAGGACAAGCAACATTTTGGAGGGGAGGATTGTAATATTCCAAAAATTTAGCCTTCAGCTAAATGGAATATTATAGTTTGTTTTATCACTAGGTAGGTGAATAAATGGGTGGGGAGGCCCACAAGTCTCCTAAGAATCAATAAAAACACTTCAAATGTGAAAGGAGACCTTTTCAGCAGCTAAATAAAGCACCTCCAAGTGTGAACAGGGGTTGGATCATGTTGATTCAGTCAACTTTGACCAAGTCAACAGCGTTGTTATGGAGGAGTGGAGATTAATTGAGGAATAATGTAATTTTGGAGGGAGATTGATTTCATGAAGGAAATGACCTAATTGAGTGGGGCCAAGGGCAAGGAAGCTCATAATATATATAAGGAAGAGGATGGCAGCCATATGAGGTTATGTTTTGGATTACTATTTTGTATGTGGTCTATTTAGACTTCTTGCATTCTTCAGTTGTTTAGTTGAGATTGTTGTGTTGTTTAGCACCGAGTGTTCCCAAGTGCGAATCCCACCTCTTTCCTTGAGAGGCCTCTTGGGAGAGCATTGCATTCATTTCCACATTCTATTTTTCAGGCCAAGCTACAGATTTCTTCATCAGCGTAGTTTCTGTTGGTTATTGTGTTGTGTTGAAAGGTGTAGCAGTGGAGGATTAGATCAGGTGTCTTCAGATCTATTTTTTCAGTGGAGGAAGGTTTCCATCCATTGGGAGACCTGTAAAGAAGCCCCTTGGGCTTTATTGACACATTTGGCACCATTCCAAGGATCATCTATCCCCTACAACACATTTTCATTCCATATCTGCATTATTTTAGTGAGGAGTTGCAGGGGTAGTTGCAATGGTTGTTTTGGGAGGAGATTTCTTCAATGGAGGAGTCATTCTTTCATCCGGAGGATTTATTGGAGAAGATATGTAGTTCTCTACATAAGCTTCAGCCATACCTTCTCATTTCATTTTCTGCAACATATCTTCAGCCCTAGGGTTGCAACTTACATTGGCACATTGTGTGCATTTTTCATAAACCCTCTTGCGTTGTCTTGGAAAGTTGATCTAGTGCCCAGATCTGTATTTATATTCTATTGGGCCCTATATAAATATATTTGTATCATTGTATCATCTCCAATTGTAGTTATGCATAATATAACTACGTTGTAGCAGCTTTTCGGCATTCTTGTGTTACAGCAACATCTCACTTTTGAGAGTGTTTATGTATTGGAGGCTTGTGTGATCACATCCTATCAATGGAGCCTCATTTTTTTTGTAATTATTTGTTGCATATATAATCAATAACATGGCTTTATATTGGTCTCATTATTTCATATGTTAAATACTTTTTGCTGCTTACATTTTATGAGTTATATTGTTGCTATTTCCATTTTGGAATATTACAGTGGTATCAGAGCATAATATTGGCTCAGCCTGTGATTCAACCAATATGTCACCATAAAGAGAATATTCCATCAAAGAATAAGAGATGTACAGATGGGGAAAAAAAAAAAAAAAGATGAAAAGGGAGAGAGAATATCCAAATGACTTTGGATCTAAAGCCAAATCTAGATTTTCACATGATGAGTGTGAGCATGCATCCACACACTATGATTCACAACACAGTCAAATTCCCAGATCTACTATGAGGGAGATAGGAGAAGAAGAAATGCCTGGGAGAGAAACTCTTAATGATTATTTGCAAGAATATGAATCTCAAACTAAGAGGTTTAGAGATGATATCACCTTCCAAGAGTTTTGCAAGATCAAGGTGGAGAGAAGAAAGTAGCATGATATGGGTAAATTTTTTCTATCTACTTTTGATGGTTCACCGAAATGTTCAACAAGAGCTTGGGTGAAGGAGCTAGACACCTATTTGTAACAGCACCAAGTTTCAGAGAAGGAAGCCATCAAATTGTAGCGCCGCATTTTGGAGGTAAGGTATATGTTTGGTGGATATTTGAGTCCTTTTATTTAAAAAATGCACATACATATACTTATGCAAAGCTCACTAGGATGTTAGTGGAAAGGTTTGATGGAAAACATTCTTAAACACCTTTGATGAAGTTAAACAAACCAAAATTTTGCATGGGTTGGAAGGACCTATAAACTCAACTCCACTTCAGAAAATTGTTGAAGAGGCTAACATCTTGCATAATAATTTGTTAGAGGCAAGATCTATATCTCATATTCTTGGACAAGAGGGCGTGGAGATCCCTTTTTCAAAAGAGGATCCTCTTATTGAAAAGTTGCCCATTCATATTGAAGAGGAAGAGAAGGTTAGGGGAAATAGCGTTGTCATATATAGAGCATATATAGCACCTCATGTGGAGGTAGATGGAACACTTTCTCCAACAGGAGGGATTATTGTATCATTTCAAGGAATTCCCCAAGATCTCATATGTGGAGGTCAAGCCACAATCAATGAACAGCATGATTGTTAAACCTTGTAGATGGAAGGAGAAGGTAGGGAGGATGACTAGCATCACATGATGAGGAGCACACACCCCTATCTATTTCAGAAGAGTGATGCACAGAAGAGGCAGACTGATTTGCACAGTGAGGACAGGGACAAAGTTTTCCATTCATAAGTGTAGTCTACTCTTGACATTGATGTCTCTCTGCATGGATACATTCCACCAGGGAGACCACCATATCTAGATCTGGTGAGAGACATCTTACCATTTAATTCACCACTCTTAGATCCCAGAGGGGTGGATAATTTGGAGGGGTCCATTACATCGCAGAGAGTCTAGGGTAGACTCAAGGAGGAGGCACCATTTTCAGCGTTACCCACTCTCACTACATATTCTACGCTGACATAAGTTGATGCAGTGATGAAAGATGGCACCACTAGGGTGCAAGGGAGCTTCTCCATGGGTTTGGATAAATAGAGGGTACTTCCCTTGAGGAAGGAATCCTCCATACATTGGAGTATTTGGAAGCCACTCATGCTTACATTGGCCAAGATCAGGAGGTTCTTTTTGGATGGTAGCTTCTCGTGGGAGGCCAAATTCCAAAGGCCACCACTTCTATTTGAGCATGAGAAGCTACATGATGAGCATGGAAACACTTTGGAGGATGAATTTGGCATGGGGGATGTCAAAGGAGAAGGCAGCAGCATGTGGGGCTTCACATTTCAGATCTTCAACAGGAGGATTGATCGATATTGGAGGTCTCAACTCTTGGTAGAGTACTCCAAGGATCTTGGGGCTTGCATGATTCTTGATGATCCGAAGGGAGATGATAGATACATGGTGGATGATGAGGTCATCTATTCTTATGGAAGAGTCTTCATGACTAGATTTTCTGAGCTCAAGAGGAAGCTACTACATGCAGCACATGTGGACTTTCTTTCCATGCACTTTGACGCATTTCATTCTTTGATGGAGGAGTTCACTTGGGAGGGCATCCAGCAGGATATATATAAGCATATGGAGAGATGCATAGCCCAGATAATGATGGAGAAGTTGTCACAACCACCTCCCTACTCATTGGAATTAAGGGAGAACTTACAGTTGAGCCATTTCAGCTCAATCACCAAAGTACATAATAGAGAAGGTACATTTTTGAATTATGATTTGTACTCCTTTACTTTATATAAGCAGCATGTTCTACCAAGGAGGATTATCCCTTCTTTTATATTGTATTTTGGTGTACCTGAGGCCATATGCAGCATTTATTTTGGCCATGCTATTGGTGGTTTTTGGGGGAGGCCACATGATTCTTGGTGTGCACCATGGGCACCACATTTTCCTTTCATGATCCTATCTTGTAGGATGATTGTGGCAGCAAACAAGTGGTTGAAAGGACACTTGTTATTCTTTGTTTTGAGGTAGGCAGGGGATGCACTGCACTGGTTCCATATGTGGAACTATGATCCACCTCCCGGTTGTCATATGGTAACTTGTTTTCATTTGTTTTTGCTTCCATATATTGATGGTGTTCTTATGTTTATGGGAAGCTTTGTGGGGAGAATGGAACAAGATTTGAAGGTGCCCATTGGGAGTATGATTCTCCCTACTTTATATGTTTCATATTTCAGGAGGAACAATGGGAAAACCATGATTTCCACACTAGATCTCTTTTCTTCATGTGGGAGGAGCCATTTGGAGAACTTGAGTACTTGGGAGAGGCACTTCATGGATGTTTTGCTTGGTGGGGTAACTTGGGCCATTCTTGGAGGCCATGACATCTCAGCCCAAGATCAGAAATAGCCCCATACTTACCATAAATGCAGAGAGAAACAACTTGGATGGAAAAATATAATCTCTCCATGCAGCCCCAATACATTGCATAAATCAGGGGTTGAGGATTTCTTTGATGAGCTACGTAGGATGGCTCATTTCATTTGGATGATAGCATGGGTATGGGAGTATCTCATTGGGAATGAGGTTCCCCATGTTTTTCATCACTCCTACCTTGAAAAGGCCATTGGAAAGCAACAAGGTTTTCACTTATACCTTCCACCTTTTCATGATGTGAACCATTGGGTTTTGCATACTTGGGAAGAGCCATTGGAGGGCAGATTTATTGCAGATTATCTTGAGCAGTGCTAGGAACTATTGATGAGGAGGCCACAAGAGGAGGAGGGGAGGAATTTTTCTCTTCCTATACAGTTTCTTGAGGACAAGAAACATTTTTGAGGGGAGGATTGTAATATTCAAAAATTTTAGCCTTCAGCTAAGTGGAATATTATAGTTTGTTTTATCACTAGGTAGGTGAATAAATGGGTGGGGACGCCCATAAGTCTCCTCAGCAGCAATAAAAACACTTCAAGTGTGAAAGGATACCTTTTCAACAGCTAGATAAATCACCTCCAAGTGTGAACATGGGTTGGATCATGTTGATTTAGTCAACTTTGACCAAGTCAACAGCGTTGTTATGGAGGAGTGGAGATTAATTGAGGAATAACGCAGTTTTGGAGGGAGATTGATTTCATGAAGAAAATGACCTAATTGAGTGGGGCCAACGGCAAGGAAGCTCATAATATATGTAATGAAGAGGATGGCAGCCATATGAGGTTATGCTTTGGATTATTATTTTGTATGTGGTCTGTTTAGACTTCTTGCATTCTTCAGCTATTTAGTTGAGATTGTTGTGTTTTTTAGCACCGGGTGTTCCCGAGCAGGAATCCCACCTATTTCCTTAAGAAGCCTCTTGGGATATAATTTCATTCATTTCCACATTTTGGTTTTCAGGCCAAGCTACAACTTTCTTCATCAACGCAGTTTCTGTAGGTTATTGTGGTGTGTTGCAAGGTGCAACAGTGGAGGATTAGATCGGGTGTCTTCAGATCTAGTTTTTCAGTGGAGGAAGGTTTCCATCCATTGGGAGACCTGTAAAGAAGCCCCTTGGGATTTATTGACACATTTGACACTATGCCAAGGAGAATTTATCCCCTACAGCATATTTTCAGTCCAGATCTGTGTTATTTTAGGGAGGAGTTGCAGGGGTAGTTGCAGTGGTTTTTTTGGGAGGAGATTTCTTCAGTGGAGGAGTCATTCTTTCATCCGGAGGATCTATTGGAGAATATTTGTAGTTCTCTACATCAGCTTCAGCCATACCTTCTCATTTTAGTTATTGCAGCATATCTTCAGCCCTAGGGCTGCAGCTTACATTGGCACATTGTGTGCATTTTCCGGAAACCCTCTTGGGTTGTCTTGTAAAGTTGATATAGTGCCCGGATATGTATGTTTAGATTCTATTAGGGCCTATATCAGTATATTTGTATCATTTTATCATCTCTAGATGTACTTATGCATAATATAACTACATTGTAGCAGCTCTCCGCATTCTTGTGTTGTAGCAACATCTCACTTTTGAGAGTGTTTATGTATTGGAGGCTTGTGTGATCACATCCTATGAATGGAGCTTCATTTTGTTTCGTACTTTTTTGTTGCATATATAATCAATAACATGGATTTATAATGGTCTCATGATTTCATGTGTTAAATACTTGTTGTCGCTTATATTTTATGAGCTATATTGTTGTTATTTCCATTTTAGAATATTACACAAAGATAGAAAGTCAGATATAGGTATAATGGGAGATCCGATGATGTTGAAATTGTATATCTGGGCTCAATGATGGATTCCCAAGATAACCCAGAAAGGGTTTCTCAAATCTGTAAGTCTAAGAAAACCACCCCCTTAGGGCTTGACATATATGCTGCTAGGAATGTAGATCTGAAGCTAGATCTGATGATATGATGGTTGTAATGGTGCACAATCATATCTATGCAAGAAAGGCTAACCCTTTCTCTATATCCTTGGGCTAAAAGCTCAAGATCTAGCTCCTCCAATCTCTTCCACTGAAAATAATTGCTAGATGAACAACAGCCTCAGAATATTGTGTTGTCAGAGAGGGAGGCTCAATAGCCTATTGCTAGATGTGTCAAATCAGCTCCTGAGTGATGAAAACAATAGATCGGATATGATCCCTCACGGGATTTCCAGTTGAAATACTAGAAAATTCCTTCCTCCAATATACCTACAGGACTGGATTGCGCAATCCTTGAAGGGACTATTGTTGCATGGAGGTAAAACCTGATGGACTGAATGCTGGATATAGATCTACTACTCCTAAAAGGCTGGATGTGAAGAACAAAGTGGTATGATGAATCCTCCACCGGTTTCCTAGCCGAATGCTAGAAACAATCTTCTGAAGATGGCACCAATGCCTGATAAGGAATGAAGAACAACCCTCTTTCAAGAGATACTTAATGAAATAGGTGGGATTCCCGCTCAGGAACACCCTGTGCTAAACAAGACTATAAAATCTTCTAAACATCCCAAGCCTACATAGAAATGTCCTAAGAAAAATCTAGATCTAAACAAATCAAGAAATTATTAACCCAAATCATGCTCTTCAATGTGCCTTCACCTTCATTATATAGATATGAGCCTTCCATAACCTAGGCCCACTCCAAAACTACGTTGTACATGTGGACAAAAGTCTCCATGGTTGGTTGCACTATTGATCCATGTCCTCCATCATGTGTGCATTAAATGCATCACTTCCTCCACTATCTTATCATAAGTGCTTTATGATCTTCTTTGAATGCGTTATGATCTCAGTTGTCCTTATCAAAGATCCTCATGATTTTTCATTTAAGATCCATGATCTTATTTGATTGTTTCATCCTCCATAATATATCTCATAAATGAGACATGATCTCCATTAATGGAGCTGCTCCACTACTCCATCATTTTATATCTAGATCTATAATAACCACATACACACATAAAAAGTGGATTTTATGTATCTTTGAGGATTTTGGGTCCCTCCACCCTTTTATTTACTTAATTAATTAAGTTTATTAAGAACTCTAATATTCCAAATATGATGTGCAAATTTGGGAATATTACAGAAGAAGATTGTGTCTGATAGGGATGAAAAGTTCACTTACATGTTTTGGAAGGAGTTGTTTGTAGTTTTGGGCACTGAGTTGGCCTTCATCACAGCTTATCATTCATAGACAGATGGACAGACTGAGAGGGTCAATAGGATACTAGAGGATATGTTGAGGATGTATGTGATGCATCAGTATCACAAGTGGGAAGAGTATCTTCCACTAGTAGATTTTTCCTACAACAACGGGTAAGAGGATTCGTTGAGTATGAGTTCATTTGAGGCATTGTATGGGCGGAGTTTCAACACTCCTATCTATTGGAGTGATATGGTTAACAAGGTACTAAAAGGACCAGATATGTTGGTAGAAATGAGACAGGAAATGCAGGTGATCAATAAGAACTTAAAAGTAGCACAAGATAGGTATAAGATTTATGCAGATAAGAACAAGTTTTTCAAGGAGTTTCAAGTTGGGGATCAGGTGTACTTGTGTATCATGCCCAAGAAGAGCTCCTTGCGAATTGGAACATGTGCCAAGCTAGCACCAAGTTTTTGTGGACCCTTCAAGATCATTGAGAGGATCGGACCAGTGGCCTATCAACTTGCACTACCTTCCACAATGAAATTCCATGACTTTTTTCATATATCGTTGCTTAAGAAATATGTTAAAGATGTTGATCATGATATTGGCCTATCTATATTGCAAGTGGAAGAAGAAGGAGAGTTCCAGCTGAAACCGCATTGAATTTTGTAGAAAAAGACACTTGTGCTCCAGAATCGAGCAATAGATCAAGTCAAAGTGAAATGGAAGCACTTTGGGCCTGATGAAGCTACAAGGGAGATGGAAGATCATATACAGGACATGTATCCTTCCTTGTTTACCCATTGAGGTAAAGCATTTTTGGTGTGATGTTGGTTTTTGTTTAACATGTGTTTTGGCGATGTTTTGGTATATGTTTTTATGTGATGCTTGGATGTATGTACATATCTATATGGAGGTAAATACCACCATGAGCTATGTTATAAAGCTCCAATAAGCTCTATGGTTTCATGTCATTATAGTGTCATGTTGTTATGATGTCATGTTAGTTTTCTTTCAACAGGGTAATCATTGTAAATACTGCATCGAGCTATGTTATAAAGATCCATGAGCAGTATGGTCTTCTTTTCAGCGGTGTTGTTGAGGTATATGTGTCATTAAACACCGAGGATGGTTTCCCCCAAGGGGGATGGTTTTGTAACAACCCTGGTGAAAAAATCATGTAATACAGTTAAAGTAATAACCACGGTTGATAGGACATGTATTCCAAGCTTAATGATTGGGAAAAAATCCTAGGGTGTATTGATTTGGTTTATTATGGCTAAGGAAATTGGCAAAGGCTATGGCTAAGGAATTAAAGAGGCAAAAAGTATTTTTGGCACATTTATTTACGAAAATAATGGAAATTAGGAGAAAAGGAAGGTAAAAGGTCGCAGGTTGCAAGTGAGGAGGAAATTGAAGAAAAATAATGGAAAATGAAGAAAAATAGAGGCCTCTTCTATAAAAAGGATTCTGAGGATCAGTTGGTAACCTTTTTTCAAGATTTTTTGGAGCTCTTTCATTATTCTCTCTCTCTCTCTCTCTCTCTCTCTCTCTCTCTCTCATACTCTTGGATACTTAGAGTTTTCATGGAGCACTCTTGGAGAGTGTGGATACTTGGTGATTTGGAGCAAGAAGGCAAAGGAAGAGCAGGAAAGCATAGGTGGACATCAGCCTCTATAGTGGGATTTGATTGCAGGTACGGAGTTGTATATATGTTTTCCTTGTTGGTTTTGGCATGCATGGTCTATGCATGTGGATTGCCTAGATTTTCCATTTCCTGGACAGCCATGGTAATGTGGGTTTATTTCCATTCATGTTTTTTGGTTGGTTCTAATGATTCCTTTAGTCGTTGGATTGAGTTATTAGTTCTTAGAAGCCTTGGTTGGAAAATGCTCTGGAAGCCCGACCGACAATTGTGGGTTGAGTTACTAATCCTGGAAGCCTTGTTTGGACAAACTTTCTTGAAGCCTGGCAGACAACTGTGGGTTGAGTTACTAGTCTCGGAAGCCTTGGTTGGAAAAACACTCTCAAAGCCCTAAGTGGGTTGAGTTACTAATCCTAGAAGGCCTAGTTGGAAAAATTCTTTAGAATCCCTGTAGAATTTGGGGTTGAGTTACTAATCCCGGAAGACCTGGTTGGAAAAAATGCTATGGAGCCCTAGAGCAGCTTGGATAGAGACTAATCAATGACGGTTGTGATGTCTGACCGTGAAGTGGAATCACTGGTTGAGGGTTGATGTGGTTTGGCCTCAGAAATCCCTGGATTGATTGTAATGTATGTGTTTTATTAAGTCCCACATTCATGCTTGGAATATGGAACGGGGGTGATTGGATGAAGTGATACTTGGCTCAGCCAATCCATGGTTGGGTGGAATGTGGAATTCCCATTTCTAGTTTGTTTTTACATTCGGTAATGAGGTGATCATTTCTCTGGTATAATATATGCAAATATACTAGTTTATGTATCGATTTCCTTGCTACTATATTCAAGGTATTTTTGTTGTTAATTTGTTGGTTATGAGCATGTATTCAATTATTGATGATGTATGGATCTATTCATGTTTTTTCCTGTAAGTGATTATCCCATGTATTTATGGTAAAATTTATTGTATGATAGCTTATGATGTAGGGGACAAATTATTCTTAGCCATTCTAAAATAAGAAAGAGACCCCTTTCTAATTTAAATCTGATGTTTATCCCTCTAGATGCTATGTTTGTGACATGTTTGAAAAAATTCCTGTCATGGTTGGGTGGCGTCGGATGTGTTTCAGTTGATGTGATTTCTTCCATATGTTTTTTTTAAGTTAATTACCCTCTCCTCAAGTTACAGGAAATTTTGGGCAATGACCTAGGCTCAGGGGCTTAAAATGTGGCACAGATCCCAGAGCTACAGATATAAAATTTGTTGTTTGGGCCTTAGCCGCTACCTTGACAAGGCTATACTGTGGCTATAGGGTCTATAGCTGCTACCTTGCCCTTACAAGCCCAAGGCTAATCCTCAAAGGGGCTAAAAATCATTCCCCCCTCATGGAACAGGGCCCTAGAAGGTTGCGTTACCTCCTATGGATTTCAATGATGTAGTGTAAGGTGTGATTTTGGTGTTTCCATTAGTTCCACTTCATTAAGGTTATCTAGGAGGTTGAACCTCATATTAGTAGCCTTTCATCACATGTTTACCCCAGTTGGCCAATTACTTGGGTAGATGTGGGAAGAGGGTGTTACATAAATTTTGTGAAATATCAATTGTAATGTATAAGAGGTCCTTTCACACCAAAGGGAAAAGAATGAGTCTCTTGAAAAAAATTAATAGTATTATACTAAAATATACACATGAGCATACAAAAGAGTCATTAGTTAGCATGCAAATTAGTTCACAATATAAAAATGATCATGATAGCATATACAACACACATTCAACAAGATAAATACTAAAGTTAATGAAATAGTTCATTGACATTAGCATAAATAAAATAGCAACACCGCAAACATATAAAGAGTGGTCTTACAACATCCATGAGATATGCATAAAAATGTTTCGGAACTAAGAGATTTTGATCATTAAGTAAAAGTTCCGAGTATAAAATTACAATGATATGACACTAGCCCCAATAGTGTAACATGAAGACACCACTTTCTACTCCAAAGAATGATACTCACTCTTATGCTAGACTAGAGAAGCCAAGGCTACAACTCCCAGGTTCCAAGCCCTTTGTTTGATTTAATAGCGATTATTTATAATAAATGGGATGATATTTCATCTCCCCTTATGACTTTTGAGATCCCTCGCGACACTTGTACTTATTTCATCTTTACTCAACTAATGACTCTTCATATTCCACATATGACTCTTGGACTTCCACTTACATTTACACTGTTATTTTCAAATACAATAAGGAAAAACTCCATATAAAAAAAAATGCTAGAGCCTAATAAGACAAAAAATTATACATTATGCTTGATTTTGAGGAAACTCTAGCTCGGCCACTTCCATTTGTAGTTATATAGTAACATATTGATACCAAGATTTATGTTGTGCTTTTGTATCCTAAAAATTTGAAGGAAGATTTGTTTGGTATCTTACTCTCACCTCCATAGAATCTAGATAAATAGTTTTTTATATAATTTGATTTTAGTTCCAAAGTAATAACAGTTTCATATTCACCTTAGCAAGTCTGACTACATACAATTGCACATTTTTCGTTGTGATCTCTAAATATTCTTGGGTAGTGACATGCCTCATATTGTCCAAGTATTCTTACATTTTCTGCCTGATAATGTTTATGCCCTTTGTCTCTACAAATGGTCCAAAAAAATGAATCTTGTGTCCTCTAACCAAGGAGTCCAAACCATTGTGAAATCATGCATAGGTGGTTATAATTTTGGCCACATAAGTACCAAGTTTCTTCTTACTTTGAATGAAAATTCTAACCTTGGCCTTATCCAACTCTGATTCTTGTCTTCATTTCCTATCCAACTCTTGTGGTGCATTTATGTACTTGGTTCCCCATTCCTAGATCGCATTGATCATTAAATGAATAACCTTTAGGACCTTCACATTCTCTTGCGACCCATTTTTCTTGTTATGCAAGGGCACTATTTCCTTATGAAAAGTTAGCATATCTTGATAAAGTTGTCTCATGGTGCCTCCCAGTAATTGGATTTCATCGTATATCATTGCTAGAAGCTCTTTCAAGTGAGAATAAGTGACATACAATCTTTGATTCTCAAATTGGAGATGATCAATCTGTTGTCTCTTAGCATCTATATACTTTGCTAATTGCTTATTATCTACCATCAAGTTTGTGTTTGCTTTTGCGGCTCCTTCAAAGGCCAAGTTTATTGCTGCAATTGTCTTTAGATTCCTCCTAGTATCAGTAACAATCACTTTCCTTGTATGGATGGAAGAAGGATTAACCAGGTCATTACAAATATTCCCTCCTTTCCTACACTATTTTATTCTTCAATTATAAAATTTTAAGTTGGAAATATCCATGACCATCTCATCATCTGGAGGAGAGATTCCCATTTCACCAAATGGTATGTAGCCACCTGTGAGGGGAAGTGAAAGTCGATTGTTGACATGTTATACAATGGGTATGATATTGGCTTCTTGGTTCTGCTCCACCTACTCAATATCCATGTCCTAGGCATTTATTTTCTCCTCAATTTATCATACCAACTCCTCATCTTACTTTTTCCCATTTTCCATCTCTTCCAATTGTTTATGTTGCTCTTCCTCAATCTATTTTTGCCTTGATTATTCTTCTTCCTTATTATTCAACTCTTCACATGTCTACATGTATTCTATTAGGTCACTATAATACTATTGTATACCATTATTGTTATTATTAGTGTAAACCCCTTATTTTTATTGTTGTGCCCATGTATTCCCCATATTATTATTAGTGTGCCCCATAGAATCCCACTATTGTTATTGTTGTGCCCTTACATTATTATTGTTATGTCGGCTCTGATTATATTATGACCCCTTAGACTCCTGTATATAGAAAGGAGGTTTTTTCATTTGAATCATCCAAGAATTGTTCATTTATGTAATGTAAAATAGGTTTCCCCCTCAAAGAGGATAATTTTTAAGTCGCTTTTCTATATTTTCTTCTATTTTGTGAGTTGGTTGCATAACATTTGGTATTAGAGCTTTGGATTCTAGGGTTTCGCTTCTTCAAACAGGTCATTGTGGAATTTTCACTAAAAAGAAAAATTCTACGAGGCTTCAGAAGCTGAAATTTTGAACATAAAGCTTAAATCTTGTTGAAATTCATGTAAAAAATTTAGATCTTGGTTCAATATATTTTTGGAGATATGATCCACGGAAGCTAGGGTTTTTGCAGGCTCCAAAATTCAATCTCAAATAGGTGACCTAGGGAAAATAGTCATAACTTTAGTTTCAGGCATTGGATTTGAATTTTGTAAAAAAATTCTGAAATTGCATGGACTTTATTATTTTGTAGCAATTTCAGGGCCAAAGGTAGAAATGGTAACACGTTGAACTCCGTACAATTTATCTCTACTGAACCAATATATAATCAGGCCATCGTCGGAGATCGGGCATAACCATTTCTTGAAGACTCGTATCTCAGTCTGACTTATGGAGTTAGGAAAAAGACTCAGAGGGATACCCTAGGATGTGATTTTCAGCCTTGGAGAGCTGAAATTACATAGTTACAACCATTTCAAGATCTAGCTCCTAAAAGAAAGAAAAAAGTGTGTTTTTGTTTTTTTTAATTGCATAAATTTTGTTTGAAAAATCAGTTTGAAGTGATTCCAAGGGAATATTGAAGCATATATATCAGTATTGGGTTCTAAAATTCCTCCAAAAAAAAATAATTCTACACCCATTCAGCCTTCAGAAACCTCTACTATGATGCATGAAGAGGAAGAATTGCAACATGATATATAAAAATTAAGGGACCAAGTGCAAGAGAATTTTCATTGTCGCAAAGAGAAACCAATGATGAAATTAAAGGGGAGATGGATGGTTTAAAGGTAGAATTAAAAGGTGCAATGGATGGTTTAATAGTAGAAATAAAAGGTGACATGAATTTTTTAAAATTAGACATGGAAGGGTTGAAGGAAAGGTTAACAAATTTGCTACAAGAAAGGCTTCCTAATGGCAAAAAGGTATTAGAAGAAACTCAGACGAGAAAAACAAAAATTGTTAATCATGATTTCATAAACTCTAACCTTGGGTTAAAGAACCACCATATTCCAAAGACAATATGAGGAATTTTGTAATATTCCTAAAATTAGCATGCAGCTAATAGGAATATTAGATTTTGATTTTTGCACCTAGTAGATGAATAAATGGGGAAAAGGACCCATATTTAACTTGCATTGACATAAAATCCCTCTTGGTGTGAAAAGGGGATCACTTGGGGCTATATTTTGCACTTCCCATGTGTGGACAGGAAAATAATCATGTTGATTCAGTCAAGTTTACCAAGTCAACAGCGCAACATGGAGGAGCAACTTGAAAGAGCTACAACGTAGTTTTGGAGGGAAAGGATTCACATGGTGTTGGAAACCCTAATAGGTGGGACCCAAAGTGAGGAGGCTCACAAAAATTATAAGGAGGAAGATAGAAGAATTTTTGGGTTAGCATATGGATTATTATTTTTGGTCTGCTTAGACTATTGAGCATTCTTCAGCTGTTGAGCTGAGTATGTAGTGTTTTTCAGCACAAGGCATTCCTGCTTAGGAATTCCTTCTCCTTCATTGGGTGATATCTTGGAGGGGTTCTGTTCTTCATTTCCCACATCCAAGCTTGAGGCCAAGCATCCTTCTTCAGCCACAAGGTTATTTCTACAGAGAATAGTGCTGTGTTGCAGGGTGTTACAGCGGGAGACTCATAACACCAGCTCTTGAGCTTATCTTTCAGAGGATGGAGCTCCCCTTTCTTTGCAAGATCTGTACAGGAGATTCCAGGGCACACTTTACATCTTGGCAGGTGGAAAAACTAGTTTCCATCCACTACAGCGTAGTTTATTGGAGAAACTGCGTCATTTTAAGAGGTGCTGCAGTAGCAGGGTTTGATCCCTTGCTTGAGATATTTTTCCTTGGAGAAAGGTCCAACCCTTCTCCCGGAGAGCTCTGTACTCCATTCTTCTTCTGTCACTTGTATATTTTAGTCACATTTATTCTGTGCTACAGTAAAACTGCATTTTTCAGATCTTGATCTGTAGATTCACATTTTTATACATTGTATTCTCAAGAACCCCTTGCCGGGTTACTCTTGTTTTGTGTAAAAAGGAAGGAATCTCCATTTTCTCAGCCATTGATGCATTGTATACTCCAGATCTATTGTGTCTCATCATTTTCTACATAAAACCTCGTAAAAATAATGATGTTCTTGCTTCAGTACTTTCTACATGAGATAGGCTATGGGGTTTGGGCTTATTTGAGGCATATTGACTTGGGGAGATATGTTTATATTGGCTAGAGTGATTTGTTTCACCTCTAATTCTACATGTGATTTTTACATGATGTATTCTAAGTGATCCAAGTCCCATTCCTTACATGTATAGCATTTTTTTCTAAATACAGTTGTTTTATGCCCTATATTGTTACATTTCCCCACTTGGGAAGGAGGATATAGGCCATATTCTTGCTGAGGTTCTTACATATTCTAGTGAGATGTTATTTTACATCTAATGAGTTGATCTAAATTTCCATGCTCATGATTTTTTGAAGCTCCAACTTTGGAATATCTTAAGATATTCTATTTGTTGTAGAAAATCACTGTTTTGGGATATTACAGTGGTATCATAGCTTCCATCTTGGCTAAACCTATGGATTTTAGATCCAATCAGAAGATAATAACAAGAGGAGAACAAAATTATTGAGAGGATGATATTACTCTCATCCATTTTCAGATCTAAGCAGAGCCTCTCCAAGGAGGTTCAACCGATGGAAGAAAAAAGGTGCAATGAGACTCCAAGAGGGTTTCAAGAAGGAGAAAGCTACAGTGAGACCTCTAGAAGGTTTCGAGAGGAAGAAGAAGATCCATGCACTTCCTGTTCTCATAGAGGAAGTGGAGAGTAAGAAGATCACTTGGAACATGAGATCCTGAGTGGGTATTTGGCATAATACAAGTGCCAACCTAGGGCTTTCAAAGAGACCCTAGATTTTCCTCAGTTTATTAAAATAAGAGAAGAAACAACACCATGCAGTAAGATAATGATAAGAGGCAACAGATTCATGTTTTCTACATTTTATGGATCACTCAAGTGTGCAGCAAAGACTTGGGTGATGAAACTAGAGGCATTTTTCCTACTACATCCAGTAGTGGAAAAAGAGGCTGTGGAGATCTCAGCGCTACACTTGGAGCGAAAGTCAAGATATTGGTGGATCAGCCATGTAAATCATGCAATAGTATCTAATTTTACTGATTTTACTTATCAAGTAATCAGAATATTTGACAGTAGAAGATCAGAGAAGGAGGAGTCCTCTTCTCCACTTGAGGAGCCTTGTACCAGCGTTGTCACAATCCTGGAGGGGCAGCCATCTATAGCAGTGGTTGGGTCAGCCAACACAATGGAGAGAGGAACTCTTGTAGCCATACAAGATGTTCCCAAGACTCACCAAGGTATGCATGTATTTCCATTTCCAATTATTTCAAAAAATCTAATGGAAAACCTTTGAAATTTTTCCTCACATGGTCAAGGATCAAAACACATTGCTGTGGTGGAGCAGCAAGCTTGCACTACGTTGTGTGAACTTAGAAGGATGAAAATTCATTCCATTACACCCCTATTGAGTTGCATGCAGCATGAGGAGTTAGGGTGTAAGATTTTGGAGGGCATGAGGGATGTTGTGCCACTTTGTGATGATGTTCTACTTTCAGCACACTTGGATCCTTTTGGATTCAAGAGATTGATTGATGAGAGGTATTTTCTGAAATATCTCCAAGGGGTTACATCTCAACTTCCCATGACGTGTAAGGAGGAATACTTTCTTTGGGAGAGTGGTAGTCTTCATTGGGAAGATACCCAAAGAGAGAATGATTGGAGGCATCCACATTTGGATGAATGGAGGTGGATGGAGAGCAATAGGTTGGTGAGCCACTTGCAGATCTATGATACAGGGTAGCAAGAAGCAAGGCTGCACTGGCTAGTCTTGAGAGAGTTTGGTCATCATGAAGCATATCCTTCTCCTAAGGGGATGAGGGTGGAAGATAGTTGGCAGGACACTAGCATCATATGGCAGCCTAGAGGTTGGGTGTATCATGTTGATTTGATCCTCTTCACATCAATCAACATATTTTCACCTCATGATTTGTATGATGGAGGTGTGAGAGGGCAGCAAGATTCATTATTGTTATGGCTTCTCTTGGGAGAGTATGGGCAGAAATTTTCCCATACTTTTCATGATATTTCCGGAAAGAAGGGAGGCACATTCAAGGTGCAAGGAGGCTACCCTTCAGCATTGAAGGATTATGAGAGAATTCCATGTAGGAAGGAGGTCTTCTCACATAGCAGCATGATGGTGGATGGCTTTGGCATATGGAATTCCAAAAGGGGAAGTCATGGAGTGACAAGAGCCTTGTTACTAAGGCCTACAGTGTTGTCACTTAAGCACATGTTTCTATTGATGGAGTGTTCCAAAGGGAGTATGCATCCCCTCTGATTGCATATTTTTATGAGAAGATTCTCATGGACCTCACCTTCAACTCACACATGATGCATGGTAATAAATAAATTTATGTGCTTGTTGGTTACTCTATTGAGTATTTTTATTTTCTCACCATATGTAAACAGTGCATTACTCCACAAGAGAGCAAGATTATTTATGGGTTTCATGGTCACTTTAGGGCCAAATTTTGTAATGATGATAACCCATCTCTACATGATTTTGGGCAAGTTTTTTATTGTTCTAATTGTATATAGTTGATATATATTGTTTCTTACTACTTCATAGTAGATGAGCTAACATGCATAGTTGGGAATTCCTTAGAGGAAAACTTGCCACTTGATGCTCTAAATCAGCAGTTGAAAATACTACATTGTATCCACCAGAGAAACCATGTGTATAATCCAAACTTACACATAACCTTAAGCCATTTTCTGATTTGGATGCCATATGGTGATGATTTTCCATTCATCTTGTATGGAATGGTTTGGGTTGGCATGGCTCATTATTTTGGAGGAAGGGTCCTTGGAGACTCAATCTTCTTCTTGCCATTGGAGGGCAATCATGTTGTAGCCCAAGATAAACATGCCCTCTACACTTATCATAAGTGGAGAGAAGGACAGTGTGGGATAGGCCTTCTTGCCTATCATGTTCATTTATTCAACCCACCTACACTTCAGGAGCCAAAGGTGGAGGAGATTCTTCATGAGTTTCCATGTTGGAGGGTGACTCATTTCATATGGATGATAGCTTGGGGGTGGAGGTTTCACTTGGGGATGAGGATTTCTCATGCATTTAATACTCCATGCCTTGAGATGACTTCCAAAAATCACATAATTTTCTCCTTGAGTATGCTACTTCTGCATGATGATAGCCATTTGGGGTGTACACCAAATTCTAAATTGTTTGCTTGGGAGAGGCACTATGAGGATTCATTGTTGAGACGGCATCTTATTCTTTGGGAGAGTTCATCATATGGGGATGCTACCAGAGGAGGAAGGAAGACTTTCCAGTTCTGTCCTTGCAGTTTCTTGAGGACAAGCAACATTTGGGAGGGGAGGACTGCAATATTCCTAAAATTAGCATGCAGCTAATAGGAATATTAGATTTTTATTTTTGCACCTAGTAGATGAATAAATGGGGAAAAGGACCCATATTTAACTTGCATTGACATAAAATCCCTCTTGGTTTGAAAAGGGGATCACTTGGGGCTGGATTTTTCACTTCCCATGTGTGGATAGGAAAAGAATCATGTTGATTCAGTCAAGTTGACCAAGTCAACAGCGCGGCATGGAGGAGCAATCTTGAAAGAGCTACAACTCAGTTTTGGAGGGAAAGGATTCACATGGTGTTGGAAACCCTAATAGGTGGGACCCAAGGTGATGAGGCTCACAAACATTATAAGGAGGAATATAGCAGTATTTTGGGGTTATCTTATGGATTATTATTTTTGGTCTGCTTAGACTATTGAGCATTCTTCAGCTTTTGAGCTGAGTATGCAGTGTTGTTCAGCACAAGGCATTCCTGGTTAGGAATTCCTTCTCCTTCATTGAGTGATCTCTTGGAGGGGTTTTGTTCTTCATTTCTCACATTTGAGCTTGAGGCCAAGCATCCTCCTTCAGCCACAGCATTATTTCTGCAGAGAATAGTGTTGTGTTACAGGGTGTTGTAGTGGGAGACTCATAACACCAGCTCTTGAGCTTATCTTTCAAAGGAGGGAGCTCTCCTTTCTTTTCAAGATCTGTACAAGAGATTCCAAGGCACATTTTACATCTTGGTAGGTGGCCAAATCAGTTCCCATCCACTCCAGTGCATTTTACTGGAGAAACTATGTCATTTTGAGGGGTGTTGCAGCAGCAGGGTTTGATCCCTTGCTTGTGAGCTTTTTCCTTGGAGAAAGGGCCAACCCTTCTCCCGAAGAGCTCTGTACTTCATTCTTATTTTTTCACTTGTATATTTCAGTAAAATTTATTCATTGATACAGTAAAACTACATTTTTCATATCCAGATCTGCAGATCTGCATTTTTATACATTGTATTCTCAAGAACCCCTTGCCAGGTTGCTCTTGTTTTGTGTAAAATGGAAGGAATCTCCATTTTCTCAGCCATTGATGCATTGTATATTCTAAATCTATTTTGTCTCATCATTTTCTGCATAAAACCTCATAAAAATAACATTTTTCTTGCTTCAGTACTTTCTTCATGATATAGGCTATGGGGTTTGGGCTTATTTGAGGCATATTGACTTGGGGACATCTATTTATATTGGCTAGAGTGATTTGTTTCACCTCTAATTCTTCATGTGAGTTTTACATGATGTATTCTAAGGGATCCAAGTCCCATTCCTTACATGTATAGTGTTATTTTCTGAAGACAGTTGTTTTATGCCCTATATTGTTGCATTTCCCCACTTGGAAAGGAGGATATAGGCCATATTCTTGCTGAGGTTCCTACATATATTGGTGATATTTTATTTTACATATAATGAGCTGATCTACATTGCCATGCTCATGATTTTTTGAACCTCCAACTTTGGAATATCTTAAGATATTCTATTTGTTGTAGAAAATCCCTGTTTTGGGATATTACAAATTTTGATGGTAAGGATCCAGTAACATGGATACTACATATGGGGCAATATTTTGTTCTCCATAATGTGAAACACACACAAAATGTATGCATTGAAACTTTATATTTATAACCCATTCATTTTGTATGGTATCGATGGATTTGTTCTCCTAAATTACTTATCACTTGATCTATTTTTATGGAGGAAATGATAGCACATTATGAGGATACAAATAGAAAAATATTATTTATCCAATTTATAAATCTCAAACAAAAGGGTTCAATGGCGTATCACATTGAGGACTTCTCAAAATTGAATATAAGGGTAAATGATATTCCAGAGGAGCATAGAATTGATATCTTCATAGGGACTTTAACGGATAACATCCAACATGAGGTTCGCCTTTGGGAACTTGATTCATTGGAGAAGGCATTCAGGTTGGCAAGAAAAAATGAAAGAAAAACTATGGCAACAAGGAAGCCTACCACTCAAAACTATAAATGTGGAAGTGTTGCTACTCCTAGCTGTCCACAACCTACAAGGTTGAAACCACAACAACTGGAAGAAAAAGTAGAAAAGGGTCTTTGTTACCGTTATGATATAAAATACGCTAAAGGTCGTAAGTGTGTTGAGAAGAAAATATTTTGCATAGATTGTGAAGAGGATGAAGAAAAGGAACAAGAAACTTCAAAAGAAGAGGATATACACCAGGAACCAATCCTAGAGAAAGAAGAAATGAATCCAACCATATCTTGTAATGCATTGGCGGGAATTATAACTCCTCAAACTATCAAGATAGAAGGTCATATCAAGAAGAAAAAGGTAATAGTGTTGATTTATTAGGGTAATACCCATAATTTTATTCATTATAAGATATACAAGGAATTGAATTGTTTCCTATATCCAGCACCAGAGTTTCAAGTGATGGATGCAAATGGAGGAAATATAAAGTTCTCTAGAAAGTGCCATAATATATAGCTAACTATGGGGGAATATGTATTGAATAGTTCAATGTTTTCCATTCCAATGGATAGTGTTGATGTTGTACTATGAGTCCAATGGTTACAATCTTTGGGTACGATGGATTTTAATTTTCAAGAACTTTTCTTGAAATTTTTTTGGGAAGGAAAGGAAGTTGAATTAAGTTGTATCGTAGGAAAACCAGGAAAGATAATAAGCTCTAATGGCATGAAAATTCTTTTAAATAAAAAACAACGAGGTATAATTGCATAATTATGCTCACTAGAGTTTCAATTATCGAAATCATCTATTTCTCCATATCTCCAAAAATTATTGGACAATCATTCCAAGGTATTTGAGACTCCCAAAGGCCTCCCACCTATTCGTGATCATGATCTTGCTATTCATTTGATTCCAATAAGTGTTCCTCCAAACATCAGGCCTTACAAATATCCCTATGCCCAAAATAGTGAAATTGAACGTATGGTTGCAGAAATGCTAGAGGTCAGTATAATTCAACCTAATCAAATTTCTTTCTCTACTCCAGTAGTATTGGTGCACAAGAAGGATGTATCATGGTGCATGTGTATGGATTATATGGAGCTAGGCAAGATCAAAATTAAATATATATTTCTCATTCATGTCATTGATGAATTATTGGATGAATTACATGGAGCAATTTACTTCACCAAGTTGGATCGTCATTCAAGATATCATCAAATTAGAATGAATATTGAATACATTCTAAAAATAGAAATTAGAACTCATGAGGATCATTATGAATTTTTGGTCATGCCTTTTGTCTTTACCAATGCACCTTCTACATTTCAATGTTTAATGAATTTCGTTTTCAAACCCTTCTTTAGAAATTTTTTGTTATTATTTTTTTGATGATATACTAATCTACAACAAATCTTGGAAGGATCATGTTAAACATGTTGACAATGTGCTCAAACTATTGGAGGAGAAACAATTATATGAAAAACCTCCAAATGTTTCTTTAGAGTATAGGAGGTGGAATATTTGGGTAATATTGTATCTCATGAGGGTGTTAAGGTAGACCCTAACAAAATTAAATCCATTAATGAATGGAAACTCCCCAAAATAATAAAGCATATGTGAGTATTTTTCGGGTTGATAGGGTATTATCACAATTTGTAAAGAATTATGGGAGAATAGAAACACCTCTAACAACATTACTGAGGAAAGATGTATTTTCTTGGACTCTGGAAGCAACTAAGGCCTTTGAACATCTTAAAGAGGCTATGTGCCAAGCAGCAATCTTAGCTATGCCAGACTTCACAAAACACTCTATTATGGAATGTGATGCCTCAAGAAATGGAATTGGTGTTGTTTTAATACAATAAGGAAGACCCATTTCCTTTGAAATTCATCCAATAAAAGGAATGTATTTACACAAACATATTTAGGAGAAGTAAATGTTGGAAATACTACATGCACTAAAGCAATGGCGACCTTACCTAATGGTAAGACACTTCAAGGTAAATATAGATCACGATAGTATTAAATACTTTTTGGAACAAATATTATCTTCCGAAGAGCAGTAAAAATGGGGTCACAAAGATGTTGGGTTTGTTATAGGTCAATTTGGGCACCATTCCCAATGACTTGGTTAATTAGGCATCATTTCCATAACCAATGATCAAGGGTCTAGCATTCCCTATCATTTCAGTTGTTATATGCCCTAAGACAAGGAACAAGACAAATCAAGCAAGACTTTCATCAAGCAAAGGTTTCTATGGTTTGAAGATTATAATATAGCATATGAGAGCTCACCAACACAGGCTCTAAGGGGCCTAAGTGCGTTGCATATGCAGGTAGCCCCATGCAAGTTTTCTCTGCAAAGCACTTCCCGACATTCACAAGTGCATTGGTCACATTGGAGTGAAATTCTCATTATTCCAGAATCTCCACTTGGCCAGTGCCTTCTAGAAGAGTTCACATGTGTCAAGATTTGGATCCAAGTGTCCATTTGACATATACATTATTGGAAACATGTCTTGCCTATTATTGTAAATTCATTGATTTCAAAACAACCTACACTTCATCTATAAATTGAGCACAGATCTGAGTGCTTGAGAGGGAATAATTTGAGTATAGAAATGCTGGAGAATTTTCAATTGAGAGCTAGATTTGTGAAGCAATTGCTGGAGAGATTTATACTGTGATGAGGTTTTGGAACATTGCTGGAAGGTCACTTCAAATCAGTCACTAGGTTGTAACCTCTCCTTCTATCATCAATAAAGAGTACTGGTTATTTTTCCTATATGCATCTATATTGGCTTTGATTTTCCATATTTTAAGATCTTAGTTGATGTATATGGTTTATGCTTTACTGATTTAGCTAACTAGCTTGAATAGATATCTATATTATTACATCTTCTGTTGTTTCAGTGTTCTTTCTTGCAGGAAGCATTCAGCTCACAAACCACTTGAATTTGAAGCTACAACGGAAGCGACAAAAGGAGCCATTTGGAGAAACTGAACAAGTAAGCCTCCATTCCTCTTTGTGTATCTATTCTGAGTTAGGAGATTTAGTCATGTAGTCTTTCACTTGTTGTTCTAGACTAGCACCTGTCTAGGGAAGCGTGATTTATTTGTAATTCACAATTATGGCCCAACAAATTGGAAACTCCGCTGGGGAGAATTTCTCTTAGTTCTAGGTGTTTTAGCCTTTGATTTTCTTTATTTATCCACCCAGTATTTGTTATACACAAAGATTAATATTTTTCAGAGCTTAATTTGCAAAGATAGTGAGTTAAACAGTAGTATTTTTCTTTGCATACTGCGCCCAATGCACCCTTAGACTAGACATAGTGCTTTGCAGAGCATTGTCTCCCTTCCTAGCCTGCGTTGCAGAGCACTGTCTCCCCTTGGAGACTGCGTTGACTCCTGAAAGTACCTAAATTCCCTTGAATTTGACTTTGCAACTTGCTTCAGTTTTGTTTGTTGTTGTGTTCTAAAAATTTTGATGCTCAATTGGCCAGTGACTCTATATATTTCTTCCTCCTTTGGCTGAAAATTTGTTCAATGTTTGTTTAAAAAAAAAAAAAAATCTTTATCTTTGACAAGTTGATTTAAAAGTACTTTTTATGGTCAGATTAAGAATCATTTGCTTTCGAAATAGGAAATTGTCGTAAAATCTTCATTTCCTTGATAGAAGAAATTGTTGTTGAAATCTTTGTTTTTCCTTCAAAAGAGAAATTGTTGTTTGTATTATTCATTTCTCGAAAGTAAAAAGCATTTGAATTATTGATCTAGTGCACCTAGTTTCTTTTCTGCATTCATAACATTAAGGAAACTGAAAACAAAAACTTGCATTTTCATGTAGGATTGTCTGTGTTTTGCAAAAGTAACATTAGGAAATCTTCATTTAGTTGGTGATTCATTGATTTTTTTTTGTTCATTGATTTGTTTGCTCAAAAATTATTTTCTCTCTTCCCTTAGTAGCTAGGTTCTTCATTGAAAAAGTTGAAAGTGAAAGTTTGTTTATCATTCTTAGCTTGCATTTTAGGAATTTCATACACATCATCGTGGTGAACCTTTGAAAGGAAAATTGCTAAGCAAGATCAACATAAAATTAATCTCAATTTAATTAATAACGCATTGGAACCATAACGATAACTTTTGGAAGGTCTAGGCTAGAGACGTGTTACGACGTCGTAAAATATAGCAGTTGTCGTTAACTTTTCTGCGATACATTCCGAGTGTGATAACTCACTCCATGTACTTAAGTATATCGTAGCTCATCCACGTACTTTCAGGTATATCAGGTGGTGTTACAGTACGATAAGTATAAAGGGGTGCTCTCACTGTGTGGTTTCGCATCAGACAACGTTAATACATACTTGGGCCTCCACGTACCTTTGGGTATATTTGGGAGGACAAATTTTAGGTGTTATCCATCCATAGTGAACCAAGTCGGTTGCCTTGAAATTATGATACACCGAACACGGCATTCGAGGAGATTACCTACCTGTACTTCTTGGTTCGCCAGGAGGTATTCTGTAGTTCATAGTTTCTTGGTAAACCATTTTGCCTAGCATTACCCTCCTTTTGTTTTTGTTTTTTTTGGTTAAAATAAATCAGTAATCGTCGAAGAAAAAACTCTTATCCCCTGTCATTCGTGTAAATTAGCTTTAAAACCACCTTTACCACCGGAAGTTACTTCTAGTTGACGAAGGTGATCATGGTCTTCCGAATCAAGTATAATTCGTACCTCTGGAAAAATATCATCTTTTAAACCAGAGTTAGCTCAAATTGTTTCCACACATCCCGATTCGTCTACTGTTGTTGAAACGGAGTCTTCACAGCTACCCATGGTCACAATTCATCCAATCATTGAGACCATACCTCCTAGACCCAACATTGTTCAATCACAAATTGATCTAGATCCTGTCTCTTCTTTGCCAGAAAATTTGAATCCTGAAGTCGAACAACTGGAAGTTGTTCCTACCTTGGTCACTCCACAAATTTCTGTAGCCATTGAAACTCCTATATCACACATTCAACCGTATGAAATATATTTTGGGCCTAACGGTGAAGTTCTTCCTCCTGGTTTAATTGCGATTGAATAAATCCCATAAGATGATACACCTTTAACTCCAACCCATTTTGGGGGGGACCTTTACCTGTACCAGTATTTCCTCAATCGTTTCCATCTGCTTTTGTTGATCCTATTTCCATTCAATCTCCCATCGATTTTCATGGGTATACATTTGATCACACAACCATGTCTGAACTAACATCTTCGGTTGGGTCTGTTGTTCCAATTACGTCAGCTCCTAGCCTCGCTACTCCGTCAATGTTCATAACCTCACCAGAGTCATATTTGCACGGTGGTCCTTCGATCCCAACAGGCTACAAATCATTGTCTGTCACTTTCTCTGGTGCATCTTCACGTTCATGGTCTTTGCCAATGTCATCATCTGGTATTTTAACTGGTAGTCCTATCGTTAGTACTGAACGACTTGATTCATTACATACATCATCAGGGCAATATGAAGTCGGTCCTTTTGGGTCAATTCCTTTAAGTACCATATCAACTGGACTCCCAGCATTTTGAGAAAACTACTTTCCGTCTTATTATCCTCCTTATGCTAGGGGGGACCTTTGGTCACCCAATATGACAGTACTCAGTCACTTTTTGGTTAAACTAATGTTGACATGAATGTTTGTCAATGGCAACCCACTCTGCCTATCCAACCACAAATGGTTGTACACTTGTATCAACCAGTTCAACCTATTACACCCACTTCATTACCACTTGTTAATACATCTATACCCCTGTTACAGAATCAAAATTTTGTACATCAACCTTATCAAGTGGGTTCTTTGACTCAATATCATCAAATTTTGGGTCCACAGACTCAAAATCCTTTGGTTAATTTACAACAACATGTATCAGGAATCATTTATTCACAAAATGATGTACCATTTTATGGGATGTCACAAACGCAACCTGGTTATACATATCAACCGAATCCAACTTATACTAATTTGGGTTATAACATTGGTGGACAAACCCCTTGGCAGCCACAAGCGCAAATGCCTCAGAACTTCATTTCAACAAGTATCATATCCAGGTTTTGGTCAACATAATTCTCAAGCGTTTGCTATGCAAAACAACCCCTATCTGGGTTACTAGCAGCAAATTCTATATGTTGGTGCTCAAAGACCTGTTTCCCAAGCAATTCCATCTTACCCTGGCTATGCTCAACCTAACCTTAATCGACAGTTTCCTTTTGTTGCAACCTTGGAATTACCAGATTTAAACCGGTTAACCAATGATCCTATAAATTATTCTCCTTGGTGGTCGGTGATACCTCATAAATTACCCTCTGATATTCCTAAATTCAATGGAAACCCTGTAGAAGATCCATTGACTCATTTCATGACTTATCATTTATGGTTTTCATCAAATTCCCTGAATGATGATTTTTTTCGACTACGTCTTTTCCAGCGTACGCTCACAGGTCTAGCTGCTAAATGGTACATTGAGTTACCTAGAGCTTCTTTTGACAATTTCACTGCTTTAGCTACTGTCTTTTTGACCCATTTCCAACTACCAATTAGATACAAAACTGGAACGGAACTCTTGACCAACTTCAAACAGACTAATGCTACTCACATTTCCGATCATATTCATGAGTGGCGTCGTCGTCGACGAATGGTTAAGATATTTGTTTCTGATCAACTCCTTGCTGAATGGTTCAAGTCCCTATTACCATCTATAACTGAGGATGTGGCTAATGGTGGCATCATCATAGAAGAGCAAGTTATCGCTCGTGCCCAATATTTAGACTTGATTTACACTCAGTCTAGCATGCTCTATGAAAAAATTCCTAATGCGTAGCGATATAATTTCAATGCTCCTCCTAAAATAAAGGACTCTCATGCCAGAGACAACTTGATAGGCACTGCAAAGACACACCATGCTACTGCATCTGATCCTGCTCCTACTTCCGAAATTAATGTCGTGTCATTTGACAAAGGAAAAAGTGATAAGAAACTAGGAGGTAAGAAAAAGGGGAAATCAAAGAAAAAGCAAACTTCTAACCCGCAGGAAAGATGATCTGATCAATTGTTTGGACCACAGAAACCTCGTTATCCATGCATAATCTATAACGAGGAACACTTTGTTAGGGATTGTCCTCACCATGCTGAAGTCTCAAAAATCATCAAGACTTCCCATGCATCAGCTGTGTTGACAGACCCATTTCCAAATCCAGACACTAATTTGGTTGCTACGAATCCAGCTCCTAGTTCCCAAGTGTTAATGTTATCCACCACAAAACCTTCACAAGATATTTTGGTGTTGACGTGGAATAAAGACTATGGTAGTCCAGCCACTAATCAACCTACTACCTCGACAATGAATCCATCTAATGAATCAGTACCACCTACTGTTATTCCTAAAGTGACAATTAAACCACCGAAGGGAGTAATTCATAAATCGACATATAATCCTCGAGCAAGAGCTGCACAAAATTATAATATAGTTGAATATTTGGTTCAATCCCCTTCAGCTATGTCTGCTCTTGAGGTATTACAAAATTTTCCCTCCCAAAAACAAGATTTATTGTCGGCCATTGGTGGAATTGATCCGACTGATTCTAATATTTTCGTCTTTAATCATACGGGCTATGTGCCGCAATTACCAGCAGAATTGGCATTCTCCATACAAGTAAATGTTCTCAATCACCTTGTTCATTGTAATATTATTGATGAGGGAGCATCTACGTGCATTATGTCTCTAAAATTTTGGAAGTCACTTGGCTCACCACGATTATTGCAATCATCAAAGACGTTGAAGGCTTTTGATGGAAGAACATATAAACCTTGTGGTATTATCAATAACCTGCATGTTGAATTAGGGGGAAAAATAGTAAGTATTGATGTTGAGGTTGTTGACGGACCCCTTGACTATAATATTTTACTCGGAAGACCATGGGTATATGCAATGACTACCATTGTTTCTACATACTTTAGAATGATTTCCTTTCCACATAAAGGTATAATCACAATCATTAATCAATCATCATTTTTTGCCTCCGCTTCGCAGGCAACTGGAAGCATTCCGTTTGTCTACTTACCCCAACTAGAAATCCAGAACATTGGTGTAGGACTCTTTAAGAATTCCATTCTTATGGGAACCTTTGCATTACCGCCGCCCACGACGTCAGAAGAAATTGCAAGCATAGAGACCTGCTACATGATCTCTTCCACTCTATCTGGCTTAAGGGAGAGTACGGGTGATTCTGATATTTCTAAGTTGGATTATGTTTTACCGCTTAGCCCTATTGAGTTGGCATAGCAATCAATCTATTTGGCTTGGGCGGAAAATCTGAAATCAGCATCGCCGAGTGTTTGGGTTGATCGTTCATTAGATTTTGGTACTCCATCTGATCCATTTTCCTCAAAAATTTTGACAAATGAAAATATTTTGGAAGCTATGATGTCAGAAGGAGAACCATGGGAAGATTATCATCATCGTTCCCATCTTCCTGATTATGAAGAAAACAATCTCAGTGAACTATATCACCCATCCATCAAAACTTTCTTTTCTAATTCTTTACCGATTAATGCAATTGACTCTGAGCGAAATTTATCAAATATCGAAGAAATGATTTCTATCGATATTTCGACCAAACCTGGCATTGTAGAAAATATTCATGTCAGTGTATCTTGTTCTCCATCAGAACCTTATTCATATCACTCTCTTTTTCAAGATTTTTGTGACGTATTCGCTTGGTCTTACGAGGAAATGCCAGGCATAGATACTAGTATAGTTGAACACACTATTAATATGTATCCTGATGTCAAACTGGTATGTCAACGGCTTCATCCTGTTCATCCAAAGAAAGCTACTGCCATCAAAGTAAAAGTTGAAAAAAATTTGCATGCTGGTTATATTTACCTTGTTCCTCTAACTGAGTTGGTTTCCAATATCGTTGTTGTTGTGAAAAAACAAGGAACCATTAGAGTGTGCGCTGATTATCGGGATGTCAATCAGGCTTGTCCAAAAGACAACTATCCTACTCACTTTATCGACCAGATTATTGATGATTTTGCTAGATGCGACATATCTTCGTTCATGGATGGATTTTCCAGCTACAATCAAATCAATATCCACCCAGATGACCAACATAAGACAGCATTTATCTATCCCTAGGGCACATTCGCATATAGGAAACTTCCGTTTCTTTTAAAGAATGTTGGGGAAACTTTTCAGAGAGCAATGGATTATGCTTTCAATGACATCAAGCACATTGTTCAACCATATCTAGATGATTTACTAGCGCATTCACGAAATCGGATTGATCACCCGATGCATTTGAGATCCATTTTCTTACGCTGCCGACATTACAAGATACGCCTCAATCCACACAAATGTGTTTTTTGTGTTGGTTTTGGTCGATTGCTCGAATTCGTAGTCTCAAAAGAAGGAATTCGAATAGACCCAGTGAAGGTACAGGCCATTTTTTATTTTCCTGCACCATCAAACTTACTTCAGATACAGAAACTTCGAGGAAAGGCTAACTTCTTGAGAAGGTTCATTCCAAACTACGCCGAAATGGCTAAAGGATTTACTCGATTATTGAAAAAGGGGGTTCCCTTCCATTGGGACCAAGTTGCGCAAGCTTATTTTGATTTTTTCAAGGACCATCTTGTCCGAGCATCATTAATGTATCCTCCTAATTATCAAAACGATTATTTCCTATATATGGTCATGGCTGAAACGACCATTGCTATGGTTTTGGTCCAAGTAGAAGATGGAACACCCAATCTATTATTTGAGTCATAATCTCAATGATTCGTAAGTTAAGTACTTGTACGTGGAAAATTTTGCCTTGGCAGCTGTACAAGCTATCCAAATATTTCACCATTATATCCTGCTCCGAAAAACAACAATAGTTTCATATTGCAACCCCATGACTTATATCTTATCACGTCAATTACTGGGGGAAAAATATTCAAAATGGATTGTCATTTTGCAGGAATTTGATTTGGAATTCATCAAATCCAAGTCAAATAAGTCTTTAGTTTTGACTGAGATTCTTTGTGACCTTCCCTCTAATAGCACTGCTATTATGTGGGAACCATCTATTCTAGACGAGTCTTTGTTTCTGATCGGATCATCTAATCCTTGGTATGGGGATTTCATCATTTATCTCCAAACCCAAAATTTTCAACCTAATACCTCTTTCTGTGATCAGCAACGTATTCGATACCAAACCAAAGATTATATGATCGTTGGCGATACACTTTATCGCCATGGTGTCGATACCATTTTAAGGAGGTGCCTCATTCATGAGGAGGCCGAAAAAGTGTTAAATTATTGTCATGTTGGGGCTTGTGGTGGACACTTATATGGATATGCTACCACGCAGAAGATACTCCGTGTTGGTTACTTTTGGCCAACTATTTTTTGAGATTGCATCCTCGCAGTCAGAAGTTGTCATGCATGCCATATTTTTTATCGTAAAATCTGCAAACTGCCAGCGCCAATGCATCATGTTGTCTCTACTGGACCATTTACAAAATGGGGTATTGACTTCATGACCTGCAACCCTCCTTCGTCCGGGGGGCATGGTTATATTATTGTCGCAATCGACTATTTTACCAAATGGGCTGAAGTGATGCCTACATTTAATAACACGGGACAAACAGCTGCATTTCTTTTCTTCAACCACATTATTGCATGGTTTGGGGTCCCACAAACTATAGTTATGGATCATGGGATGTATTTTCGCAACCATATGATGTCTGAATTGACTGCCAAGTTAGGATTTTCACATGATAATTCTACTCCTTATTATCCACAATCAAATGGACAAGTTGAGGCTATTAACAAAATTTTTAAATCAATGCTTCAACGAATGATAGGAGTCCATAAAAGTAACTGGCACTTGATCCTGTACTCTGCTTTGTGGGCGTATCGAACCACAGTAAGAAACACAACCAGATTTACTCCTTTCCAATTGGTGTATGGTCTGGAAGCTATCTTACCAATCCAATGTGAAATATCATCGTTAAAACTCGCGATAGACTTGTTACCTGACACCTCAGAAGAAGAAGTGCATCTCCTTAACCTCATCTGTCTAGATGAAACACGCCGTGAAGCCCAATTTGCCAACGAAGTGCATAAGAGACGTATAAAGGCACAATACGATAGCCTCGCATCTACTCAGAGGGCAACTTGGTCCTTCTTTACGATCAAGAAGCTGAGGTAATAGGTAGAGGGAAATTCGAGCAACTGTGGAATGGCCCCTATATTGTCAAAAGAGTTCGTGCTAAGGGTGCCTACGAGTTAGTTGATTACGATGGAATTCCATTGGCACAGCCTAGAAATGGGTTGTATCTTAAACGTTACTCTGCTTAATCATGAGCATAGTAATTTTTTGTATTATATTGTTTATATGTTGTTGATTTGCATTCACTATCTTAATTTGTTTTAGAGTTTTCTTGACATTATTAATCCGCTTTACATTTCATCACAGATGACTAAATCTTCGGAACCATTTGTTGGATATGCTGATGGTGCTAGTCATAGTACGCAAAATCTATCCTCTGCAGCGTGGGCCATTTTCGCTCCAAACGGCGAGTTAGTGAGTTTTCAAGGGATTTGTATCGGTAGATCGACGAACAATATCGCTGAGTATAGCACGTTGATCAAACTTCTCTATAATGCCATTTAATTTGGTATTAACCACATAATCATAAGGTTAGACTCACACCTTGTGGTATTACAACTTACTAGTATTTATGTTGTTAGAAATCCAACACTTCTTAGATTATTCCTAAGATTTCAACTTTTGGAGAGACATTTTGATTTCATTCAATATCAACATATTTCCAAAAATTTGAACACTTTAACTAATTCATTAGCTAATCAAGTTTTAGACAAAAATTTGTGACATAGCTAAAGAAAACATTCACATCATTGAATAGGATTGTGCATTAAACATAGGAAAATATCTGAAATCATATAGATAGATAGTTATAGGTTTTTACAAAATTTATGCCCAAGACACATTGGTCATCTGACCTCAAAATGTATGCAAAATGTCACAAGTAAACTAGTGGTGCTCATGGTAACATGCTATAGATCTAGCAATACTACGAAGCAACTGCATCCAATGGTTACGAACCCCAATAGTGTGTCGTTGCAGTCGCATGGGAATCTCTTTGATTCAGTAATCTGGAATCTCGAAGGTCAACCCCTCTATGTGTTGTTGAAGCTTAGCTAGAGTCTCAGCCATATCAAGGTCCTGAAGGACTGCTCTCCTGGCAACCCTCTCTGCTGGCGCATTTGCTTCGCGCTCTGGTTCCTCTACTGGTTGAACACGACCAATATCTGCATTACATCAAACATTTAGTTTAGTCTTGAAAAGAAATAAAAACACATAAACATTGTATAAACCTTAGAAAAATCAAAAAGCATGGTCGAATCATTCTTACCTATTGCACCCCACTGAGCACCTTCTAGTAATACTAGATCTGGATCTCCTCGGAAGTCGACGCCTGCATATGCATACTTATTAATGGTGACGATCTGTCACTAGAACCAAGCGAAGAATGCAGTAGAGAACACAATGGTCGATTGGCCTGCATGCCGACCCATGAGTTCTACCCATCTCTGTATTCGAGGATCTCTAGGACTAGATATATCCAATGTTACATGTTGTGTCTGAATCAGTGGAATCCGTTCCAAAGCGAAGGAGATAAGGGTTGAACCATAACTGAAATTTTTCTTCCTTCCTCCCTTTGTTTTATTCAGTTGTTCCTTTATCTGAGATAGAACAGCTTTAGACCAGTTGAAGACTATTGGCTCTAAGCACTCTAGCGCATACTACATATACGATCTATTCCCTACATGTAGTGTAACGATGCCAGCAAGTTTAGCGATTGTGAAAAGGGTGGTTCTCAAAGGAAAATCCTTGACATCCTGAATGTTTATTTTTCCATATTTGATAGGTTCTGCCCCTGGATAGCAATACTGCATAACATAATCCCTCACTGTCTCTCCTCCAATGGTAGACCCTGTGAGAGAAATGGGAAAACCTCTCCTCGACAAACCTGTGAGAAAATACACATCCTCAAATGTTATGGGAACCACTTTTTTCTTAATGTGAAATGCCTCTATCGCCAGATCCCATGCTCAAACTAAGAACTCCAAGATTTCTATTTGTTGCCTCATTCCCAACAATTTGAAGTACTTAAGCAGTCCACAATCTCTTAGGGCTCTTACAATACCGGCTTCATTCAAGGCAATCATATCTTGTTCTTCATGTTCTATTTCCCTCCATGTAATCATCATTATAATCCGATGGAAACCTGAAATACAACCATAATATCGATTAGATTCCAATCATTGCAAAAAACTAGGCAAATTTTGGGAACAACATAAAAATCAAAAACTTGAATTGCGCCCAACGCACTCCCTGGGCTGAGATAGTGCATTGCACATGTAGGTACCCTTCACTGTACCTACTATGCAACGTAGGTTTTGACATTCAGGGGTGCATTACCCTCATTTTGGGTAGAATTTACCCTAGGGGCCTCAAAACCCTAAAAATTTTCAAAGAATGGAAATGAAATGAATACTAAAGGGAAGAGGAGGTTCATGGCACTAACATGGATCAAACGGCAACGAAATCCGTCCATAGAAATTACCGCAATCAACGACTGAAGTACAGGGGGAAAATCAGGTTCAGAGCTCCAAAATGCAAATGGTAACTATGGAATGGTAAAAATGAATAGTGAAACTACTTTTTATAGTCATTTAATTGTTTTCAAGTTAAATTTATTGCTATGACTATAGTTTTATTATGTTTTTATCATGAAACATGTATTTTTAATCCATTTGATGTTGTTCTGAATAGGAAATACAACTGATGAACAGATTAGTCGTGCAGATTTATTCAAAGAATGACTTGACCACAAAGCGTACTTTTTCTCCTTATTTTTCGAGCTTTGTTAAAAATAAAAAAGGATTTGAAGTGCACTTTTAACTCTTTTTCGAGCTTCGATAACAGCGAAAAGGAACCGCTGGAGTCTTCTTTCAGCTCTTTTCAGACTCTGATAATGTGAAAAGGTTGCTGAGCACTTGTCTTTTCAAGCTCATCAAAGTAAATGAATTGATATCTACTCAGTATAAGTTTAACCCTTTTCTAGACTGAGATAGATTATTTATGAAAAAAGGAATACCTTGGTTAAACATGATCAAAGAGGTTCTCTTAGATTTTATTTTACACTTTTTCAGATCTGAGTGACAAATTTACGAAAATTTACTTATGTATTTCTCTTTCATCCTCTTTTTCAGACTCTCTAAATATGAAAAAGGATTGGGTTATCACTATCGTTAAGCTCGTTAAAACATAAAATAGCGACGGTCTTGTCGATCATGGCAAGAATTGAGTTTCATTCATCGCTAGATTCATTAAATTATTAAATAGCAATACATTATTCACCCGAAGGGTTGAATTATAGATCAAGTAAATGTTATCCTTCTCAAGATTGTTAAAAAATAAAGAGGTTCTGGTCGACAAATGACAGAGGAAAAATTGGGAAAAGTAAGCAAAGTTTATTTTTGGTAGCAAGTTGCTCTTGAACATGACACTTCTTTCACTCCATGTCTGTGAATGTTTGGGTTGGGTAATCATCTTGATAGTTCATTCACACCTATGGTTCATCATACCTTCACTTAGATTTTGGGTTAATGCTGCCAACTCATCACAGTGTCACCGATATGTTTAAGAGAAGTCATCCAATGATTAAAAACTCATCATTCTGTAGTACTCATAAACCTTCATTTCATGACCGTCGTCCCTGAAAATTGCTATACCAATTCATACTGTTGTCTTTGAAATCAGTAACTCCTATTTTGCAATAAGGTGACTTCTTGTCGACAAAAAATCAATATCCAGGAAGTCCACTTAGAAACATCAGATTCTAGTACCATGAGGCTTGTTACAGCATCGACAAGATCCTCGCTTCCGGACTTTTGATCGAAAGATTTTGTTTGGCGTTCGACATCAAATCATCTATTCATGCCTTACAAAATGTACTTCAGTACCTTGAGGGCCATTAACATTAATGGTGGTTCTCTCGCGTTTGTTAACAGCTCACATCATTGGTTGGTAATCAAATGATGTCTTTCCATGTTCGACTACAAATCATATATTTGCATGGCTAGACTTGAACCCGAATGATCGAGTGAACGAGATAAGAAGACCCTGGATCTAGTTTCATCCATCTAGGCTCTGATTTCAAAATTTTTGTGCACATCATATGTACGGTGACCTTACATACATATTGTCATCCAAACATGGGCCTATATCTGTAGGCATCTCTGCATCTGGGCAACATTCCAATGAAGACGACTTTCTAAATGATGTACACGTTATTAGATTGTTTTATGTGTTGAACATGGGAATGTCTACCCTTAGAAATTATGATCAAAGAGGATATATCATGATATAATGTATTGTAATATTGATGTAGGTGACCATTCCGCTTCATTTCCAGACTCATCACAATGTAAAGCATCTCAATCAAATGTTCTTATTATTTGGATCTCATGCTTTAGGGGGCAATTGTTATAGGTCAATTTGGGCACCATTCCCAATGACCTGGTTAACTGGGCATCATCTCCAGGACCAATGATCAAGGGTCTATCATTCACTATCATTTTAGTTGTTATATGCCCTAAGACAAGAAGCAAGACTTTCATCAAGCAAAGGTTTCCATGGTTTGAAGCTTATTATATAGCATATGAGAGCTCACCAACGCAAGCTCTAAGGGGCCTAAGTGCGTTGCATATGTAGGTAGCCCCATGCAAGGTTGCTCTGCAAATCACTTCCCGACATTCACAAGTGCGTTGGTCACATTGGGAGAGAAATTCTCATTGTTTCAGAATCTCCACTTGAACAGTGCCTTCTAGAAGATTTCACATGTGTCAAGCTTCAAATCCAAGTGTCCATTTGACATATACATTATTGGAAACATGTCTTGCCTAGTATTGGAAATTCATTGATTGGAAAACAACCTACAGTTCATCTATAAATTGAGCACAGATCTGAGTGCTTAAGAGGGAAGAATTTGAGTAGAGAAATGATGGAGAATTTTCAATTGAGAGCTAGATTTGTGAAGCTAATGCTGGAGAGATTTATACTGTGATGAGGTTTGGGAACGTTGCTAGAAGGTCACTTCAAATCATTCACTAGGTTGTAACCTCTCCTTCTATCATCAATAAAGAGTACTACTTATTTTTCCCTATATGCATCTATATTGGCTTTGATTTTCCATATTGTGAGATCTTAGTTGATGTATATGGTTTATGCTTTACTGATTTAGCTGACTATCTTGAATAGATATCTATATTATTGCATCTTCTGTTGTTTTAGTGTTCTTTCTTGCAGGAATCATTCAGCTCACAAACCGCTTGAATTTGAAGCTGCAATGGAAGCGACAGAAGGAGCCATTTGGAAGAAACTGAACAAGTAAGCCTCCAATCCTATCAGTGTATCTGTTCTGAGTTAGGAGAAATATTCGTATAGTCTTTCACCTGTTGTCCTAGACTATCACCTTTCTGGGGAAGCGTGATTTAGCCGTAATTCACAATTCTAGCCAAACAGGGTTATGACTTTGAAATCATCTATAAAAAAGGGAAGCAAAATTTTGTTGTAGATGAACTCTCAAGAAAGGATGAGGATTTTGAAGCATTGCTTTATTCCATTTCTATTATCCAACTAGAATGGATAACTGAAGCAAGCGATGAATGGAAGAATGATGAATAAGTGTGGACACTCATTCAAAATTTGCAGCAAGATCCCAGTACATCCAATACATTTAGCTAGAAAATTGATTCATTATGGTACTAATAGCACTTATATATTTGTAATAATTCCCAACTCAAACAAAATATTCTTTTGGAATTGCACACATGTCCCTTATGAGGGAAATTAGGATTTTTAAGAACTTACCACAGGGTCGAGAAGGAATTTTTTTGGGATGGCCATAAATGTGATATTCAAAATTTTGTGGCAGAATGTTTGGTTTTCCAACAAAATAAATTTGAGACAATTGATACCCGGGTCTATTACATCCTTTATCCATTCCAATTCAACGTTGGAAGGATTTTTTAATGGATCTTATCACAGGTTTACCCAAGTCCAAAGGAAAGAGTGTCATCATGGTGGTATTTGATATACTTACCAAGTATGCACACTTTTGTGCATTATCTCATCCATTTAAAGCTAGTATAGTTGCTACTACATTTATGGAAACAATTCAAAAGCTACATGGAAACCCAAATATTATTATAAGTGGCAGAGATCCCATTTTCACTGTAATTTTTTGCATGGAATTATTTTCTTGTCTAGGTACTCAATTAGCTCATAGCTAATCTTATCATCCTCAATCTGATGGGAAAACTGAGATAGTGAACAAATATTTGGAAGGATATTTGTGTTGCTTTGTATCTAATAAATAAACACAGTAGTTCAAGTTGTTACCTCTATTTGAATGGTGGTATAACACTTCCTTCCATACTGCAACAAAAATGACCCCATTTATGGAACTTTATGGATATCATCCATCGCCCATCACATCATACTTAAGAGAAAATTCTACGGTTCAAGCAACGGAAGATCACATTGAGAATCAACAACAAGTTCTCCAACTCTTAGAGGATAACCTCACTTTGGCATAGAATCGAATGAAACAACAGGAAGATCAACATAACGGCGAAAGAATTTTTTATGGAGGCAACTCGGTATTTTGCTAGCTACAACCATACAAACAAATGTCCCTCAATTATCACCAACTAATATGTTCCTTACAAGATGTTGCAAAATAATGGTACTATGGCATACAAATTGGAGCTTCTTGCATCATCCCGAGTGCATCTATTTTTCCATGTTTCATGCTTAAAGAATTTTATAGGTGACAAGCTTCTAGTTCAAACAATATTTCCAGAAATTGATGAGGAAGGAAAAATAATATTGGAACATGAAGCAACCATGGAAACAAGAACTAGACAGCTACGAAATCGATAAGTTTCAGAGTATATCATCAAGTGGAAGAACTTACCCACTGAATATTCCACATGGGAGGATGATAATTTTATACAGAAGCATCTAGAACTACTCAAGTGTTGAGGACAACACTTTTTTGAAGGAGAGGGGCATGTTAGGTCTCTATAATACTAGTGTAGCCTCTTATTGTTATTGTTAGTGTAAACCCCTTATTTTTATAGTTGTGCCCATGTAGTCCCCATATTGTTATTATTGTGCCCCATAGAAGCCCATTATTTTTATTGTTGTATCCTTACATTATTATTGTTATGTCGCCTCTGATTATATTGTAGCCCCTTAGAATCCTATATATAGAAAGGAGATTTTTTCTTTTGAATCATCCAAGAATTTTTCATTTATGTAATGTAAAGGAGGTTCCCCCCTTGAAGAGGATAATTTTTAAGCCATTGATCTATATTTTTTCTATTTTGTGAGATGGTTGCATAAAATATTCCCTTTCTTTCCTGTCTTGCTCTTCCTTTTGGATTTGTTCTTCTTCTTGCTTTCATTTCTCCTCTTGCATCTTCTCTTCATCTCCCTGCTTCCTCTTCCTTTCTAATTCCATGGCCATTCTTAGAATGATTGAATAAGCTTTGAACTTATGGCTCTGCTCCACTTATAGATTAAGTGCAACCTTCATCTTGTACTTGATACTAACTAGAGTGGGCACTTCCTTCTTCTTTCCTTCATGGGTAACACTCTACTCAAGTACTGCTTCGAAAGGGAATGCCTCTTTTCCTGGTGCATGCCATCAAAAATCATTATAGAAATTCTTAATACTCTCTTCCTATGATCTATAATAAAACTTATATGGGCAGGAAAAGTGCAACTTAGAAAAGTGTATATTCCATACTCCTATTGGACCATATCTATGAAATCTCATTGTACTGAACTTAAGGATTTCAATTTATTTCACTTATGCTTATATGGCCTTTAAGCTCTTGTGCTCATATGATCCCACCTACAAATCAAAGGAAATACAAGGTGCCTAGTTATTCCTCTGTAGCTATAAATATAGACCTCTGATAATATGGTAACCAACCTCTTGCATAACCACTTTATCTGTCACATACCTCAAAAAACAATGAGGAGGATTTTGACAATGGAATACCATGAGGAAAACAAATTTTCTACTTCTGCCACTTTCCTCATTACCTCATGGGACATGCAATTGGTATCTTCTTCAAAGATAATATTATATAATACCTTGAATAATTTCTCAACAATTTTTTCATACACTCCTCGATAGTTGCATTTTACCAACAATTTGCAATAGATGTGGATACAGATTTTTCTAGGGGTCCCTCTCTAGTTTAGACTATGGAATTCATTTTGATCACATATTCCATCCATAAAGTAGGCAGACATGTGAAATTTCATTTGTTTCCTTTTGGCATGTGTTTCACCCTATTCAAATTAATTTGTAGTTTTTTTGACAATAAATGGGACCAGTTGAAAATTTTCTCGTCAGCAATCGGATACAGCATGTAGACCTATCCTTCATAGAATAATTTAGTACTCTTCTATCCATAGTATTGGTATACTAATATGAGAGACTTGGTTTTGTAATTACTATCAGGTTATTAGATAAATTTGGTTGGTTCCTTCCACAATGACTTGATCACTTCCTTAGTGTTATGATAGATCCAAGCTGCATAGAATTAAGAATCCAAGTGTTTCTCAATCTTGGGAAATTTTTAAATCAAGTGAATGTCATGTGGTCAATAGGAATCAAGTTTCTACCCACTAATGGTTTTCAATGTCATGCTCTTGGTATATAGGCCTTAAAATCTCCACTTGATAACATATGCACATGGTAGTACTAGAAATCCGTAGGCCACCCTATGGAACCTTGATCACTGGATGTGTACATAAACTTTCCTATCCTCTAGATCTTCTTTGAACTCTATTAAGGCATATGCATATTTGATGGTGAGCCAAGTGACAGTATAATCCTTTTCTATATAGAATTGTGTATCTAACAGGATAGGAACTCCTGAAATGGTATTGTCAATGGCCTCTTTGGTACTACTCTATGTGACCTCTTTTGATGCATCTTCTTTCTTGGGAGGCATGGTGCTACCTGATCATGAAAGAGTGATGTGTTATAGATTTGCAGTACCTATTGCAAAATATGCACTCATGGTAATGAAAAATTAGTTCAAGGGAGATCAGCTCAATAAATCAAATTTCAAGAAGAAAAGAAGTCACTAAGGGAAAGGATTGTGTAATTTTTGGCTTAATGGGGGCTAGAATGAGCACTAGAAATGTGCATTGCATAGTTGTGGAGGAAGACTATGTAGTTATGGATTTTATGGGAGCAGAATATGCACTAGATCTACATAAGGTGCAGTTGTTGCTAGAAGAAGGAAAACTAGATTGCAATGTACCCAGTTCCAGCTGGAAGACAAGTGTCACTATTGCATATGAATGTGTAGTGCACAGGTAGGGAAGGCCAATGACTGCACAATGCGTAGTTCAACTGGAAAGGAAGGGCTTCTATTGGAATATATTGCGCAATGTGCAGTTGGTGAGGTAAACAAAGCTCAAGGATTATGCAGTTTCTTTTGGGAGGAGGGCAAGCTCTGGATTTGTGACTAAAGAGTGGAAAATTGTAGATCAACCCAAAAATCAATAGGATTAATCATACACATTGAGAAAACAATATTGTGCAAAGAGAATAACATGCATGCATAAATACACCCAGCAACAGTAACTACTGTTAGGATGAAAGATAAGAAATGGGATGTGACACCTGTAAAGAAGCTCAAAATACTAAAACGAAACTTTTACAGCTTAATAACATAAACACCACTTGTTACAAGAATAATCAATAAAAATGACACTTGCAAACAAAAAGTGACAAAACGTGACACTTGCAAAACTTACCTGGAAAAGCGACACAAATGGACTCTGAAGCTCCTTAAACTCATGAGAATGGATAGAAATCCAATAGTGAATGTGATAATGATCTCTATGAGCCTCTCTTATATAGATTATTACTCACAATATTAGGGTTATAGTTTCTGGCGTGCATGCCTAAGATGTAGCAGGGACTAACGCTTGTCTTCATATCAGAAATATAAACTTGTGCCACATTGTTGGATAAGAATGCACACCTCCTATTTTCTAAGAGCGCGCAATTGACTAATCTAGGGGAATGCAGAGTTCACTAGCTAAAGAGATTGCATAGTTCCCAATGATAAGAGATTGCATAGTTCTGTTACACATTGGATTGCGCAATTTCATTTCACAAAGAGATTGCAAAGTTTTCCTTAATAGAATTTGTATGTCTCTCAAGGTTGCACTTAGTCTCACAAGGAGTTACGTATTTCCTTGTGGTAGAGGATTGTGAATTTATTAGTGAAAAGGCATGCAACTCGTGTTTTATCAAGGCAGGACTTAGCTTATGTCTGAAAAGGGTTTTCTTGTCTTCAGAAGTTGTGTAATTGTTGTCGACAAGACCCATTTTTCATCATGACAACACAGTTAAGACATCACAAGTCTAACATGAAATAATAATTCATTTTGACACTTAATAAACAAGTAGAACACTTTATGCTAGTTAAAGAGATAGTTCTTATGATCAAAGGTAGGCTCCAAAATCAAAGCATAGGAAAAATTTTGGAGGGTGCTTGTAGCAGCAACAACACTTGGTGACACACTGGTAGAACTCCAGCTTCTTTGTATGGGTATTAATTTACACATCACTTCTAATTTTCAGGAAGTATTGTTCCATATTTTTTATCACCATAGTTTTCTTACATATCTTGATTAAATATATGGTTTCCTCTATGGATTTCATTGGAAAAACTCTTTCACAAGAAAGTCACACATTAGTTGTTTTGATTATGATTTGGAGTATATAAAAATGCGAGGGTAAGTTGTCAAAGAATTAATATCATCTAAGGTGTTTCTCCGCTGCCAATAGGCCTATTCAGTACCCCGATGAAGTCACTTCAAGGAATCACAAACATCACTTCACTGCTAGCAAGCACGGTGAATTTACTTGCTTCACCTCTCTGCGCATAAATCCTTTCTCTTATTTCACCATTTGTTTATTATTTTATTAAATTTGTGGTAATTTTCATCTTATAGGTTGGAAGAGGGATCCCGAATTATTGATATCAAGAGAGGTCGTTCCTTATTTTACAGAGACTCTTAAACATATGAAGGAAGTTTTTTCGCTAATGTTTCCTCATCTCCCTTTTCTACTCAATTGAGTTGAAAATTTAAAATCGACCAAATATAAAATATTTGATTCAAGGGAGAAGATAATATTATTGATGCGAGCATTATATATCTACTAAAATCTTCTCTAAGAAAGGAACATATTTTTTGTGTAAGCACCATGGATTAAAAGAAACGAGGCTTACGCAAAGAAGGGGGATTAATTATTATCCAAGTGTTAATAGTTACACAATGTCCTCTTGTACTTTTTCATGCTTTTTTAGAACCAAAACACACAAATTTTAGACAAGGTTTATTATAGACAAACATACAAAAATTATAATAATAAAAAAACAATCATTAAAAGAAATAAATGATGAAACTAAACTAAACCTACTCCTAGACTAACCAAGGAGAAGTTAGGGTCATATGAAATTAAATTTCCAATGGAACCACTGAAGCATCTCTTGGCCTATACAGGAGATGGAATAATCAATATTAAATATCATGATGAAAAATACATGAATAGGTATATGGATCAATAAAGCATGATTCAATACCTGAAGGCTAAAATCATTAGCATAAAATTATTATAACAAAGAATGTAATAATTTTTTTTCTAATGTGTCTATATGGTCATAAACACTTTGAAAACTCTTCTCAAAAGAACATTCATTCAAACTTTTAATATTGGCAAACAATAAGAAATATAGAAGATTTTTTCTAGTAAATGGGCTAGCCAAGTAAGACTCTTCTACCCATTCGGCGATTAGATCATGATAACAAGGTGAAGAATCCTAAAATTGAAAGGTAGAATCGTTATCAACATGTGGATTCAATTCATGAATATTTTCCCATATTGTAATATTAATTATATGATCGTGTTCGAAACACTTACCAATATTGTAAGCTCTTGACATAAACATGAGCGAAGGCTAAAGTGCCTCGACTCCTTTACAAGTTTCCAAACCATCAAATGATGAATCATCAAACACCAATGGCTTGGAAAGATTGACAGATGAAGGTCAAAAATCATCACTAGATGTATCAGTGAAAACATTAAAGATACCACTAACTGAATCATATTTCACATCTGAGTCCAAGAACTCATTATGATCATATGAACCAAATGAAAGATTTTATTAAGTGAAAGGAGTTTGAAAATTCACTTCTTCACATGTTAAAGGTGAGGAATGAGACAAATCATGAACAATGATCCAATCCTTTCTTATTCTAACTGAAAATCAACATCCCACCACTCCTAATTGTAATCAATACTAGTATATTAAGATCTGAAACATCAAAAAGAATAACTAGTTTAACAGATTCATCAAACATGTCAGGAAAGTGATTGAATGGAAAAGAAGAAAAGGAAAGGTCAAGTGAGGAAGCATCTATAATGACTAATTATTTTTCAAAATATTAGGCGCACACATAATCGTGATGAAATATAGCCTGAATCTCTTTTCCTCCTATAATATTATTTTAAAATTGATCCTCATTTGGTTCAAAAAACGCTGATATAAAAATTTAATTCAATGAATCAAGATGAATAGGGTCGGAGGGAAAGGTTGATGAAGAGTGAGAGACATATCTTGAAGAAGTGATATCATTATTCAAATAAGATTCAATATTTAAACACGAATTCAAATATTGATTATGGGGGAAGGATGGACATGGGATTGGGTCAGAAATATGATCTTCAAGTTTTCCAACCTTAACATTGGCACATGGGGTTGCTTCATTTGATAAATAAATAAACAAAGACGAAGAGTCACAAGAAATATTATATTCTTAATTTAAAATTTTGAGGGATCTACGACCAGTAAAAGCTAGTATACTTGTAATGGATTCATATTCAGTAGGATTTAAAGAAATTTGCACAAGATATTGAAGCTTCTCTTTTATAAAATCCCAATATATTTCTTCCTCAGAAAAATCATAGTAAAAGTGAACAAAGTGATCAAAAAAATCATCCAAGGATTCATCAGATCGCATTCTAAGAGGAATAATTTTCTTGTAGACACTTTGATAGTCATATATATTAATTACTTACTGAAGCTCCATGACAAGTTGTTGGAAAGAGAGGATAAAAGCATATGGAAATGTATAACATGATTTTTTAACATAGCATTCAAGTGTGAGAATGAACAACCTGCAAGCATCATCCTCACAATTAACTTCATATGAATTTAAAAATTCAAGAAAGCATAGGGTGTTCTCAAGGATGGTTGTTTCACCCTTGCCGTTAAATTTAAGATTTGACAAGTTATGGATTATCCATGCAGGAAATTTCAAATTTTCTCAAAAGGTTATGATATGGGAAGAATCCATTTAAGATACAAGGTTAAAACCAGACTTCACAGGCTCAAATTTTCATTTGCCCCTCCTTCTAGTTCCAAAATCATGTTGATGGTGTTGGATGTCGACAACAGGGGAGGGGATATCCCTAATGTGAAGCCCCAATTAGACCCCACACCATTTGGAGTAGGATCCCCAATAAGAGATACAATGGTGATCTCAAAGATGTGCATTGGTTGCAATGAGAACATAATATGATATACACGTATCTTTGGTGTAGCAAGTGAATAAAATTTTTGAAATATCAATTTTAATGTATAAATTATAGTTTATTTCACACCAAAGGGAAAAGAGTGAGCCTCTTGAAGAAAAATAATAGTACTATCCTAAAAGAGATGCACGAGCATACGAAAGAGTCGTTAGTTAGCCTACAAATTAGTTCACAAGATAACAATGAATATGATAACACATACAACACACATTAAAAAATATGCATTCTAAATTTAATGAAATAGTTCATTGACATTAGCATAAATAAAATTACTTACACCACAAACATATAAAGAGTAGTATTACAACATCCACAATATATGCATGAAAATGTGTTGGCTTTGAGAACTTATGGTCATTATTTGAAAGTTCCAAGTATAAAATTACAATGATATGACACTAGCCCCAATAGTGGAACATGAAGCCACCACTTGCTTCTCCAAAGAATGATACTCACTCTTATGATAGACTAGAGAATCCAAGGTTACAACTCCCAATTTCCAAGCCCTTTTTTTGAGTTATGAGGGCTTATTTTTAACAAATGGGATGGCCTTTCATCTCCCCTTTTGACTTTTGAGCTTCCTTCATGACTCTTGGACTTGTTTTGTATTTACTCAACTAATGACTCTTCATATTCCACATATGACTCTTGGACTTCCACTTACATTTACAATTTATTATTTCCAAATATAATAAGAAAAAAAATCCATATAATATAAAAATGGCTAAAGCCAAATAAGACAAAAAAAATTATAGTATGCTTGAGTTTGAGTAAACTCTAGCTCAGCCACTTCCATTTGTAGTTCTATAGTAACATATTGATGCAAAGCTTTATACGGTGCTTTTGTATCGTCAAAATTTGAAGGAATATTTGGATGATATCTGACTCTCGCCTCCATAGCATCTAGATAAATAGTTATGGATCCAATTTGAGATTCATTCCATAATAAGAACAGTTTCATATTCACCTTAGCAGGTTTAGATACATACAACTACATGTTTTTCTTGGTGATCTCCAAATCTTCTCTAGTAGTGACCTACCTCAAGTTGTCCAAGTATTCTTGGATTTCCTACCTGACATTGTTTCTACCCTTTGTCTCTGAAAATGGCCCAACAGAAGAAATCTTGTATGCTCTAACCATGTATTCCAAACCATTTTACAATCATGCATATCCAGTTATAACGTTGGCCACATAAGTACCGATTTGCTTGTTAGTTTGCATGACCATTATAACCTTGGCATTCTCAAATTTTACTTATTTTATTGATTTCTTGGCCAACCTATGACCTTCACACTCTCCCACAACCTATTTTTCATGTCATGCAAGGGAACTACCACCTTATGCGAAGTGATGATCTCTTCATAAATTTATCTCATGGTGCCTCCTGATAATTGGATTTCATGATATATCGCTACTCGAAGCTATTTCAAGTGAGAATTAGTGGAATACAATCTTTGATTCTCAACTTGGATATGATCAATCTGTTGTATTTCAACATCTAGATACTCTGTCAATTTCTTATTATCTGCCATCAAGAAGTATGTGTTTCCTATTGTGGCTCCTGAAAAGGCCAATTTTTATACTACAATTGTCTTTAGATTCCTCCTAGTATTGGTAAAAATCACCTTCTCTATATGGATGGAATTGGGATTAACTGGGACATTGGGAAAATATTTCCTCCTTTCTTGCACTGTATTACTCTTCAAGTGATCAAAGTTCAAGTTTGAAATATCCATGATCGCCTCATCATATGGAGGATAGATTCCAATTTCACCATGTTATCACCAAATTGAACTTGATTGGTTGCTCATCAAACAACTCAGTGTAACTGTTTCAAACCGCTTCTAACTGAATCTAAGCCTCTTCAATTTGAGGGGGCTCTCTCAAGGGGTTTTATGATATTGAATTATGATAGTACTAGATGGCTAACTCTATAGAAATTGTAACTTGTTTTTATGATTGCAGGTTGAAAGAATGCAGGCTTGCTACCATTGGGCTTATGGATTCAACAATCAGTATTTTCAGTGACAATGTTTCTTCAACATGGTAGTTGAGGCAGATAGAGGTTTTAGACAGAGGCAACTCACACACACAACTCAAGAAAACACAGTCATTTCATCACTAAAGGAAGTCAGAGCACAAAATTATGAATTTTGAGTAATAGAGATGAAATCTACTGCAAGTGATAAAACATAAAGATATAGATCAATAAGACATCAAAAATCTCATGAGAATCTCAGGTATGTCAAGAAGAATGTCACTTTGTATTACTGATATTTGTAAAAAAACATAAAAGCAACAGTTTGGTGCAAAATTTCTCCAACCCTTTACTACTTCGATGCTTTGTCTTTAAATAGACATTCTTTACAACAAGGATGATCTACCTGGTGGCTATATCATCCAATTCTCCTATGACACCTTTCATAACTGAAATACATAACTTCTAATAGAAAATTGATAGCTACACCTTAAAGAAACCATCTCCTAATAGGACTCTAAATCATATTTATTACATTTCTCTTATCCTATCTGTGAAAAAGTTACATGATGGTTATAAAATAAGTATCACATGCTCGAAAGACAGATGATAGAGTTCATCACCACTTTACATATTTAAAACCCTCCTATATCTATGGAATATAACCCTACTTTTTAGGAATGCATGACCCTTATCTTCAAAGTTACTTTTGTTGATGACCTATCTTCATAACACTTCCTTCAAGTCATAAATATTTGATAATAAGCTCCATTGACATGTTGGAGGTCTCTATCTGGCCAAAAATGCTTTTAAGATGCTTAAAAACCTTCAATAATTGCTCGCTACGAAAACATAATAGTTTCGTAGCGTTGGAAAAGTAGCTTTTGCATCCATTTACTTCGCTCCTTTGTTGTTTCATGATTTTAATAAAGTAATGACACATCACCACCATGAATCCCCCTCCTTGAATCATGCAAAAACTAAATTTAGAAGCAAAAAGGCTGCTACAGGTTTTTTCGTAGTGTGTTCCTAGCTTCAAGCCCAGGCTACACTACGAAACTATGCAAAAAATCAGAAATCGCCCCTTTCAAAATTGTCTTCAAAAACTGACCTCCATCTACAAAATCTTGATTCTCTGCATGTAATGAACCTTCTAAGGCATATTCAATCTCAACTTATTCTTCCTGTGGTGTTTCTTCCTCATTAACAATCAATTGAGCTATAGGCTCTTCTACCACAGTCATTTTCAAACCTTTCTTTTCCAGCTCTTCATGAATCAGTTCCAATTGCTCTTGAAGATATTTCACTTGGTCCTTCAATGCCCTTTACTTGGATTGAAAATGCAGGTTCATATTTCTGATGTGTTTGACCTCTCATCTCAATGGTTGAGTCCATTTAATCAATTTCTCTGTATTGTCCAAGGTCTTTAAAACACTTATCACCTATTCTTCCCAAATTTATTTCATTTTTTCAAATTTCACTTTTTGAACCTTGTGCTTCCTTGCCTCTTTCTTAAAAACTGATATTTCATCCTCTGCCACCTTCAACTACTCCTTAAGGGTTTCAATTTATGGTTTTTCAGTAATTTTCTCTTTACCCTTCCTTTGTTTGATGACTAGCTCTTCTTTTGCATGTGAGGAGAGATCTATGATGCTTGGTGGTGGCTGAGTAGTTTCACTGACCTTCTAAATATTTGTACTACTTTCCACGACCTTTCTTGCATGTCTTATCATTGGCTTTCTAGGTTGAAACATGAAACCAGCATCATCACCTACAAACTCTAGCTTTTTATTTGTCTTTCCTTTCTTTAACTTTCTTCCTCCCTCTTCAATATCTTCAGCTTGGACAATGGGATATCTTCAATGTCAATGGCATGAAATAAGTCCTCTAAGTTACCCCTAGCCACTGTTTGGCTCCTAGTAACTCTCTTGCTGCTATTTTTTCTAACTGTTGGCTTCTATTTTGCAGGTGTAGTTTTAGGTGTGTGAATCTTCTTCAAAGGTTCTGTCTCCATGCTCACTGGTTCAACTTTCTTTGCCACTGTTGGTGATAAAATATCTCTAGGTTTGGAACCTCTTTTAGGAGTAACAACATCAACTTCAAAACCACTCATGAGCAGAAAATATTTCCAATCTCTACATGATCTCTTCAACCCCTCTAACACCAACAACTTAATCAAACCATGGTGAAAAAGAGAAGTTTCATTTCCTTATTTTTTAACTTGGACCTCATCTGACATTTTAGTTAGACTTCTGTATAAGTAAAAAGGAAAGTCAAGAGACCTCTTACCCAAAAAATGCAACAGAAGCTGAAGGTGGTAGGAGTAGACCATGTGAAACCTTCCTTCACAGGTAAAGTACCTCTGAATAATCATCAGCAGCTTTGAAAATTTGTCCTTCATGAAACTCCTAGGGATGGAATTTATAAGATCAAATTATTTCACTATGATATTTCTTGATAAACTCTCTGCTATCCTGCATGGTGAAATTAATGCCTTTAAACCATTGTTCCCCTCCTCTAGGGATTCCTTTTGTTGTTGAAATCCTATCTGGTGTTACTGTGAGGTTTAGCATTCCCACCTTTGAAGTTGTTCCAGTGAAACTGTTAGCAAACTCCTTGGAAACCTATAGATGACAACCTTGCAATCTTTGACAGAATTGCAAGAAACCTATTCTTCAGAATACCTCCATGGAAGTGGAGTCTTCATTTAATAAATTCATGTCCATAGTTTCATATATGTGGCAATGACCACTGTTACACAGCAATTTGTCACCGTCCTTGTACTCCCCGTTCCTTGATCCTGGAGGACCCATACAGTGACCCTTGTGTAATTTCCAAGCATGGAATACATACCCCTGAACCACACTTTGTCTGCAAAATTATCTCCCTTTAAAAATTTTCTGGAAGATCCCTATAAAATCCTAGTTTTCAATGTCGGCGCTTCCTCTTAGTGTCTGACCTGCACCGATAGCAGAGATTTACACTGAGGCCCGCGCCGATCGGTGCTCTGCCTTAATGTCGAATCTGCATCGATCCTATTTTGGAAATTTTTTTTAATAGAAAGGAAGCTTCCACGACTAGAAGCTTCACGAGGTGGTGAGCTAGAAGTCTGTTTTAAGGATATGGCCGAGGAATTCCCCTTTGGGCTTCTTGTTCCCAAGAAATAGGGACTACTCCAAAGGATAAGCTCTTTTCCCATCATTTGAGGGCCCATAACCTATTCCTCCATTGTTATATAAGGAGACCTCCTTTAGCTCTACAACCTTAGTTAGTGATGATAGAAAGAAGAAGCAATTATAGCTTCAAGAGAATAGTGCAAAGTGTGATTATTTTTGTGTGTTGGGAACATAGTGAGATCTTGGACCTTTGTGTGTGAGGGTGTTGCAAATGTGCTTGGAAACGGACTTACTGAAGGAGAGCCTCAACATCAAGGCTCGGTTGTAAACTCCCCTTGTCTTTATCATAATAAAATGCATGTGATGTTTATCTTCCACTCTTGTTTACATTTATAATGAGATTTATAGCATTCCTTCATCAATTAGATAGGTTGTAATTGTTTTATGTTTGTCGTGGTTTTACGCTTTTCGTGGTGTCTTGACTGTCTGTATAGGTAATTGAACATTGGTAACAGCATGTATCAAGCTTGAGGAGAGTGACGCATCAATAAGCTTCGATGGAAGACAACAATGTAGCATCAGAACAAGGTAGGTCATCTTTCTTTCTCTGAATTTCATTTACAATCTAGGAAGGTAAATGTTAGTATGTTCCCATAGTTGCTAGACCCACTCTAGGGCTAGATGGATCACCTTTGTCTGTAAAGGGGATTTACTTGGACAACAGATTGGTGACTCCCCTAGGGATTTTCCTTTGAGTTTTTCACTCTTTGAGGTCTTTGTCATTCGACGAGTTTAGTTGAACTACCATTTCCCTGTTTGTTCCTACGTTTTTCATCAATTACGATCTTTTAGTTTTTGCTTGAAGCGGTGAGTCTGGTCTTGGTTGGGAGAAATTATTTGTTTTTTTTTTTTCTAGGCATTGGTGCTTTTATTTTTCTGACAGTCGCGTCGATTAGCGCTAGTTGTAATATTCCAAAATTAGCATGTAGCTAATTGGAATATTGATTTTTGTTTTTATCACCTAGGAGTTGAATAAATGGGTAAGGAGGCCCATGCATATTAAAAATATGAATAAAATCCCTCATAATGTGAAAAGGAATCATCATAAGAGATGGATTTCACACCCTCATGTGTGAAAAGGGACATTTGCATGTGAACAAGGTCAAGTTTGACCAAGTCAATAGCGATGGGATAAGAGGTGGAGACAATCTTTGGAGACAACGCATAGATAGTGGGAGGAATATTCCTTGGTGGAGGAAACCCGAATGAGTGGGACCCAAGGTGAGAGGGCTTCCATTTGTATAAAAGGAGGGAAAGGCAGTCATATGATGATATGTTATAGATTATTGATTTTATGGTTTGTATGACTTTGTGCTTTCTTCAACTGTTTAGTTGAGATTGTTGTGCTGCTTAGCACAAGGCATTCCTGTTTAGGAATTCCTTCTCCTTTCTTGAGAGGCCTCTTTAGGGAGCTTGCACTTCATTTCTCCACATCCAGACTTCAGGCCAAGCCACCTCCTTCAACTACAGCGTTATTTCTATAAAAGTATAACGTTGTGTTACAGGGTGTTGCAGTGGAGGTTTCACAACACCATTTCCGGAGCTTTTTTTTCAGATGAGGGAGCTTCCATTCCTTTGGGAGATCAGTGAGGAATACTCTGGAGTAGATCCCAAATATTTGGCATCAGGCCAACCATTTTCTATCTCCTACAGCGCAACCCCTCTCCTTGATTGCGTTATTTTTAGTGTGCATTTGCAGTAAGGGTTTGCAGTGTATGTTGGAGGGTGAGATCTTCAGTGATTGGATCAAACTTTCACGTGAAGGATCCATTGGATGAGATTCATTCATCACATTTTCTATCTTCAGCCATCTCCATCCAATTCTTGAGTTGCAACTGCTATTCATTCCTAGGACTACAACTCCGGCATTTTTGCAGTTTTGCATATTTCAGTCAATCCTTCCAGGATTGTCTAGAAATTGTGTTTGGAAGCTTAGATCTTCTCTCCCAACATTGTATGAGCCATCTATTTGCAAATTTATGTTATTTTACATTCCCATGTAGAAGCGTACCATCTATGACTGCATTGTACATGTTCATGAACATTCTGCAATAAAGCAGCATTTCCATTTTGGCATATGTATTGATGGGAGGCTTGTTTGCCTTGATTATTTGAGTTATGCACTCCTCTCATGTACTTTTTTGCTTTTGATTTACATAATAAAATGGCTCCATGGCTTCCATACATTTTGGTATGATGTTATTCAATGGTATTTCCAATTTTATTTTCATGTATTGCTTCTTCCCCATTTTGGGATAATACATTAGTGTTAGAGCATAATCTTGGCTCAGCCTATGGAATCTCAGCCATTATGCAATAAGAAGAAGAAGAGAACAAGGAAGAAATCGAAATGATGAAGAAAATGAGCTTTGTCTCATCATTTTTCATATCTATGAACAACCTCTCCAAGGAGGATAAGAAAATGAAATAAGAAAGTTGCAGTGAGACCTCTAGAAGGTTTCAAGAGGAGGAAGGCCCATGAAATTCCTATGATCAAAGAAGAAAACCAGTGTTGCAGAGAGCTCCAAAGAATTATAATATGCCCTTTTATTTTGAAGAAGACAAGAAGCAAGGGAATAAAGGACACTTGGATCACAAAATTCTAAATGAATACCTTGTTGAGTAAAAATCTCAACCTATAGCCTTCAAGGAGACTCTAGCTTTCCCACAGTTCATTCATTTGAAGGAATAAAGGAGACCTTGTAGCAAGGGGGGAATTAAGGGAAATAGGTTTCTATTGTCTACTTTTGATGGGTCATCTACAGGAAAGGATTGGGCAAGAAAACTTGATGCATTCTTCCTACTACATCCAGTGGTAGAAAGAGAGGTTGTTGAGATCTCAGTGCTGCACCTTGAGGGCAAGGCAAGAATTTGGTGGTTCAGCCATGTGAGTCATGCAAGAGTGTCTACTTTTTCAGATTTCACTCAAAGGGTGATCAAAATATTTGACAAGAAGACATCAGAAAGGGAGAAGCCTTCACCACCACTTGAGGAGATTTATACCAGTGCTGGTACAACTATGGAGGAGCAGCCATCAACATCAGCAATTGGGAGAGCCAACACATTGGAGGAAGGAGCTCTTGCAGTCATACAAGATGTTCCCTAGTTCCACCAAGGTATGCTTAATTTTCCACTTTCTATTTTAGAAAATCTTATGCAAGAATGTGGAAACTTTCCTTTGCATGATCTAGGATCAACACATATTGTTGGTTGGGAGCAACGGGATTGCACTGCGCTGTGCAACCTTAACTTATTTAAGGATGGGATGAATCATCATCCTAATGTGCCATGGTTGAGCTACACACAACACTTGGGGTTGGAGTGTGGATTTTTGAAGGATAGGACGAACTTTATCTTGAACGACCCTATGCAGAACTCTATGTTCATCCTTGAGTCGGAGCATGAGACAAAAAATACACCTCTATGGAGGAGGATGACAGCGCTGTCATTAGGCAAAAGTGAATATTTGGGGGCCCAACTATCATTAGAGAATTCTAATGACCATTACACTTGTATGAGATTGGATGAGCAGTTGATCAATAAGAGACACTTTGTCTTTCATCATTGTGATGGATCTATTGGGATGAGCATTGTGCAGGCCTATGAGGAGGTTTTTCCTCCAGCACACTTGGATATTTATAGATTAAAGAGGGTCATTGGTGTGGGATATTCTCTAGGAGATCTCCAAAGGGTTTCATTTCAACATCCCATGAAATGAAAAGGAAGAAATCTGATTTGGGAGGATGGTAGTCTTCATTAGAGGAGTACCAAGATGGAGCATGGTAGGAGACATCCACATGTGGATGAATGGGAGTGGGCAGAGAGCAAGAGATTGTTGAGCCACTTGCATATTTATGACACCGAGGAGTAGGAGGCATGGCTGCGTTGGCTACTCCTGAAAGAGTTTGACCATCATGTGATATATCCTTCTCAAAAGGGTATGTTGGTGGAGGAAACTTGGCAGGACACTTGCATCATATGGCAGCAAAGGGTTTGGGTGCATTATGTTGATATTATCTTCTTCATGTCAATCAACATATTTTCACCTCATGATTTTTATGATGGAGGTGTGAGGGGGCAGCAAGATTTATTGTTGCTATGGCTACTCTTGGGAGAGTATGGGCAGAATTTTTCCCATACTTATCATGATATTTCCGGAGAAAGGGATGGCACATTTATGGTGCAAAGAGGCTACCCTTCAACATTGAAGGATAAGGACGGGTTTCCACATAGGGAGAAAACTTCCCCACATAGAATAATGATATTGGATGGCTTTGTCATGTGGAATGTCAAAGAAAGGAGTCATGGAGTGACAAAAGCCTCATCACTAAGGCCAACAGTGTTGTCACTTGGGAGTATGTTTCTATTGATGGATTGTTCCAAGGGGAGTATGCATCCTTTCATTTTGTAGATTTTTATGAAAATATTCTTATGGGAGGACTCATCAATGTACCTCACCTTCAGCTTACTCATTAAGCATCATAATAAATGTATTTATGTACTTACTGATTATTTCATTGAGTATTTGCATCTTCTCACCATCTATGAACAGTGCATTGCTCCACAAGAAGGCAAGATTATTTCTGGGTTTCATGGTCATTCAAGGACCTACACTTATGATGATAACCCTTTTCTACATGACTTTGGGAAAGTGTGTTGTTATTTTTATTATTCTCAGCTGATATATATTGCTTCTTACTACCACATAGTAGATGCGAAAACATGCACAGCTAGTAACTTGTTGGAGGACAACTTGCCACATGATGTTCTAAAATAACAGTTGGAAATATTGCATTGTATCCACTTGAGAAACCATTGCTATTATCCAAACTTGCACGTAACCTTCATCATTTTTCTGATTTGGATGCCATATGGTGATGATGTGCCATTCATTTTTTATGGAATGATTTTGGCCAGCATGATCCATGACTTTAGAGAGAGGATCTTTGGAGATCCAATCTTCTTCTTGCCACTTGAGGGCAACCTTATTGCAGCCCAAGATCAGCAGATACTCTACACTTATCATAAGTATAGAGGAAGACAGCATGGGGTATGCCATTCTATCTACCATGTTCATTTATTCAACCCACCTACATTTCAGGAACCCAAGGTGGAGGAGAATTTTCAGGAGTTGCCATGTTGGGAGGTGACTCATTTTGTGTGGATGATAGCTTGGGGATGGGAGATTCACATGGGGATGATAGACCCTAATACATATCAGATCTCATGCCTCAAGAAGGCCTCTAGACATCACATTTTTGCCTCCGTGTATGTTTTACTTCTACATGATGATAGTTGTTTGGGATGCTCACCAAAAGCTAGCTTGCATACTTGGGAGGGGCAACTTGGAAATGTATTGATGATACAGAATCTTGTACATGGGAATATTTTATCATATAAATATTCTACAGGAGGAGGAGAGGAGACTTATCAGCTCTATCCTTGCAGTTTCTTGAGGACAAGCAACATTTGGGAGGGGAGGACTGTAATATTCCAAAATTATCATGTAGCTAATTCGAATATTGATTTTTGTTTTTACCACCTAAGAGTTGAATAAATGGGTAAGGAGGCCCATGCATATTAAAAATATGAATCAAATCCCTCATAATTTGAAAAGGGATCATCATAGGAGCTGGATTTCACACCCTCATGTGTGAAAAGGGACATTTGCATGTGGACAAGGTCAAGTTTGACGAAGTCAACAGTGCTGGGATAAGAGGTGGAGATCATCTTTGGAGACGGCGCAAAGATAGTGGGAGGAAGATTAATTGGTGGAGGAAACCCTAATGAGTGGGACCCAAGGTGAGAGGGCTTCCATTTGTATAAAAGGAGGGTAAGGAAGCCATATGATGATATGTTATTGATTATTGATTTTATGGTCTGTATGACTTTGTGCTTTCTTCAACTGTTTAGTTAAGATTGTTGTGTTGCTTAGCACAAGGCATTCCTGTTTAGGAATTCCTTTTCCTTTATTGAGAGGCCTCTTGAGTGAGCTTTCACTTCATTTCTCCACATATAGGCTTTAGGCCAAGCCACCTCCTTTAGCTACAACATTATTTCTGCAGAAGTATAACGTTGTGTTGCAGGGTGTTGCAGTGGAGGTTTCACAACACCATTTCTAGAGCTTGTTTTTCAGGGGAGGGAGCTTTCATTCCTTTGGGAGATCAGTGAGAAGATTCTGGAGCAGATCCCACATCTTTGGCATCAGGCCAACCATTTTCTATCTCCTACAGCACAGCCCCTCTCCTTGCCTGCGTTATTTTCAATGTGCATTTGTAGTAAGGGTTTGCAGTGTATGTTGGAAGGTGAGATCTTCAGTGATTGGATCAGCCTTTCCTTCATCCATTGGATGAGATTAATTCATCACACTTTCTATCTCCAGCCATCTCCATCCATTTCTTGAGTTGCAACTGCTATTCAGTCCTAGGACTGCAACTCCGGCATTTTTTCAGTTTTGCATATTTCAGTCAATCCTTCCAGTATTGTCTAGAAATTGTGTTTGGGAGCTTAGATCTTCTCTCCCAACATTATATGAGCCATATATTTGCATATTTATGTTATTTTACATTCCCATGTAGCAGTGTACCATCTCTTACTGCACTGTACATCTTCATGAACATTCTGAAATATAGCATCATTTCCATTTTGGCATATGTATTGATGGGAGGCTTGTTTGCCTTGATTATTTGAGTTATGTGCTCTTCTCATGTACTTATTTGCTGCTGATTTACATAATAAAATGGCTCCATGGTTTCCATACATTTTGGTATGATTTTATTCACTGTTATTTCTAGTTTTGTGTTCATGTATTGTTGCTTCCCCATTTTGGGATAATACACTAATTGTCAGTTAGCAAATCGCGCCAGTTGGCAATAGTCTCACCCACAAAATTCGTGCCAATTTTAGGGTGTATGAAAAATTAAGGTTTTTTCCCTAAATCCTTCACCAATGTGTCCTTCCCTTCCGGTATTTTTCTCTATATTATTTACATGTTCTCCCCTTCACTCAAGTGGGTTTGATTGGCTTGTTGGTTTTGTTTTTTGGTTGTTTTTTCTGTTCGTACGTGCATCCTTACATCTAGTTTTTTCTAATATCGTGCATCAATTGCTTAGTTGCATGCTTCGCGGGACATCGCCTTGCTGATTGAGTCAGTCTCCTTGCTTCTTGAGCCATCTCTAGTTGATTGCCTTTTGATTTTTGGTTGATTGAATGTTCAAGTTTCAAGTGGTTGTCCGAGTTCATTTGGTCCGCTTGTTCACTTGTGAGCATAGATTACATTGCTCGTTGTTTAGCTGAAAAGTCTTCTTTCTATGATTGCTTGATGTAAAAGGGAATGAATGCCTTTTTTTGAGCCCGCACTTTGGAATTCCTATTTTTATTGAACTCATATGTCTTGTAGCCTTTTGAGGAATTTCATTACAAAGTGTTTAAAACAACGATTGCATTCTTAGTGTTTGTTTGCATCCCTTTTGCATTCATCCTTCCATTAAGGAAATTTGTGTTCATTTAGGTTTCGTCTCATAGCTTTCTTTTCGTTAAAATGCATTAGATCACATTGCATTGAAAAGTATTTTTTGAGATCCATCATTGAACTTAGATTACATTGTTTAATGATTGAAAGCTAAAAATCGCATTGAGTGCATTCCATTTCATTAAAATCATGCATTAAGTAGATTCTCATTTCATCGAAAAATGCATTGAGTGCATTCTTATTCTTTCAAAAGAAAAAGGAAATTGTCCATAGATTACAATTGCATAGTTTTCAAAAAAGAGTATTTTTTATAGATTACATTGCATGATTCGCATCGTTTAATGTTTTAGATTACTTTTGGATAGTGAAAGTCATCTAGTTTGGAAAAAATTTTGTTTACAGTATTACTATTTGTTGCATCATTGTTTGAGACTCTTCCCTTAACTAGATAGCATTCATCGAATTGAAATATTTATTTTCTCATATAGTTTCATATAGGAGATTCAGATGACAGCAATAGGGCCTTGAAACTGAGACATAATTCAAGATCAAATTTAAAATCTATTCAATCAACCTAAGGGAGCATTGAAACCTAATGCACATTTTTAGAGGTCTAGGCTAGTGACGCGTTCCGGCGTCATTAAACCTAGTAGTTGTCATTCACCATATGGCTTTAGACAGCACTAGTACGGACTTGTGCTCCCCGTACTATCGCGTATATAAAGGGAGACCTTCATAGGTTCAAATCCTTTATCCATAGGGAGCCGAGTCTCCCGCCCTGTAACCGTGATACACCGAACATAGCATTCAGGGAGACTACCTGCATGTACGTCAAGTCCTTGGTCATTTTTCTTTCATTTGATCACTAAGGTGTATATGGCAGTTCATAGAAACTTGGTACACCCTCTTGTTTAGATTACCTGAGTAGTCATTTTGATCATTTCGTGACTCTTTAAAAGAGAAAATATCGTCGAGCACTTGTCTTTTCATGCTCGTTTCAACCTGAAAGTGACTAGAGTCATCTTTTGTCTGTTTCTTGACTCTTAAAACATGAAACAATGGAATTTTGTTTCAATGTCTTAAAATATTAATTTCCCACAAAATATTCCTGGTTAAAGTTATCTTCCTTAGTGTGTTGTTTTAGGGTTTTTTCCAATGGCAACGTTTCTGGAATTTACCAACCAATGAATCCCCTCCTAAGGGAATCCTAGTCCTTTTCCTGCATTTGGGAATGTTGGTGCTCCTTATATGACAACATTGTCCCTTCCTAGGTTAATTTTCGGTTTTCCTGTATGGTTATTCTCGACCTCGGTGGTCTCGAGTACTCCAACCTATGTACAACCATATCCTCCACCTGAACAACATCATGTTGATCCTAAGGTGAAACCCTCCCCTTCTTCACCTATTTCTTCATCCTCCTCTTCTACTTCGCCTGGTGAAATTCTAGATTCTAGTAACCAGGTGGCTAAGAAGATGAAAAAGAAGAAGTCAAGTAAGAGAGAGGCTAACTCTGTGGCTATCGCGCCTCAGGCATCTTCGCTTGATAAACCATGTAACCTTCCACGGAAATTCAAATCCCCTTGCATTATGTGCAAAGGTGACCACCTTCTTCGAGACTGCCCTGGCATTCCCAAGGTACTTGAAGCATGGTCCAACGGCCATCTTTCGTTGCCTTTGGCTTTTGGAAGTCATATTGGTGGCACGTCTTTGACTAGCAATGATAAGGCTCATAAGAAATAGGGTTAGATTATGACTCCCTGTAAGTTGTGTGAAGGGCATCACCCCATTCACATTTGTCCTTACATGGATGAAGCCACAAAATTTTTGGACAACCCTACTTTTTCTGCACCCTGCCTTCTGGTTGGTTACCAGAAACTTTCTTTGAGTCCTTCACCAGTTGATTCCATGATCATTCAAGAGTCATCCTTGGTCGATCCCATTTCCTCAAAAATTCAAATTCATGAATCCATTCCTGACCAACTATTGGTCGTGGAATCAATCGATCTGACCCCTCCCATCGTTCATCAGGTATTTTCTGTCGAGAGTGGCTCTCATCCCCCCCATGTTCTTCTTGTTTCTCAGATTCCTCGGACTTGGATAAATATTCTCCTGTCCCTGTAGTTCAAGAATTTTCTTCTCCTGCTCCCGTGATGGAGATACCAGAGGATCCTCCTCTTGCTCTGGTAACACTAGGGGATGACCATCTCAGCTCAATGGTACCCCCTCCAAGTACTTTGGTCACTTCCTTTGATTGGATTTTATTTGTGGGATACCGCCTTTTCTTATGTGCCTTTTGAGATCATGGTACAGACCTTTGATGTGGCCATACCTAGCACAATTATAGATGAAGGTGCGTCTGTTATTATTTTGTCTTCAACTACCTGGCAAGATTTTGGTTCTCCACCACTTATGCATGTTACCCAGAATCTGTTGGCTTTTAACAAAGGAACTAGTCAACCGTTAGAAATCCTTCCAAATTTGCCTATTAATTTGGGAGGGAAAACCATCTATATAGACATGACGGTTGTTCCAGGCCCCTTGGATTTCAATTTACTCTTAGGGCGCGACTATGCTTATTCCATGGGTGCACTTGTCTCTTCCCTCTTTCGTGTGATCTGTTTTCCACACAAAGGTCAGATCGTGACCATTGATCAGCTTTCATTCTTTGGTCCTGATGTGGCAGTTGGCCCACCGTCATCCCTTCCCGGACTTTATCCGTCGGTTGTACCTTCCCTACCACAAGTTAATTATGTGGCTACCTGCCCCATGTCCGCATTCAGTGATAGTGCCTTTGTGCATCATGTGCTTGGGGAATTGGGTCCTGATTTCCGAGATGTTTTTCTCCCATCAAATGAGAACCTCTTGGAATCCATGACTTCTTATTCGTCATGATCAGGTTGCGCAGAGCATAGTTCGTTTTCTTGTGTCAAGCTCCTTAAAAAATGAAACAAGCTCATTGGAGCAGAGTTTTTTTTCTTATGTCAATCTCCTTTAAAAATGAAACAAGGTCATCAGAGCATAGTTCCTTGTGTCAAGCTCCCTAAAAAATTAAACAAGATGTCCTGAGGATAGTTCTTTTAATGTTTCAACCTCATTAAAATAATGAAACACGTTCATGTTGAATTCAAGTCTGTGATACGATGTCGTAAAATCCCAGTCGAGTCTTTCTCTTGATCTTGTAATTTGAACCTTCACTCCATCTGCCTTTCATATGGACTGAATCTTGGGGGGCATGTACCTCGAATTGAGTCACCATGTTGGGGGCATGCCCATTTTTCCTTGTTTTTCAAACATAGTTTATCTTTATTTCAAGCTTGTGTAAAAATTAAACCAACCTCTCATGATTGCCATTTTATCAGCTTGTTTTTCCAGATGAGCCTTGGTTTTGTCATTCCATCATCACCTTATGCTCAGCCGATCATATGCCCTTACTTGATTGTTTCACCCATTCATGAGGAACCCCTGCAATGAGTGGTCTTGTTAGCCAGCCTCTTGACCTTTACTTTTTCATAGAAGTTCCACCATCATCGAAACTAGTTGCTACCCTTAATACCACTCATTCCTCCAGGAGGAGTCATATTTCAGCTCTTTTCTAACTCTCTAAAACTGAAAAGATTGTTGAGAATCTTGTCATTTTGAACTCATTAAATGGTTGTGAAACGATATCTACCCAGTATAAATTTACCCCTTTTTCAGGTTGGGATGGATTATTTACAAAAGAGGAATACCTTAGCCTATCGCGACTAAGAGGTTCTCTCAGACATAGTTTTCTACCTTTTCGGATCTATGAGACTACCTATGAAAAGGGACCAGTTTGATTTTTCTTTTTTGCTTCTTTTCAAACTCTATGAAAATGAAAAGATACCGAATTATTCCTTTTTCAGACTCGTTAAACCCTGATGACATCGAAAATCGTCACCATGACATTAACATAGTTCCTCCTTCCTAGGGCTCGTAAAATGTACTAGGATGGATTTTTCCAGAGGAAAAACTTATATGACAAGCATATGTTATCCTCTTCAAGATTGTGAAAAAATAAAGAGGTAATTTCCATAAATGGTGGGGGAAAATGGAATTTTTTCATCAGTTGTGTCAGCAGTATGTCACTCTTGAACATGACATTTATCTGCAGTTCGTGTCGGGTTGGGATATCTTCACTCTGCCACTTTTCCTCCATGGGTTTGGGAAATCCATTTTCCTCTCATTCGATTACCAATATTGTCAACATGACCTCTGATCCCATTTGATTCAAACGCTTCCAAATCCCAGAGTCGTGTCGCCAATATGTTTAAGAGAAAATCCTTCTGCATTTTGTACATTCCCTGATCCTCTATTCTAGTCTTGATTCACACTCATATTACCTTCCCTGTTTCACGTCGATGATGTGGGATTCATTAAGAACCTCCTTCGATGGTTCACTTCCTGTCGACTTCCGCTAATTATCCAGGAAGTTGATCTAGAGACCCCCTTCCAGTACCTTGGAGCTTACATACCTTAATGGCAAGTTCTTCGCATTCGACGACAGGTCCACATCATTGGCCTTCGATCGAGTGATTCTACGAGTGTTCGATGCCAGATCACTGTTCACATTCCATGGATTGTACATGTTGTACCTTGAGAGCCATTGTCATTATTGGTGGTTTCTCTCGTGCCTATTAATATCTTTCATCATTGGTTGGAAATCAGGTGACTTTCTTGGATGTTCAACTTCAGCTCACATATTTGCATGCTTGAATTTGTACTTGTTCAGGTTGAGATGGAGTGCAAGACCCTGGATTTTATTCTCTAGAGTCTAGGTTGTGAGGCAATATGATTTTTCCATGATTGGATACATGTTTCTTTCAGATGGATGGCTGCGACCATACCATGAGTCTATGTGTGAACCTTCTCAGATGGGTGGTTGCGACCATACCATGGTCTCTTTTTACGAATGGCTGCGTCCATACCTTGATTCAAGTGTTTTCATCAGAGTTTTCAGTTATGTATATGTATCTATGATTGATTTGCAGGTCTCCCGACGGCAGCGTTTGGTTCCTTTCACGTACTTGTAAAACATTTCACCCCTCACTCATATTCGAACTTCATACTTTAGGGGGAATCTGTTACACAACAATTTTTCACTGTCCTTGTACTTTTCGTTCCTTGATCCTAGAGGACCCATACAGTGACCCTTGTGTACTTTCCAAGCATGGAATACATACCCCTGAACCACACTTTGTCTGCCAAATTATCTCCCTTTACAACTTTTCTGGAAGATCCCTATAAAATCCTGGTTTTCAAGATCGATGCTTCGTCTCAGTGTCTGACCCACACTGATCACAGATATTTACACTGAGGCCTGCGCCGATCGGTGCTCTGTCTTAATGTCGGACCTGCGTCGATCCTATTTTGGAAAGTTTTTTAAATAGAAAGGAAGCTTCTGTGACAAGAAGCTTCACGAGTTGGTGAGATGGAAGCCTGTTTTAAGGATATGGCCGAGGAATTCCCCTTTGGGCTTATTGTTCCCAAGAAATAGGAAATAATCCAAAGGATAAGCTCTTTTCCCATCATTTGAGGGCCCATAACCTCTTCCTCCATTGTTATATAAGGAGACCTCCTTCAGCTCTACATCCTTAGTTAGTGATGATAGAAATGAGAAGGAATTATAGCTTCGGGATAATAGTGCAGAGTGTGATTGTTTTTATGCGTTGGGAACATAGTGAGATCTTGGACCTTTGTGTGTGAGGGTGTTGCAAACGTGCTTGGATACGGACCTGTCGAAGGAGAGCCTCGACACCAAGGCTTGGTTTTAAACTCCCCTTATCTTTATCATAATAAAATGCATCTGATTTTTATCTTCCACTCTTGTTTACATTTATAATGAGATTTATAGCATTCCTTGATCAATTAGATAGGTTGTAATTGTTTTATGTTTTTCGTGTTTTTATGCTTGTCTTGGTTTTATGCTTGTCGTGGTGGCTTGACTGTCTGTACAGGAAATCGAATGTTGGTAACAGCATGTATCAAGCTTGAGGAGTGCGATGCATCAAGAAGCTTCGACGAAAGACAACAACGTAGCATCAGAACAAGATAGGTCATCTTCCTTGCTCTAAATTTCATTTACAATCTAGGAAGGTAGATGTTAGTATGTTCCCGTACTTGCTAGACCCACTCTAGGGCTAGAGGGATTGCCTCTGTCTGTAGAGGGGATTTACCTGCATAACAACCACCTTTGTTAGTTTTCTTCCTTGTAGCCATAGTGACTTTATATCTTCTCAACCTCGCTTGCTTGGTGATACCTGCAACCTTTGAAAATGTCAGCAACCTGCTTTGCTAATTGAAGCAGCACTCCAAAAATCAAATAACATGTAAAGATGAAGTGGAGAATGACAAAAAGACTCAATTGGGTAATATTTTATGGTTTCGATGACAACTCATGCCTTAATCATGACACGTGCATGCTAAAAACGGTAATGATGACCTCAGACATGACTTTGTACTTTCGAATTTACCCTAACGGACTCGAATGACATCCACCCTAACTCCTCTAATCATGAACTGACACTTTGCATTTTAATTGACAAGACAGATAGAAAAAATGTTTTTCGTAGCATAGCTAGTTCATTTTTTGATAGTTTCACTACAAAACTATTAGGCAGTTTTGTAGCGAAAACTGATATCTCACAGTGTAAAATGCTACGAAAAGAGGTAAAACTGGCTTAAGTGTCCTGTTTGAAATTAAACGCTTGGGAAATTAAATTTGACACCTACTTATGACTGATGGGACATGACATTACCTAAATGAATGTGGGTTTGAACCTTAGGATAGGTTAAACATGTAAAAATTGAAATTTTCCTATACTAACTTGAAAGGTTTAAGGAAACCTTTGACAAATGAAATCTATGACCATGTCAAATAATGTTTTAAAAATTTATGTGTGATAGCAGTGGCTCCACTTTTAATGGTGTGCCCCTGTGGTACAACAAAGAATTAGTAGTTCCAGTGTCACCTCCATTGGGCTGCTCCCATCTTCAAAACGAAAACTTGCAACCTGTTCTGACCAGTAACCTTGGCACTGAAAAAACCAGTAGCTACTAAAGAACTGAAAGTACACATTCTGAATTTAAAACTGAAATTGACAAAATTCTTGATCTTTAAGCTTACTTATATACAAATGATCCTACTCTACTTTCTCAGCATAAAAACTGAATCAAGTGATCTCACTCTTCCAATCAAGCCAATCAAGAAGTTGAGTACTGGATTGGAACGGACATCCCACTTCTCTAATCATAAAACAATTCCTGAGAGATGACCACTTGTTCCACCATCTAAATTTGTATACATAACTAAAAATCATATTGAATTTAATTCCTGTAGAAGATTCCAAGAGAGATGTCAAAAGATCTTTGAGAGTATGCACGAATAATTCTTATTGATCAACAAGAAAGTATGAGTAAATATGATCCTTTGATGGTATTCCTTGTTCAAATTCCTCATTATAACCCTTGTGACCTTTCTCAAATAAAAAAGAAAAAATATTTTTATCATTATTTTCATTTGAGAGGAAGAAATACTTGGAGTACTCTGTTAGTGTCGGTATCTTCATCCCTCCGTCAATGATCAAAATTCTCTTGTTGCATTGCATATTAGGTGTCTCACTCAATCAGTTGCATTCCATTAGGAGCATGGATCATATGATGGTAGTGGATTTTTATATATTTTCCCTCATTTCCTTTACCTTCTGGCCCATTTCCATTCATCAAGATCATCTGCACTCACTTTTTGTCTTTAAATTTGTAAGAGTCATTTCTAAGGTTTTCAGTCCCATTAGGTCTAGGGTTTCATCAAAAAGGTCTTCAAAATGTCCAATAATGGTCAGCAGGCACATGAGGAGGTTGAATAAAATTCCAGTACCAAATAAATTCCATCATCATATGCCCAGAAATGGATTTTTCCTCAAAACTCTGTTTTGAGGGAAAAAAAAGTATTTTATCTTTTTATGTATAAATTTAATGTAATTTCAAGTTATCTCATTTGTAAATAATTTCAATGGCAACCCTGGTCACCTTGTCAAGATTCAGCAACTCCATCCCCTGCAAGGCAAACAAAAATCAAGTCATTCAGCTCATCAAAGGCACAAATAAACTAAACTGCCTAAAACAGAGTTTGAAAAGAAAATGTCAAATGCAAACATTATAAAAGTGGGTTTTTATGAGTGGAAAATTAAAGTCTTTTGTATATAAGTCATTTTTCATGTTCAAAGGGCTCATTTGCATTCAAACAAGAAATATTGAGCAAAGGAAAATCGTGTTGGAGAAAGAGAGAAATTTGAAGGGAAACTGTACGAATTTCAGGGGCGCGGCGCATACAAGTGGCGCAACGCATATAACTGGCGCGGCGCGTTGGGTTTGTGGCGCGGCGCGTAGAGCTACAAGCTATTTTCACCACGATTTCATTCAAATCTCCAATTTTCTTGGTTTCCTGTGGTCCAAAGTAAGTCAAACAACTCTTTCAATGCCAATAAATGTGTGTCTTAAGATGTTTATGAGGATTTAATAAAAAAATTTCAAACCCTACCTCCTTGCTCAAGACATGAATGCTTAGGGTTTGTAAATTGGTTTTTTGTGGCCATCACTCCCTCACCTTTTTATTCCCTCACTTCTTTTCTAGTTTCATCAACCCATTTCCCTATCCCCCATATCCCTAAATTCATCTACCCCTATCCCAATTCCCATTATCCCAAATCCTAGCTAAAAAATTCCCAAACCCCAATTGCTATCCCAAAAGCCTAGAGACTATCCCTAAAACCTTTCAATTCCCCAAATTCCAATTGGAAACATTCCCAAAATCCCTCTTACCCTCTCCCTTCATAGTCCCTCACACATTTTCATGCACTTGGCAGCAAAAGATCAAAGACACCTAAAACTTTTCATACTCATCTAAGACAACACAAACTTTGGCAAACATGGAGTTAGATTCCTCCTATGACCGAGATGAAGAAACACACAGTGACTCTCCAAAAAAATTTCATGCACCAAGGAGACCTCACAAGAGTGGTAAACATGTACGAGAAGAGCCTACTTCACTGGCTGAGCTGCAGGCCTGCCCTCTTGCTATCACATGTTTTCAACAGCAGTCTTGTTATCAGTTTTGTGAGATGGTCGCTAGAGTCCAGTACCATCTTGAGTTGGCCAGATTGTTTGTGCTTCATTTACATAATGGACAAGTCACTCTTGTAGGTGTGACATTCACCTTGACACCCGAGTCTATCTCTCTATCAACCGGTATTCCAAATGTCGGAGAGCAATGGAATAAAAGGTAGAAAATTGACAGGGAACACTATGAGCCATACATCAAGCCTAGTTTTTTGAGACAACTCAGCAGATTTTTTCCCTTTCAGTACCTGAAAATTTCATACACTCCTTTGATGAAACTCATAATAAAATATTTCAGCTGTGAGGGTCGGTTTTCTCGCCTATATACCTATCACATCAGATTGCTGATGCATTTTACCAGGGTGAGAATGATGAATCTCCCCTACTTCATGTGCCGAAATTTTGAGAAGATGACCACCATAGTGCAAAAGAAAACTCCTGAGCAGCAGTATAACAGTATATATCATTTTTCACTTATCAAAATTGTGGTCATGCATCAGCTTGGTTTGCAGGACATCTCATGGGAGGATTTCATTTCTCATGAGTTCTTCACAGCTCCTCAGGTGCTTCCAGAAGCTTTTCATGAGACCGGTGGACCTTCACATAAGCAGGAGGGTCATGAGACACAGACCGCTAGTGTGCCGGTGTTTGTCACCTATCAGAAGGGCACTAGAGGGTTGTTTGCAGCAGCCAAGCGAGTATTATCTCCACCCAGGGTGGAAGGGGTCTCGCTTCCTCCATCAGCAGTGTAGGTACAGGACAAGGGCAAGTGGCCATTACATGATGAGGGGCCTTCAGGAGGGCAGGAAACAAATTTCATCCTCATTCAGGATGATGACACCGATTTTGGCTCACCTAGCTCAAAGCTTAAAGAGATCATTCGGGAGAAACGGGTGGACATTAATGCTTTGTCCCTCAGCCTACAAAGAGACAAGTGGGTAATAAAATACCTTGAGCAAAGAAACAAGCATCTAGAGGATCAGCAAACCATTATGGAGCTACAAAACATACAAGAGAACCGACAAGCTGCTAAAAAGAGCAAAACCAAGATGACATCACTTGAGCAAGAAATCGAAGTTGATCGTGAAAATTGGCTTGAAAGGGTAAATATGCATTTGGAAAAGCTGTTGGAGAAAGCCAAAAAATAAAATAAGATGTTGAGGCACATGGCCAATCATTATTGGGCGAGAAACCATGTTTGCAAAGAAAGGATCAAGATTTTGAAAGCCAAGTTAAAGAAGGCATCGAGGAGGTGAAAAGAGCATGATAAACTTCAGATATTGGCTGAGGCTTCCTTGGACCAACACAGCACTTGATGAAGAACACTCAGCCCAAATTTCAAAAAAATTGGGACAATTTTTGCATTTTTGAAATTTTTGGCCTAAAAAACAGACTTTTCTGCTTTATGCGTCACGCCACCTGGCGCGCGCTTTTGATAGGGGACTCCTTTTGATGCAAACTCAACATTTTTGGATTTTTCATAGAAAAATATGCATGCCTATAAATTGCCAAGCAATTTTGACAGGATTTTGGCTTCCAAAAGGGTCAAAAACACCCCAAAAATGACCTTTCTGACCCTTTTTTGACACATAGGAAGCAGTTTTGGGAGAAATCAGTTTTGGAGGGGCAAATGAAGGCCAAATTTAGAAATTCCACTTGTGTTGGAAAGTAGACAGGAATACCTTTCCAAAAATCCCACTTGGAGAAAATTTTGACATAGGAAAGGCCTCCAAAATTAGCTTCAAACAGGCACGACGCATAGGGAAATTAGGCGCGGCGCATTGGAGGAAATTTACTCATTTTGACCCAAAAACTTTGTTTTTCGCCTAGTTTTTGACAGTTTGACTTTCTTACTTCTAAATTTCAAAATCATGATTTAATTTAATGTAATTTGATGGATCTTGATGTAATTTTTCTAAATTTTCACTCATAGAGGTAGATTCATCCATCAAAAGGTAATTTGCAACTGAATGAATCAATTTCCTAGTTTTTAGCTGTTCCACTGCCTACTTTCTAGTTCTCAGTTTATATTTTGCTGAAACAGCTCCTAAAATCATGAGCTCAACCCCTATAGGCTAGGAGGAGTTTCTTTTTGCCTATATCTTATGTTTTTTCAGTCATTAGCATGGTTGGAATTTTGGGAATTCTTTGAGCATCATTGTACATTCATCTCTACAGTTTGGCAAAGGAATAGACCAGGGTTTGCAGCACTTTATGGGATTCATGTGGCATATTGCTTTGATATTGTGTTTCTCTCTGTAAATGTAAGTCTACTGGTGTTTTATGTATACCATTTTCTCTCTTATTTCTTCCTAACTTAAACAAACAAGGATAAAAGGTAGAATTCATTAAAATTTGCAGTGCTCTACCTAGGGTTTGTTTAATTTTCTATGTTTTCAGCTGTTTGGAGAGGATCCCTGAAGGTTTATTTCCCTCTTCAACCTCACCTATCTCAACTCTCCATTTCTTTCAAATTGGAAGTGTCAAATCAATTTCCTACCTTGCCCCATTGAGATCTCTGCCAAACTAAGCCTCATTCCCCAAACCCAAAATATGTCTTTCCATTTGAGCCAAAAAAACATCTTTAAATTCAATCAAACTCTTTTGCACACATACCTAGCCTAAAATCAGTCTTTACATCAATTCATCTCAAGCCTCATCGATTATTTTTTTTCGAGATTGACAAGGAGAGAGCCCTCTCCCGATCTGGTAGGGCTAGCTACCAGGTTAAGCGTGCTTTGATGTTACCCTAGATTCTGCCTTTCTCAGCCTGAGGTAGATTTAGGCAATAAAATACTCTTGGACACTTTCACAAGGAACTGCCTCAACATGTACCACAGAAATTTCTAAAGGTAACTCTTCATATGATTCAACAAGCATACCCATCTTATTGTCTAAAATTTTCTTTTCTAAATTTTCTTCATTTGATGTAGGCTGATGCAAGGAATGACATGAAGAATAAAATTCTTTCTTTACCTGAGGATTATAGCAATTATCTTCCAATATTTCCTCTTGTTGCTTGAAATGATTCTCATATTCCTGATGATCGAAAGACTGACAAGTCTACTACAACTTTTCATCAAACTCAGAGGATGTAACACGATTTTCATAAATAAAATCCTGTTGGGTTTCATTTTCATCCAAGGGAGAGGCTATGCTTTCTTCTTGGTGATGAAAGGGATTGTCATGAAGGGCCTCAAAAATTTCCTCATCCATGAACTCATCATCTTCATAAAAATTCTCCAAATATTCAATAAAACTCACACAATGTTTACAGCAGTCTTTGACCAGCAATAAGGAAGAATGACATTCTTTATACATCTCATAAAATTCAACATGAAAATCAGCAAGAGAATATAAGGAACCATTTGGCAGGCTTTTGTACCGATACCATGCTTTTCCCTCTAAAGTGACCATAAACATCTTCATGATACAATCCTCAGGGAACTGAACCTTAAGTATGTGTACATGCATATGGAATCTAACCAAATAAGAGCAGAATTGTCTTTATTTTCATCTTTAAATATAGGAAGATCAGTTAACCAATCTACCTTTGGCATAGGATTTGGAAAACCATGGATGTGAGACCGATTCATAGGGGAATACCTGGCATTTATTATTGCAATGGAACTCATCTTGGAAATTCATCAAGCTACTGATCCTCAAGTAGTGGAGTCACCTTCCAATTGATTATTTGATGTGTGGAGTCGCCAGAGTATAAATACAGCCAATATGTGCCTAAGTGTCTGCTGCTCTTAGACCTTAGAACTGAAACTTTGTCATTCTTCCCAGGGAAAATTTACACCTTCGGTCCCCGAAAACGGCGCCAAAATTTTATCACCAAATTGAAATTGATTGGCTACTCATCAAACATCTCAGTGTAACTATTTCAAACCACTTATAACTGAAGCTTAGCCTCTTCAGTTTGAGAGGGCTCTCTCAGGGGGTTTTATAATAATTAATTATGATAGTACTAGATGGCTAACTCTATAGAAATTGTAAATTCTTTTTATGATTGCAGGTTGAAAGAATGCAGGCTTGATACAATTGGGCTTATGGAGTCAAAAATCAATAGTTTCAGTGAAAATGTTTCTTCAACATGGAAGTTGAGGCAGATAGAGGTTTTAGACAGAGACAACTCACACACACAACTCAATAAAACACAGTCATTTCATCACTAAAGGAAGTCAGAGCACCAAATTATGAATTTTGAGTAATATAGATGAAATCTAATACAAGTGATAAAACATAAAGATATAGATCAATAAGACATCAAAAACCTCATGAGAATTTCAGGTCTGTCAAGAAGAATGTCACTTTGTATTACTGATATTTGTCAAAAAAAATAAAAGCAGCAGTTTGGTGCAAAAGTTCTCCAACCCTTTACTAATTCGATGCTTTGTATTTAAATAGACATTCTTTAAAACAAGGATGATCTGCCTACTAGCTAGATCATCGAATTATCCTATGACACCTTTCATAACTGAAATACATAACTTCTAACAGAAAACATACAGCTACACCTTAAAGAAACCATCTCCTAATAGGACTTTAACTCTTATTTATTACATTGCTCTTATCCTATTAGTGAAACAGCTACATGATGGTTATAAAATAAGTATCACATTCTTGAAATACACATGACAAATTTCATCACCACTTTACATATTTAAAACCCTCCTAGATCTATGGAACATAACCCTACTTTTTAGGACTGCATGACCTTTATCTTCAAAGTTGCTTTGGCTGATGACATGTCTTCATAACACTTCCTTCGAGTCATAAATATTTGATAAGCTCCATTGACATGTTGTAGGTGACCAGATGGCCACAACTGCCTTTAAGATGCTCAAAAACATTCAATAATTGCTCGCTACAAAAATAGAACAGTTTCATAGCGAGTTTTGGTAGTGTTGGAAAAGTAGTTTTTTCATCCATTTACTTCACTCCTTTTCTGTTACATGATGTTAATCAAGTCATGACACATCACCACCATGAATCCCCCTCCTTGAATCATGTAAAAACTGACTTTATAAGCAAAAATACTACTACAAGTTTTTTCGTAGCATATTCCTGGCTTCAAGCCTAGGCTATGCTACGACACTGTGTAAAAACTCAGAATTGCCCCTTTCAAAATTTTCTTCAAAAATTGACCTCCATCTAAAAAATCTTGATTCTCTGCATGTAATTAACCTTCTAATGCATATTATATCTCAACTTATTCCTCCTGTGGTTTTTTTTCATCATTAACAATCAGTTGAGCTATAGGCTCTTCTACCACAGTCATTTTCAAACCTTTCTTTTGCAGCTCTTCATGAATCAGTTCCAATTTCTCTTGAAGATCTTTCACTTGATCCTTCAATGCCCTGTTCTTGGATTTCAAATGCAAGTTCATCTTTCTGATGTGTTTGGCCTCTCCTCTTAGTGGTTGAGTCCATTTAATCAATTTCTCTGTATTGTCCAAGGTCTTTGAAATAATTATGACATGTTCTTCCCAAATTTATTTCATTTTTTCAAATTGAACCTTTTGAACCTTGTGCTTCCTTGCCTCTTTCTTCAAAACTTATATTTCATCCTCTGCCACCTTCAACTGCTCCTTAAGGATTTCAATTTCTGATTTTTCAGTGATTTTCTCTTTACCCTTCCTTTGTTTGATGACCAACTCCTATTTTGTCGGTGAGGAGAGGTCTATGATGCTTGGTGGTGGCTGAGTAGTTTCACTGACATTCTAAGTCTCTTTGCTACTTTCCATGACCTTTCTTGCATGTCTTGTCATTGGATTTCTAGGTTGAAACATGAAACTGGCATCATGACCTGCAAACTCTAGTTTTTCAGCTGTCTTTCCTTTCTTTAACTTTCTTCCTCCCTCTTCAATATCTTTAGCTTAGACAATGGGAGTTTCTTCAATGTCAATGGCATGAAAGATGTCCTCTAAGTTACCCCTAGCCACTGTTTGGATCCTAGTAACTATCTTGCTGCTATGTTTGCTAATTGTTGACTTCTATTTTGTACGTGTAGTTTTAGGTGTGTGAGTCTTCTTCAAAGGTTCTATCTCCATGCTCACTGGTTCAACTTTCTCTGCCACAGTTGGTGATGAAATATCTCTAGGTTTGGAACCTATTTTAGGAGTAACAGCATCAACTTCAAAACCACTCATGAATAGAAAAGAGGTCCAATCTCTACCTAATCTCTTCAACTCCTCTAACACCAACAACTTAATCAAACCATGGTGAAAAAGAGAAGTTTCATTTCCTTCTTTTTTAACTTGGACCTTATCTGACATTTTAGTTAGACTTCTATATAAGTAAAAAGGCAATTCAAGAGACCTCTTACCTACAAAAGGAAACAGAAGCCTAAGGTGGTAGGAGAAGACCATGTGAAACCTTCCTTCACAGGTAAAGTACCTCTGAATAATCATCAAAATCTTTGAAAAATTTTCCCTCATGAAACTCCTAGGGATGGCATTTTTAAGATCAATTTCACTATGCTCTGGCTTGATAAACTCTCTGCAATCCTGCATGGTGAACTTAATGCCTTTGAACCACCATTCCACTCCTCTATGGATTCCTGTTGTTGCTGAAATCCTATCAGGTGTGAGGTTTAGCATTCCCACCTTTGAAGTTGTTCCAGTGAAATTGTTAGAAGACTCCTTGGAAACCTGTAGATGAAAACCTTGCAATCTTTGACAGAATTGCAAGAAACCTGTTCTTCTAAATACCTCCATGGTAGTTAGGTCTTCATTTAACAAATTCATGTCCATAGGTTCATATCTGTGGAAATGGACACCTTTGTTAGTTTTCTTCCTTGTAGCCATGGTGACTTTATATCTTCTCAGCCTCGCTTGCTTGGTGACACCTACAACCTTTGAAAATGCTAGCAACCTGCTTTTCTTGTTGAAGCAGCTCTCCAGAAATCAAATAACATGTAAAGATGAAGTAGAGAATGACAAAAAGACTCAATTTGGTAATGTTTTATGGTTTCAATGACAACTGATGCCTTAATCATGACACATGCATGCTAAAAATGGTAATGATGACCACAGACACGACTTTGTACTTTTGAATTTACCCTAACAGACTCGAATGAAATCCACCCTAACTCCTCTATTCATGAACTGACACTTTTCATCAGAGTTGACAAGACAGACAGAAAAACAGTTTTTCATAGCGTAGCTAGTTCATTTTTTGACAATTTCACTAAGAAACTATTAGGCAGTTTTGAGGCGAAAACTGCTATCTCAGAGTGTAAAACGCTACGAAAAGAGGTAAAACTAGCTTAAGTGTCCTTTTTGAAATTAAACGCTTGGGAAATTAAATATGACACCTAATGATGACTAATGGGACATGAAATGACCTAAATGAAGGTGGGTTTGAACCTTAGGATAGGTTAAACATGTAAAAATTGAAATTTTCCTATACCAACTTGAAAGGTTTAAGGAAACCTTTGATAAATGAACTTTGTGACCATGTTAAATAATGTTTTAAAAATTTATGTTTGATAACACACCAAATGGGATGTGGCCACCTGTGAGGGGAGGTGAAGGCTTACTACTAACATGTTATGCAATGGGCACAATGGAAGCCTCTTCGTTCCACTCCACCTGATCAGTATCTATTTCTTGGGCTTGTATCTACTCCTCAATTTCTCATGCCAACTCCTCATCCTACTTTTTCCTGTTTTCCTGCTCTTCCAATTCTTTTTGTTGTTATTCCCCAATGTGCTTCTATCTTACTTATTATTCTTCATTCTTATTCAACTCTTCCTTTATTTGCATGTCTTTCATTTCTTTTATTTCTTTCTCTTCCTTCTAGACTTGTTCTTCTTCTTTCCTTTGTTTCTCCTCTTGCCTATTCTCTTCTTCTCATTACTTCCTCTTCCTTTTTGCTACCATGGTCACTCTCAAAATGATATGATATGATTTGAACTTATATATCTACTTTTTTTCTATCTTATGTGCAACTTTCCTCTTGTACTTGATATTGACTAGAGTGGGCATTGCCTGCAACTGCCCTTCCTGGGTAACACTTTTCTCAGGTATTGCACTAGAAGGGTCTGCCTATTTTCCTGGTGTGTGAAATAAGGAAACATTATAGAAATTCTTCATATTCTCTTCCTTTGGTATAGAATATGACTCATATGGCCAAGAAAAGTGCAACTTAGCACATTGTTTCTTGCATATTCCTCTGGGAGCATATCTTTAAAATATCATTTTACTAAACTTGAGGCTTTCAAGTTATTTCAATTCTACTTTTGTGGCCTTTAAGCTCTTACGTGCATATTAACCCACTTGAAAAGGAAAGGAAATCCAAATTTCCTTCTTCTTCCTCCGTAGCATTGAATATAGAAATGTGATAAGATGGTAAGAAACCTATTGCATAACCACTTTATCTGTCACATACCTCGGTATAATATGAGGATCCTTTTATATAGAAAAATACCCTGAGGTATGTGTCATCCAATTAGGCAAACCAATCTTCTACTTTTCCATTGTCCTCATTTCTTCATGGGACATGCAAGGGTCCTCTTCTTCAAACAAGAACTTATATAAGACCTTTAAGAAGTGCTCATTGAGTTTGTCATACACTCCTCGGTAGATTAATTCTACCAACGATTTGCAATAGATGTGGATCATGGGTTCTCTAAGGTTCCACCTCCAGTTTAGACCAGGGAATTTATTGTGAGCACATGTCCCATCTAGAAAGTATGAAGACATGTGAAATTGTATTTTCTTGCTTTGTGGTGTGTTTTTCACCTTGTTAAATTTGATATGTAGTTGTTGAGACAATGAATGGGACCAATTGAAAATATTCCCTTATATGATAGTCGAATATAGCATATAGACCAATCCTTCGGGGAAGGACTTAGTATTTCTTTTTCCATAGACTCAGCAACACATAACCATCAAGTAAAAGTATACTAATCTGAGAAACTTCGTTTTGTAAGTACTATCAGGTTTCTAGAAAAATTTGGTCAGTTCCTTCCACCATGACTTGATCACTCCCTTAGTGTTTAGATAGCTCCAAGCTACATATAATTGAGAATCCAAGTGTTGCTTAGGTTTTCAAAAGTTTTAAATCAAGTGAATCTCATGTGGTCGATAGGAAGCAATTTTTTGCCCACTAGCATTGTTCAATGTCATGCTCTTGGTATTTAGGCCCTGCAATATCCAATTGATAACATCTGCACATGGTAGTACTGGAAATATGTATGCCACCTTATGGAACCCCTATCACTGAATGTTTACATAAACTTTCCTATCCTCTATATCTTCTTTGAACTCTTTTTAGGTGAATGAATATTTGATGGTGAGCCAAGTGACAGTAGAATCCTTTTCAATATACCATTATGTATCTAATAGGATAGGAACCCCTGTCATGGCATTTTCAATGGCCTCTTTGGTACTTCTCTCTGTGACCTCATTTGATGCTACTTTATTGGGATTCATGGTGGTAATTAATGATGAAAGAGCGATGTGTTTCAGATATGAATTACATGTTGCAAAGGATACACTCATGGCGATGAAAAATTAGTTCAAGAGACATCGGCTCAATCAATCAACTTTCCAAAAGAAAATAAGTCATTGAAGGAAAGGATTGCATAATGTAGGGCTCAAGGGGGGAGACTAAGCACTAGAAATGTGCACTATGTAGTTGTCGAGGAAGATTGTGTAGTTTTGGATTACAAGGGAGAATACTATGCACTAGATATGCAAAATGTTCAGTTGTTGCTGGGAGAAGGAGGCATGGATTGTGTAGACGTAGTTTAGACTGGAAGGAGGGGGTCAATGCTGCCTCTAATTGGGTATTTCATAGTTAGGGAAGGCTAGGGACTGTGCAATACATAGTTGCAACTAGTAGGCATGGCTTTTCCTGAAAAAAAAATGTGTGATGTGCAATTGAAGAAGCCAACAAAACTCAAGGATTGTGTAGTTTTTTTTGGAATGAAGAAAGGCTTTGGATCTGGGACTGAAGAGAGGAAGGTTTTGATCATCCAAATAATCAAGTAGATTAGTCACAAGAATTTATCAAACAATATTTTGCAAAGATAAGAACGTGCATGCATAAATACATGCAACAACAGCAACAGCTAGTAGGCGTAAAGACAAGAAATGTGATGCAACACTTGTAAAGCAGCTCAAAAGACTGAAAAAAACTTGTACAAGTTATTAACAACAGAAACACCACTCGTTACAATAATAATCAGGAAAAATGACACTTGCAAACAAAAAAGCAGGAAAAAGTAACACTTAGGAAACTCATAAGGAAAAGCGGTGGAAATGGATTGTGCATCTCCTCAAACTCATGAGAATGGCTAGAGATCTAATAGAAAGTGTGATAATGAGATTTATGAGCCTCTCTTATATATACTAGTTATCACAAGATTATGGTTAGGGTTTCTGACATGCATGCCAAAAATTAATGAGGGACTGACACTTGTCTCCAGATCAGAAATAGAAACTTGTGCCACATTTGCGAAAAAGAATGTAGACCTCCTATTTTCTAGGATTGCACAATTGGTTGATCCAAGGGACTCTGCAGTTTAGTGAATGAAGAGACTCTGCAATTTCCATTGAAGAAGGACTGCACAATTATGTTGCACAATGGATTGCGCAGTTTCACTTCATAAGGAAATTGTGTAGTTTGACTCAGTAGCAATTGTATTCCTCATACAATTGCATATTTCAGTAACACAAGGATTTTTTATGTTCATGTGGTAGATGATTGTGCATTTCCCATGACATGTCATGTATTCGGTGCTTGATCAAATCAGTACTTAGATTTTGATTGAAAAGGGTTTGCTTGTCCCCAGAAGTTATGGAACTATTGTCAACAAGACCTAGTTGCCTTCATGACAAAACAGTTAAGACATCACAAGCCTAAGACAAAAGAATAGTTCAATGTGGAACTTAATAAACAAGAATAACACTTGATTCCAATTAAAAAAAATAGTTCTTATGATCAAAGGTAGGCTCCAAAATCAAAATGTAAGAAAAAAAATTGGGGGGGATTGTAGAAACTACAACATAATCATAGCATGACCCACCACATTTTTCTCATTTTCTCTAATTTGAAGCTATTAATGATTGCAAAGTCTAATTTAGATAGATATTATGAGACCTTTATGTTCCTTTTGAAGATAAGAGAAGCAATGGCTAGTATGGTCTCAGGTGATTCATGGCATGTATTGAAATATAAGGTTGCATCTATATCTCATAAACATGATGTTTACGAGTTGGAGGAAACAATCCATGATAGTCAATTTTGACAATAGGTTAGGTATTTTCTATAGTTAACAAATCCCATTTACAGTTGGATTCAGTATGCAGAAGAAAATAAATTGGTGACTGGGGATATTTATGAGCAAATGGAAAACATGCAAGGCAAAATTAAACACATTGTTGAGCTGAGAGATGAAATCTCGTGTGTTAATATCCATAATATATGGTCCAAAAATTGGATAATGTAAATTTTCAACTCCATTCCCTAATATATTTCCTTAGATATACATATTAATTGTCATCATGGTTGGCCCAATTAGCACCCACAATGGAATTAGGAGAAAACCAAATATAGATCGATAGGTACAAAATAGGTACATATTCTCTTTAAACAAGTTGGAACCTAATGAAGAGGAGTGTGCTCAAACATGAAGCCAATTTAGAAATTAAATCAGTGAACATGGAGTGTTTGATAACCTGCATGCAACTAAAGGTTCAGATATGTTGGATGTTATCAAATGATGGAACATGTATAGCTACTCAACGCTACATCTGCATAAATTGGTGTTGAGAATGTTTTATCACTTCTTCTGAGACTTTTTGGAGCACTTATATCTTCATCCACAAGTTACATGAAGATAAAAATCATGAATGTAAAATGTGTAGAGAGCTTGTTCTATGTGTACAACAACTTGAGGTTGTTATTCCTTAATTCTAAGGTAGTGAAGAATGATCGAACATATGTGACTTGAGATAGAAACCTAGAAGAATTTATTTTGGAGGATGGAACCATAGTTTTAGAGAACTTGGAATCTAAAATTTTGAGTGATCATTGTGGTGATCATATTCATGGAATTGACATGACACCCTCATCCACTGGAGAGTTTCTGGATTCAAGTGATTTTCCTTGAGCTTCGCAATGTTCAGCCTTATGTGGGGACCATGTAATTATTGGTCATGTTCCATGAATACTTCCACAAAATTTGTACTCATATTCTTCATGGATCATGAGAAAATAAACTAGAATTTTCTCGTGGTAACATGAAATCTTAGTAGATACTAGATCTCTTTTTCTTTTTCTTATTTAAAGGTAGCTTTTGGAACTTTTATTACAAATTATTTTTTTAACATTATCTAACATTTTAATTTTGAACATTTAATTTCAAACCTACCTTTGACATGTTGACTAAATCTTACAGCTATTTTTTAATAGTAATGAATGAATTATATTAGCAAATATTATGTGATAACAAAGCAAAATTTACAAGTCTTTCCTAAGCAAGATAATAAGTCTACTTTTCTATAGCATAGCTAGTAGCTAGTATTCCCTTTTGATCCGAATCCAGTACATGCATCCTTAAAATACTCAAGGTTCAAAGTCTATAAAATATGCCTAGGTCTAGATAGATTTTGGTTGGCATTTACAAAAATTTGAAATCAAAAACCTGAACCAATCATCTAAAATTATTATATTTTCTATATAATCTACTTTATTTAGGTCCAAAAATCCCATAGGTTCCAAATGAATATAGTTTTTAGAAGATACTACTACCTTAGAGTTTTCAACTCCTCCTTGTAGTTTTTCCTACATTTTAAATAGATGTTACTTCAATCCTATTTTCATTTCCAATTCTTGTATTTTCTTACTATGGATCATGATATTTCCCAATTGTTAATACAAATGGATTTAAATATTTTCCACTCGCTTGCATAAGACTGCAATTTCCACCTGGATTGAGGCTTCAAATCTATCCAAAACTATCATTTAACTCCTATCATTGTTGTGTTCATTTCACATTGCTCCTAATGAATACAAGTCAACATAAATTAGTGAATTTTCCTAATGCAAGACATAAGAGAAAAAATGGATACTAATTTTCTCAGACTTTGCAATTTCCAAGTGTCGGAGCATGGAGCCTGTAGCTACTCCCATGCCATATTTTGCTTCTTATTAATAGGGGTGCATTAACCTTCCACAATTATGAATGATTCCCAATGTTTCCACACTAGGATCCTTGGATTTGGCTTCAATTTCTCTCATGTCATTTCACTAATGATGTACCTCCATGAAGTTGAACAAGGATGCACTGGTAGACGAATATATCGAGGGTTCGTAATTTTTTCCCTTCAATTAGCCTCCCTAACTTTGCCATTTTTTCATGCCAAACAAAACCAATGTCTGCCACCTTGTACCATTGCCATATAATAATTTGTATTGAATTAGTACCTCCCTAAAGCTTCCATTCACTCTCATTGTTCCCTGTAGTAAGTTGATAGCAAATTTTTCCAGTGAGCCAAACAATATGTTGAGTTCTCTTAGCACATGCTTGGCATGAAAACTAGCAAAGGAGGAGATAATATTTATTATTATTTTTTACTGAAAGTTTAATATACAATATGTTGGATAGGTGCCAAGGAATAAATTCCTATTAAATTTTTGGAATCTCCCACAATTATAAGGGTATGAATAGATAGTTTCTTTTCCAAACTTATACCCTAAAGAAACACACATATTTTTGCTAGATCATTGCTCATTATACCCAAAATCTAAGAGTACCTTGTTCGAATTTTTCCATTGAAGCCATTAGAGTACCCACCCCACTCGCCCCCCCTATCCACCCCCCAACCTGTGTCTGCCACCCATAGGACTAAATATTACAACTCTTTGGTAATGAATATGATGTTCTCTTTTATTTCATGGTTGTATATTATAATTTGTTGATGAAAAATTTTATATTTTGAAACTTGAAATTTGATGTTGTGGTTCATGATTGATCATTTGATGACAATATTATAAGTTATAACTACTATATGATTGATTTTATATATGTATTAAATGATTGATAATTTCATATCACTAGTTAAGTAGTTAAATGTTTATTTTCACGTTTTCTATAGTTTTTCGACATTATCAATGTTATTTTAAAATTATATGCATTAAAATGTACTAAATATATTGCATAAAAATATTATGCTCTTGGAATCTTTTTCAAAATGGAACTTCTTCTTCCCAACAGCCTCAGAATACATGCCCTATGTCAAAATTCATATGATTCCCATTTGCAAGTTGCATAAATATATGTTCTAGGTTGAAATACATCCAAAACTTTTCATTGTTTATTTCATTGGTTGAATGAACACTTCACAAGTCAAAATGCATAGCAACTCCTACAACTAGTTGAATTTCAAAATGCATATTGTCTTATTCATTTCTCACCCACCATATTCACCTTTAGTTCACTTGTATTTGAGCTAAAGGTATTTATATAGTTATAGTTGTTAGTATCAGTATTTTCATCCTGCCATCAGTGATCAAAAATCCTTTTTTTATATCATTTTAGGAGTCCCACTCAGAAATTTTTTATCATTCCACTAGGTCATGCAAAAAATTAGTCACTGATGGTAGCCCTAGTCTAAAAACATCACTCTTCCTCAAATTTGATTACTTGACGGCCTAGTTTCATACCTTGATGACTATACATCATCCATAAATTCAAAATCATCATGTCACCACATTAGTCATGCCATTATGAATTTCAGTCCTTCAAATTCGCATTAGGTCTTTTAGGGTTTTTCAAGGTTGCCATTAGGACATTAAGGTTTTTCAAGGTCCAATAAACACACCATTTCCATTGCATAAAGCGAGAAAAGTAAGAGAGTGAATAAAATAACATCTCTTTACTATGTAAAGATGATTTGCAAAGATGTAATTTTGATTCCAAAGTTGTCATTTTCATCCTAAAATGTAATTTTTATTCCAAAAATGTGTAACTTTAATTTTTATTTTTTAATTTTATGTCATTTAATATGCAATAAGTACAAGTTTCCCAAGCTTCCAACCTAGAGTTCCACATGCCAACAAAGCAAATATCAAAGTGCAAAGAGTTCTTAATCCATCAAAATGATCAATTATCAAAGGAAAGAAATCAAAGTGAAAGGGTTTAATTGTGAAGTTTACAGGTGAATTTGAACATAGAAAAGCAGTTTCCAAAAGCATAAAAATCACAATTCACCATGTATAAAATCCCTCAAGACATCAAATCCATCCTCATTTTTCCCCTCCAACATCGAGTAGCCATCTCCACAGCACGATTTTCAAATTTAGAGAGTGAAATCTGGATAAAAGTGGTAGCGTTGCGCTCCTGGACTGGTTGTGTTGTGCATCGCCTTCGGGCATTGCGCTCCTGGCGGAGGAGGCGCTGCGCTCCTCCCACAAGCATTGCGCCCCTGCCCGACTTGCTCAGTGAGCTCCAAAACAAAGTTTCATCGCTATAAAACTTCAGCATTGGTTGCCTTCACCCTCCAGCAAGTAAGTAACACCTAATTACCATCTCCTAGCATTCATCAAGTCAAATTTTTAGGGTGTTTGAAGGTTCTATACCAAATTTGGTGTTTTCTTTGTTATAAACCCTAGTGCCACTCCTAATTTTTAATTACACTTCCTACAACTTACACTAACCTTCCCACATTACAGTTAACCTTTCCCATCCCTATTTCACTAAATCCATTTCCCCAAAGCCCTTTATCCCCTAAACCCTAAGACCTAGGTAATTCAATTTCCTAGACTCCAAAATCCCCATACCTGTAATAGAATTCCTATTCCCAAATCCCACAACATTTCTACTCCCTATCAGCTCCCTTAATTCAATAATCCCTTCCCCCATCTCCCTAGGGTTTCTATCCAATACATTATGGAAGAAGAAAACAGAGAATTCAGTGAGGAAGAAGAAAGGGAAGAGAGGAGGCCACACAAAGGAGGGAGGATCCTCGAACTTGAACCTACAAACACCAAAGAACTCATGGCTTGTCCCATGGTCGTGACATGTTTCAAGCATGTAGGATTCTTTGAATTTTGTGAAAAAATACAAAGGGTCCAACATCACCCTGTTTTGAGCATGATTTTCATCTCTAATCTTCATGACAACCATGTAACCATTGCTAGTCTCACTTTCACAGTATCCTCAACCATCATAGCAGCTACCACTAGAATTCCAAATGTTGGTGCAAAGTGGTACAAGGAAAAATACTTGGAAGATCATTACTATGAGCCATACATCAAGCCAAGGTACGGGAATGAAGGAAAGAAGGATTTTCCTTTCTCTTACCTCCTAGAAAGTTATGCCCCCATGATGAAAATCATCATGAAGTAATTTTCTTGTAAAGGAAGGTTCTCTAGGCTCTACACCTACCATATTCGGTTATTAATGCACTTCACAAGGGTCAAAATTCTCAACATACCTTATTATCTCTTCAGTAAATTTGATAAAATGGCATACATTGTTCAAAAGAGATATTATGACCAGCATATGAAAAGTCTTTTTCACCACTGTCTCATCAATATCATTGTCCTCCATCACCTCAATCAATTGAACATATCATGGCACACTTTCATAGCTAATGACATCTTTACTGATCCACCAATTTAACATGCTAAATTTGTGCCTCCACCATCTCATCCTTCCACATCCATTCCTCCATCTCAACTCACAGTACCTACTTCTACATCAGCTCAAACTACTTCACCCATTTCACCACCCTCATCACCATTTCACACTCAGATTGGGTCATCTAGCATGGCTAAGATCAGTGAGCTTCAAAATACCAAAGTGGCTGAGATAGAGACATTAGATAAAACATATCAGAGACGTCATAGGAAAGTGTTTCCTCCATATATTTTGGAAGGGGCCTTGTCTTATTCATCAGAAAAGTGGGTAGACAAAGGAAAGAAAAAGATGACAGAGGCAGATATTCAGGAAGAGATCAGGCATAAGGAGGAAAATCTTCATGAAACAGAAATGGACTTTGACCTTGTTGACTTGGATCAGCAAGATGATTCTGAGATCACTAGCATAGTCATCAAGGAAAAATAAGCCAAGATTAGAGAGATACAAACTAATCTTAATAGATCTAAATTTTTCATTACCTTTCTTGAGTAGGAGAACCAGCAGCTAAAGACCAAACACTTCATTGATGAAGTGAAATTCATCAAATCTCAAAGAGAGGTAGAAAAACATAAAGACTTGCTTGAAGAGACACTAGAAAAATATGGTGTGCTAGATGAACCAGAAGAACAAGTGCCAAGAAGAAGGCCAAGTACTAGAGGTTTGAAAATATACCTAGAACTAGAAAGGCAGAAAGAAAGAGAACTATCAGATTAGGTCACTCTTAACAATAAATTTGCAGTAATCAATCAGAATAAAGAAAGTTGGCTTCCGAAAATAAATGACCACCTTGAGAAGCTGTTGAAAATGGCCAAGAAAAACAATGATATTCATATAAAGATGGCAAAGCAGAAGAGAAAATAAGGCTTGATATACTTGTGGAAGCATCACTCCATGCCTAACCCTTATCATCAGTTACCATTCAACAAATTTTGACAAGTTTTGATACGCTTTTGCAAATTTTTCAAGTTTTTGTGCATTCCATGACAGTCGTGTGACAGTTGGACTGTCATGAGTGCAGTGCTCTGTTTGAGGCATATTTTGGTCAAAAGAATACCACCATTGTATTCAGAGCAGAGAAAACATGTAGTTCAAGCACTTTTCTAGTCTTTTTTTTGTAAAACTAGCAGGTGAAAAAGTCAAAAAAAAACATTCAGAAAATCACAGTTTTGCCTCCTTTTTCACCTTGGTGTTGCGCTCCTGAGAAGTCTTGGGAGAATCACTTTTTGGGAGGTAAAATCAAGTAAACTCTACAAACCAAACCTAGATATGGAAAGTAGACTGGATAATATTTCCAATGAGCTATATTGAGCTCAATTTGGACACCTGCAACACATCCAAAACTCAGATGCAAGATGGAGGGCACTCCTGACACTGGCGCTGCTCACCTGACACTGGCGTTATGCTCCTGACCAATGTCTGATTTTTCTTAGTTTTCTCCGCAATTTTGATTTTCACCTTGAGAAATCATGTTTTTATTTATGTAATTGATGTAATTAAACATAATTGTGGTGTTTTTACACTTACCTACGGTAAATACATTAGGTGAAAATATTTGATGACATGTACATTAGGGGAATTTTGAGGTCTAAAATGGGACTCCTAAGGAAATTATAAAATAATAGTGGAAATAATAAAATAATGTTAGATTACATCATCAACTTTTAGAGGGAAAAAAAGAATAAATAATAATAAAATAATAAAACTATTTTTTCAACTCATATTTTCAACTTATCTCCCTAATTTTTTACTCAAACTTTGATCAGAAACACTCGTTTGATGCATAATTTAATTTCTCATCCAAGAAGTACCCATGTTGCATACTTTTTATGGACCCTACTACACGAAAATGAGAAATACATGAAAAATGTGATGTCAATCACGTTTTTTCATGTAGTAGGGTCCATCGAAAGTATGCAACATGGGTACTCCTTAGATGAGAAATTAAATTTTTCATCCAACGAGTACTCCCGATTGAAATTTGAGTAAAAAAATAGGGAGATAAGTTGAAAATACGAGTTGAAAAAGTAGTTTTATTATTTTATTATTTTTTATTCCTTGTACTTTTTTACTCCAAAAATGGTTAATCATCCCCCATGGTTGACATCATCATCTTGAATCCTATTGGTTATTATAAAGTTTATTTTGGTTGTACATTTTTCTTAGGAGGCCCATTTTAGACCTCAAAATTCCCCTAATGATGAATCAGTTTGCAAAAAGTGAGGGATGAGTCAGTTTGACCTCCTTACACTCTAGGTATTTAGCTCAGATTTTGGTGGAACTGCTCCTCCTCTCATGGATTAGACCCCTGAGGTTGAGAGAGGTCTTTTGAGGTCTATATCATGTACTTTTTTACTCATTACACAGGTTGGATGTTAATGCATTGATCAGAGACTATTTGGCAGGAATTTAATGAAAAGGTTGTAGCTATTTCTTTGGGATACCTGTGGTATGAAAATTTAGCATTTTTTTCTTATGTCTCATTATGTATGAATTTTTTTATTAATCATCCATTTTCATCTCTATGATATGATGGTTTTCAAGTTAATAAGAAAAATTCATCTTTCATTATCTGTCTTTGGGAAAACCTTCATAGTTTGTTCATCTTCTTTAGTTTAGAAAGAATTCATGCTTAGCCTTGCTCTTTCTAGTTCCTCACCTGTCTAATCCCTCCCACTTAAGAAACCCTAAAGTGTTAGGTTTTCTGCCTACCTTGCCCCATTGAATCTATGCAACCCTAATCCTATTTGCCTTGACCTAGCCTCTTTGACCTAATCCTCATCCAGCAACCCAAATAAACAAATCAAATCCATGTACTCATACCTAGCCTAAAATTATAATTCATATAGCCCTCTTGGCTGTGATTTTGTGGACAGGGCCCTCTCCAATTTGGTAGGGCTAGCTACCAAGATAAAATATTGGTTTGTGGTTAACACTCTTGGGATTTCTTCTTCAGCCTTAGAGATATGGCAGAGTGATAACATATTGGCGTCGTTGTCGGGGAGGTGAAAAGGAAAATCTTCCCTGGAAAAGAATGAAAAAGATCGGATCTAATTGTTGATGGTGAACAACAATCAGGCACAAGAACGTTTTTCATCATTCACTTGGAAACTCTAGTGTTGAAAAATACCAAGGTTCGGAATTTTTATGGTGACTCCACTATTCAAGAACCTATAGTCTAAAAAAAAATCTTAGTGACTTCATTGTTGCCAAAATGGATTCGATTTCTCAAAGGTATGCTCCTATGAATCAAGCTCATATTCCTAGTTTTCCGAACTGTATTCCTTGTATATATTGGCAATCAGTACTATCAAATTTTAAGGGCCAGGACAGTGAAGATGCTATTTTTCATTCGATCAAATTTTGTTTGCATATTCACAGACTAAAGATTGATTTTCCTGAAGATTGTTTGAGGAATATTTTTATGGCTACCTTGGAGGAAAAAGTGATATCATAGTATGAGATACTACCATCTGCTAGTTTATATTCTCTAAAGGAATTTCATTCAGTTTTATTTTAACATTATCAAAGCTCTAATTCTTCCTTGTCGATGATTGATGGTTGTTGTGATATCTCTGATAATTTCATTGAGTTTCTTGAAAATTTGTATGGGGATGAAGAGTGTCTAGATAATGAGATTATAGAAGCCCTATATGATTTTTCCTCCCAACAAGAATCAATAGTTTCCTCCTTGGATGAAAAAGACAGGGACCAAGAAAGAGAAATGCATATTCCTGATCTTGAAAATGAAAATCATCAAGCCAATGTTAACTGTTATAAAACTCAATTTTCTCCTCTGTCTGAAGATGAGATAGATCAGCTCCTAAAAATTCATGTTACAGCCCAAGCTAATGTTGTTTTGCAGTGTTCACATAGTCAAGAATGTGTTAGTGAAACTTCTTCCATCATTGAAAATGAAAATATGAATTTAAATGATGACGGTCATGAAACTGATGAAACTATACAAGAAGTTGTTGTGAGTAAGCCAATTTGTGATGATGATTTCCTGCAAAGAGATCAACTAACAGGGACTATTTTATTTCATGAAGATTATAGGGCTGTCATGTTTAACAATCTTGAAGAATGTTTTATGTTCAAGGATGATTTAGCATATGAAATTGAAGAGTATGAACCTAAGATAGACAACGTGCATGAGATACACTCAGAGTTTCCCACGCTTGAGGAATTTATATCCAACACTCCGATAGTAGAAATTCATACCTCCCTATGCCTTCCTATGGATCATCAACCAAGTGTTATTTTAGATCATAATGAAGAGTGTGCTTGTGTTTTTTCTGGATCTCAAGTCAAGGTAAAATTTCATATTTTTCAAGATCCTTTTATTGATTTGCTACAGTTAGCAGGGAAGATGTATTTTCTTATTTTCATGGACCAAAAGCACATGTTCAGTGGACACTTGGAGTGGCCTAGTTTTTGTTTTTTTTGCCTGCTCAAGGAAAGTAGAGCGGAATTTCAGTAAGTAGCCATCTGCTAGATTGGTTACACTCGAAGGATCATTTCACCTAAGCAACAATTGTGCAGCAGATTACAGTAGGTTGGTATCATTTCAGTTTGATTTCATTTCATTTTCAGCAACAATTTTCTTTCAATTTCATCTTTTTGCAAAGTGTGAAGTAGATAATAACTAAGGCTTGGAGCCCAAGGTGAAGGCCATGGAGTTTCATTGATTTTCCGTTATTTTCAAAGTTTATTTTTCAGTCAACTAATGCGGTATTGAGTCAATTTTCATTCATTTAAGTTTGTCTTGAGTCAGTACGTTTTTCTGAGTTATCAATTTTCATTCATGTTATTAGTTTGAGTTTTTTACTGTATTGGCCCAATGAATAAGGAACTGGTCTGCAAAATCCAGAGTTCTGTGGTTCTTGACACCTATTTCAGAGCTAGCATCCCCAATAAGGCCAATGTTAGTGTCATTATTTTCATTCTACCATCAGTGATCAAAAATCATTTTTTATATCATTTTAGGAGTCCCACTCAGAAATTTTTTATCATTCCACTAGGTCATGAAAAAAATTAGTCACTGATGGTAGCCATAGTCTAAAACCATCACTCTTCCTCAAATTTGATTACTTGATGGCATAGTTTCATACCTTGTTCACTATACAACATCCATAAATTCAAAACCATCAATTCATCACATCATTCATGCCATTATGAAGTTTAGTCCTTCAGATCTCATTAGGCCTTTTAGGGTTTTTCAAGGTTTCCTTTAGGACATTAGGGTTTTTCAAGGTCCAATAAACACACCATTTCCATTGCATAAATCCAGAAAAGTAAGAGTGTGAACAAAATAAATCTCTTTACTATGTAAAGATGATTTTCAAAGATGTAATTGTGATTCCAAAGTTGTCATTTTCATCCTAAAATGTAATTTGTATTCCAAAAAGATGTAACTTTTATTTTTATTTTGTAATTTTATCTCATTTAATATGTACTAAGTACAAGGTTCCCAAGCTGCCAACTCTGTTAAGTCCCTATATTAATAGTGTATCCCCTTAGTATGTTAGTGTAGCCCCCCTTATTGTTATTATTGTACCCTTGTAACCCCCATTTTGCTATTATTGTGCCCTTAAATTATTATTGTTAGGTCGACTAGGATTACATTATGGCCCTATGGACTCCTATATATAGAAAGGAGGTTTTGTAAATTGTATCATCCAAGAATTGTTCATTTATGTAATGTATTGGAGGTTGCCCACTCGAAGAGGCTCATTTATAATGAGTTGATATCTCTTTTCTTCTCTTTTTGGAGCTGGTTACACAACATTTGGTATCAGAGCTTTGGATTCTAGGGTTTCGCTGCTCCAAACAGGTCATCGTGGCATTTTCGCTATAAATTTTTTCTACGAAGTTTCAGAAGCTGAAATTTTCAGGGTGTGAAGCTGAAATCCGGAGGAATATTGTCTAAAAATTTCAGAGCTTGGTTCGCAATATTTTCGGAGATATCATCTGTGGAAGTTAGGTCTTTTTTCAAGCTCCTAAACAGGTCATCGTGGAATTTTCGCTATAACTTTTTTTCTACGCAGTTTCAGAAGCTGAAATTTTTAGGGTGCGAAGCTGAAATCCTGAGGAAGCTTGTCTAAAAATTTCAGAGCATGGTTCACAATATTTTCGGAGATATCATCTGTGGAAGTTAGGTCTTTTTTCAGGCTCCTAAACAGGTCATCATGGAATTTGCGCTATAAAATTTTTTCTACGAAGGTTCAGAATCTGAAATTCATATGGTGCGAAGCTGAAATCCTGAGGAAAGTCGTCAAAAAATTTCAGAGATTGGTTCGCAATATGTTTGGAGATATGATCTGTGGAAGGTAGTGCTTTTTCAGGCTCCTGGATTGCATCTCAAAGAGGTGATCGTGGGAAAAGTTCAATAACTCTCTCTCTGGGCAGTGGATTTGAGTGCCGTAAAAAGTGGTCGCAATTACACAGACTGCAGTTTATTGGCTATCAATTTCAGAGACAAAGGATGAAACAGTGACACGTGGAAAGTCGTACAAGTTCGCTCTACTGAACCAGTCTATAATTAGGTCATTGTGGGAGATTGGACACAACTTTGTCTTGGAAAATAAAAACTAGATCAGACCTGTTGCATTCAAAAGAGAATTCAGAGGGCTAATTCAGTGATGAATTTTAGATATTGAAGATCTGTAATCATAGAGATAATACAATTTCAATATCGAGCTCCTCAAAGCAAGTAAAAGGTGTGTATTTTTTTCCGAATTGCATAAGTCTTGTTTGAAGAATCAAGTTGAATTGATTCCAAGGGCATATTGCAGAATTTTTGTTAGTAATGGGTTCTATTATGCCTCCAAAAAATAACTCCATACCCATTAAGCCCTCAGAAAGCTATACTATGACGCATGAGGAGGAAGAATTTCAATATGAGATATCAAAATTATGGTACCAAGTGCAACAAATTTCGATCTTACGAAGAGCAACCGAAGATGAAATAGATGGTTTAAAAGCAGAAATGGAGGCTAAGTTGGATGGTTTGAAGGATCAAATAATGGCTAATATGGATGATAAATTAGTGGAAGATCACAACGAGCATCAACAACAAGTTCTCGAACTCTCAAAAGATAACCCAACTTTGGTGCAGAATCTAATGAAACAACAGGAAGATCAACATCATATCGAAAGAAGTTATGAAGCAGTCATAGAAAAAAGAACTCAACAAGTACGATCAATTTCAGAGTATCTCAGCAAGTGGAAGAACTTTCCTATAGAATATTTCACATGGGAGGATGAGAATTTTATACAGAAGTATCAAGAAATAATCAAGCGTTGAGGACAACCCTTGTTGAAGGAGAGGGGCATGTTAAGTCCCTATATTAATAGTGTAGCCCCTTAGTATGTTAGTGTAGCCCCCCTTATTGTTATTATTGTACCCTTGTAACCCCCATTTTGTTATTATTGTGCCCTTAAATTATTATTGTTAGGTTGGCTAGGATTACATTGTGGCCCACTAGGATTACATTATGGCCCTATGGACTCCTATATATAGAAAGGAGGTTTTGTAAATTGTATCATCCAAGAATTGTTCATTTATGTAATGTATTGGAGGTTGCCCCCTCGAAGAGGCTCATTTCTAATGCGTTGATATCTCTTTTCTTCTCTTTTTGGAGCTGGTTACACAACAAAATCATACTTCTACATGCCAAAAAAGCAAATATAAAAGTGCAAAGAGTTCCTAGTCCATAAAAATGATAAATTATCAAAGGAAAGAAATCAAAGTGAAAGGGTTTAATTGTGAATTTTAAAGGTGAATTTCAGCATAGAAAAGTGGGTTCCAAACGCATAAAAATCACAATTCACCAAGTATTAAAAGCCCTCAAGATATCAAATCCATTCTCATTTGTCCCCTACAGCATCGAGCAACCATCTCCACAGCACGATTTTCAAATTTAGAGAGAGAAATTGGGAGAAAATTGGTAGCGTTGTGCTCCTGGACTGGCTGCGTTGTGCATAGTCTTCAGGCATTGCGCTCCTAGAAGAGGAGGCGTTGCACTCCTCCCACAGGCGCTACGCACCTACCTGAATTGCTCAGTGAGCTCCAAAATGAAGTGCCATCGCTCTAAATCTTCAACATTGGTTGCCTTCACCCTCGAGCAAGTAAGTAACACCTTATTACCATCTCCTAGCATTCCTCAAGTCAAATTTACATTGTGTTTGAAGGTTCTATAAAAACTTTGGTGTTTTCTTTTTTATAAACCCTAGTTCCACTCCTGATTTTCAATTACACTTCGTAAGACTTCCACCTACCCTTACCACATTACAATTAACCTTTCCCACCCTATTTCACTATATCCCTTTCCCCAAAGCCCTTTATCACCGAAACCCTCAGACCTACGTATTTCAATTTCCTAGGCTCTCAAATCCTCATACTTGTAATAGAATTCCTATTCCCAAATCCCACAACATTTCTACTCCCTGTCACCTCCCTCAATTCAATAATCCCTTCCCCCATCTCCCTAGGGTTTCTAGCCAAGACACTATGGAAGAAAAAAAACTGAGAATTCAGTGAGGAAGAAGAAAGGGAAGGGTGGAGGCCACACAAAGGAGGTAGGATCCTCAGACTTGAACCTACAAACGTCAAAGAACTCATGCCATGTCCCATGGCTGTGACATGTTTCAAGCATGTAGGATTCTTTGACTTTTGTGAAAAAATACAAAGGGTCCAACATCACCCTGTTTTGTGCAGGCTTTTCATCTTTAATATTCATGAAAACCAGGTAACCCTTGTTGGTGTCACTTTCATAGTATCCTCAACCATCATAGCAAATGCCACTGGAATTCTGAAATACTTGGAAGATCATTACTATGAGCCATACATTAAGCCAAGGTACAAGAATGAAGGAAAGAAGGTTTTTAGTTTCTCTTAACTCCTGGAAAGGTATGCCCCCATGATGAAAATAATCATGAAGTAATTTTCTTGTGAAGGAATGTTCTCTAAACTCTACACCTACCATATTAGGTTATCATTGCACTTCAAAAGGTTCAAAATGCTCAAAATACCTTATTATCTCTTCACGAAAATTGACAAAATGGCATACATTGTTCAAAAGAGAGATTATGACTAGCATATGAAAAGTATTTTTCACCACTCTCTCATCAAGATAATTTTCCTCCATCACCTTAATCAATTGAACATCTCATGGCACACTTTCATAGTTAATGACATTTTTACTGCTCCACCAATTCATCATGCTCAAGTTGTTCCTCCACCATCTCATCCTTCCACATCCATTCCTCTATCTCAGCTCACAGTACCTAATTCTACATCAACTCAAACTACTTCACCCATTTCACCACCGTCATCACCATTTCACACTCAAATTGGGTCATCTAGCCTGGCTAATATTAGTGAGCTTCAAAATACCAAAGTGGCCGAGATAGAGACATTGGAAAAAACATATCAGAAAGGTCATAGGAAAGTGTTTGATCCACAAATTGTGGAAGGGGCCTTGCCTTCTTCATCGGCAAAGCAGGTAGACAAAGGAAAGAAAAAGATGACAGAGGCAGAAATTCAGGAAGAGATCATGCATAAGGAGGAAAATCTTCACGAGACAGAAATGGATTTTGACCTTGTTGAATTCAATCATCAAGATGATTATGAGATCACTACCATAGTCATCAAGGAAAAATAAGTCAAGATTAGAGAGCAAAAAACTGATCTTAATAGATCTAAATTTGTCATTACCTTTCTTGAGCAGGAGAACCAGCAACTAAAGACCAAACACTTCATTGATGAAGTGAAATTCGTCAAATCTCAAAGAGAGGAAGAAAAATCTAAAGCCTTGCTTGAAGAGACACTAGAAAAAAATGGTGTGCTAGATGAACCAAAATAACAAGTGCCAATAAGAAGGCCAAGGACTAGAGGTTTGAAAAGATCCCTAGAACTAGAAAGGTAGAAAGAAAGAGAACTAGAAGATGAGGTCACCCTTAATGAGAAATTTGCAGTTGTAATCAATGAGAATAAAGAAAGTTGGCTTCAGACAATAAATGACCACCTTGAGAAGCTGTTGAAAAGGGCTAAGAAAAAAATTGATATTCAGAGAAGGATGGCAAAGCATTATGCCAAGAGAAACAAAATTGAAACATCAAAATTTAAGAAATCCAATGCAAAAATTGAAACCCTAACCATGCAAGAAGAGAAAATAAGGCTTGATATCGTTGTTGAAGCCTCACTCCATGCCTAACCCTTATCATCAGTTACCATTCAGCAAAGTTTGACAAGTTTTGATACACTTTTGCAAATTATTCAAGTTTTTGTGCATTCCTTGACAGTCATGTGACAGTTGGACTGTCAAGAGTGTAGCGCCCTAGGCGTTGTGCTCATGTTTGAGGCATATTTTGGTCAAAAGAACACCACCATTGGATTCAGAGCAGGGAAAACACGCAGTTAAACCACTTTTCTAGTCCTGTTTGGTCAAGCTAGAAGGTTTAAAAGTCAAAAAACACTCGGAAAATCACATTTTTGCCTCCTTTTTCACCTTGGCGCTGCGCTCGTGATCAGTCTTAGGAGAATCACTTTTTGGGAGGTCAAATCAATTCAACTTTGCAAACCAAGCACAGATCTAGAAATTATACTAGATAATAATTCTAATGAGCTATCCTGAGCTCAGTTTGGACACATGCAACCCATCCAAAACTCAACTTCAAGATGGAGGGCGCTCCTGACATTGGCACTATGCACCTGACACTGGCATTGCGCTCCCGACCAACGTCTGATTTTTCTGAGTTTTCTCTACAATTTTGATTTTCACCGTGAGAAATCATGTTTTTACTTAGGTAATTGATGGAATTAAATGTTATTATGGTGTTTTTACACTTACCTAGGGTAAATACATTAGGTGAAAATCTTTAATGACATGTAATGAATCAGTTTGCAAAATTGAGGGATGACTCAGTTTTACCTCCTTACACTCTAGGTATTCAGCTAATGTTTTGGTGGAACTGCTCCTCGTATCATGGATTCGACCCCTGAGGTTGAGAGAGGTTGTTTGAGGTCTATATCATGTACTTTCTGACTCATTACAAAGGTTGGATGTTGATGCATTGATCAAAGAATCTAGTGTAATCTATTTGGCAGGAAATTAAAGAAAAAGTTGTAGCTATTTCTTTGGGATACTCGTGGTATGAAATTTTAGCATTCTTTTCTCTTACGTCTCATTATGTATGAATGTTTTGTTTCATGATCCATTTTCATATCTATGATATGTTGGTTTTCAATTTAATAAGCAGAATTCATCTTTCATGCTATGTCTTTGGGAAAACCTTCATAGTTTATTCATCTTCTTCAGTTTAGAAAGAATGCATGCTTAGCCTTTCTCTTTCTAGCTCCTCACCTGTCTGATTCATCCCACTTAAGAAACCCTAAAGTGTTATTTTTTTTCCTACCTTTCCCCATTGAATCTCTACAACCCTAATCCTATTTTCCCAGACCTAACCTCTTTGACCTAATCCTTACCCAACAACATAAATCAACCAATCAAACCCCTGTACTCATACCTAGCCTAAAATCCTAATTCATCCAGCCCTCTTGGCTGTGATTTTGTGGAGAGATCCCTCTCTGATTTGGTAGGGCTAGCTACCAAGCTAAAATATTAGTTTGTGGTTACCTCTGTTGAGATTTCTTCTTTATCCTTATAGATCTGGCGACATGATAACATATTGGTGTTGTTGCTGGGGAGGCGAAAAGACAAATCTTCCCTAGGAAAGAACAACAAAGATCAGATCTGATTTTTGATGGTGAACAACAATCAGGCACAAGAAGGCTCTGCATCATTCACCTCGCGACTCTAGTGTCGAAAAATCCCAAGGTTTAGAATTTTTATGGCAACTCCACTCTTCAAGAACCAGTAGTCTAAAAAAATTCCTGGTGACTTCATTGTTGTCAAAATGGATTCGATTGCTCGAAGGTATGCTCCTATGAATCGATCTCATATTCCTAGTTTTCCGAACCATATTCCTTGTATATATTAGCAATCAAGACTGTCAAAATTTAAGGTTCGGGACAGTGAATATGTTATTTTGCATTTGGTAAAATTTATTTTGCACATTCACAGACTAAATATTGAGTTCTTGAAGATTGTATGATGAAGATGTTTATGGCTACCTTGGAGGAAAAAGCGAGATCATGGTATGAGAGACTACCATAAAGGACTTTCATTTAGTTTTCTTTCAACATTATCAAAGCTCTAATTCTTCCTTGTCAATGATTGATGGTTTTTGTGATACCTATGATAATTTAATTAAGTTTCTTGAAAATGTGTATGGGGATGAAGAGTGTCCAGATGATGAGATCATAGAAGCCCTATATGATTTTTCCTCGCAACAAGAATTAGTAGTTTCCTCCTTGGATGAAAATGACCAGGACCAAGAAAGATAAATGCTTATTCCTGATCTTGAAAATGAAAATCATCAAGCCAATTTTAACTGCTATAAAAATCAATTTTCTCCTCTATCTGAAGGTGAGATAGATCAGCTCCTGAAAATTCATGTTACAGCCCAAGCTAATGCAATTTTGCATTGTTCACATAGTTAAGAATGTGTTATTGAAACTTCTTCCATCATTGAAAATGAAAATATGAGTTTAAATTGTGACAGTCATGAAACTGATGAAACTATATGGGATTTTGTTGTGAGTAAGCCAATTTGTGATGATTATTTCCTGCAAAGAGATCAACTAACAGGGCCTATTTTCTTTCATGAAGATGATAGGGTTGTCATGTTTAAAAATGTTGAAGAATGTTTTCTATTCAAGGATGATTTAGAATATGAATTTGAAGAGTATGAACCTAAGATAGAAAACGTGCAAGAGATAGAGTCATATTTTCCCATGCTTGAGGAAATTACAGCCAACACTTAGAGAGCATAAAGACATACTTCCCTATGCCTTCCTATGGATAAACAACCAAGTGTTATTTCCGATCAGAATGAAGAGTGTGCTTGTGGTTTTGATGGATCTCAGGACGAGGTAACATTTCATAATTTTGAATATCCTTTTACTGATTTTCTACAGTTAGCAGGAAAGATGTATTTTCTTATTTTCATGGACTAGAAGCACATGTTCAGTGGACACTTGGAGTGGCCTAGTTTTTGTTTTTTCTGCCTGTTCGAGGAAAGTGAGAGAAAAATTTCATTAAGTAGCCATATTTTGGATTGGTTACACTGGAAGGATCATTTCTCCTAATCAAAAATTGCGCAGGAAATTAGAGTAGGTTGTTATCATTTCAATTTGATTTCATTTCATTTTCAGCAGCAAGTTTCTTTCAATTTCAGTTTTCTGCAAAGTGTGAAGTAGAGAATCACTGAGGCTTGGAGCCCAAGGTGAAGGCCATGGAGTTTCACTGATTTTCTGCTATTTTCAAAGTTCAGTTTTCACTCAAGTAAGTCAGTATTGAGTCAAGTTTCATTCATTTGAATTTTTCTTGAGTCATTCTATTTTTCTAAGTTATCAGTTTTCAGTCATGTTATTACTTTGTGTTTTTTACCATATTGGCTGAATGAATAAGGCACTGGTCTGCAAAATCCAGAGTTCTATGGTTCTTAACACATCTTTCAGAGTTATGATCCCTAATAAGGCCAATGTTAGTGTCAGTATTTTCATCCTTCCATCAGTGATCAAAAATCATTTTTTTATATCGTTTAAGGTGTCCCACTCAGAAATTTTTTTATCATTCCACTAGGTCATGCAAAAAATTAGTCACTAATGGTAGCCCTAGTATAAAAACATCAATCCTCCTCAAATTTGATTATTTTCTGGCATATTTTCATACCCTGCTAATTGTATATCATCCATAAAGTCAAAATCATCATTTCATCACATCAGTCATGCCATTATGAAGTTTAGTCCTTCAAGGTCTCATTAGGTCTTTCAGGGTTTTTCAAGATTTCCATTAGGATTTTAGGGTTTTTCAAGGTCCAATAAACACACCATTTTGATTGCATAAAGGCAGAAAAGTAATAGAGTGAATAAAATAACATCTCTTTACTATGTAAAGATGATTTGCAAAGATGTAATTATGATTCCAAAGTTGTGATTTCCATCCTAAAATGTAACTATTGTTGGTGTCACTTGTTGGTAACCATTGTTGGTGTCACTTTCACAGTATCTTTAGCCATCATAGTAGTTGCCACTGGAATTCCAAATGTTGGTGAAAAGTGGTACAAGGCAAAGGAATTGGAAGATCATTATTATGAGCCACACATCAAGCCAAGGTACAAGAATGAAGGAAAGAAGGTTTTTCCTTTATCTTACCTCCTGGAAAGGTATGCCCCCATGATGAAAATCATCATGAAGTACTTTTTTTATGAAGGAAGGTTCTCTAGACTCTACACCTACCATATCCGATTATTAATGCACTTCACAAGGGTCAAAATGCTCAACCTACCTTATTATCTCTTCAGCAAAATTGACAAAATGGCATACATTGTGCAAAAGAGAGATTATGACTAGCAGATGAAAAGTATTTTTCACTAATATCTCATTAATATCATTGTCCTCCATTACCTCAATCAATTGAACATCTCATGGTACACTTTCATAGCTAATGACATATTTACTGCTCCACCAATTCAACATGCTCAAGCTCTGCCTCCACCATTTCATCCTTCCACATTCATTCCTCCATCTCAACTCACAATACCTACTTCTACATTAGCTCAAACTACTTCACCCATTTCACCACCATCATCATCATTTCGCACTCATATTGGGTCATCTAGCATGGCTAAGATTAGTGAGCTTCAAAAGAACAAAGTGGTTGAGATAGATACATTGGAAAAAACATATCAGGGAGGTCATAGGCAAGTGTTTTCTCCATATATCTTGGAAGGGGCCTTGCCTTCTTCATCGACAAAGCAAGTAGACAAAGGAAAGCATAAGATGGTAGAGGCAGATATTCAAGTAGAGATCAGGCATGAGGAGGAAAATATTCATGAGACAGAAATGGAGTTTGACCTTTTTGACTTGGATCAGCATGATGATTATGAGATCACTAGCATAGTCATCAAGGAAAAATAATCCAATATTATAGAGCTACAAACTAATCTTAATAGATCTAAATTTTTCATTAACTTTCTTGAGTAGGAGAACCAGCAGCGAAAGACCAAACACTTCATTGATCAAGCGAAATTTATCAAAGCTCAAGGAGACACAGAAAAATCTAAAGTCTTGCTTGAAGAGACACTATAAAAATATAGTGTGCTAGATGAACCAGAAGAACAAGTGCCCAAGAATAAGGCCAAGGACTAGAGGTATGAAAATAACCCTAGAAATAGAAAGGCATAAATAAATAGAACTAGCAGATGAGGTCACTCTTAATGAGAAATTTTCAGTTGTAATCAATGAGAATAAAGAAATTTGGCTTCATACAATAAACGACCACCTTGAGAAGCTGTTAAAAAGGACCAAGAAAAACAATGATATTTAGAGAAGGATGGGAAAGCATTATTCCAAGAGAAACAAAATTGCAAGGACAAAACTTAAGAAAGGCAATGCAAAAATTGAAACCCTAACCATGAAAGAAGAGAAATTAAGGCTTGATATCCTTGTTGAAGCCTCATTCCATGCCTAACCCTTATCATCAGTTACCATTCATAAAATTTTGACAAGTTTTTGTGCATTCCTTGACAGTCATGTAACATTTGGACTGTCAGGAGCGCAGCGCCCTAGGCGTTGTGCTTTTGTTTGAGGCATATTTTGGTCAAAATATGACCACCATTGGATTCAGAGCAGGGAAAACATGCAATTCAACCACATTTCCAGTATTTTTTGGTCAAACTGGCAGGTGAAAAAGTCAAAAAACACTCATAAAATCATAGTTTTGCCTCCTTTTTCATCTTGGAACTGTGCTCCTGATTAGTCTTGGGAGAATCACTTTTTGGGAGGTAAAATCAAGTCAAATGTGCAAACCAAGCACATATATAGAAAGTATATTAGATAAGTGTTCCAATGAGCTATCTGGAGCTCATTTTGGAGACCTGAAACCGATCCAAAACTCAACTGCAAGATGGACGGCGCTCCTGACACTGGCGACGCACACCTGACACTGGCGCTGCGTTCCTGACCAGTGTCTGATTTTTCTGAGTTTTCTCTGCAATTTTGATTTTCACCTTGAGAAATCATGTTTTTACTTATGTAATGTATGGAAGTAAATGTAATTATGGTGTTTTTACACTTACCTATGGTAAATACATTAGATGAAAAGCTTTGATGACATGTAATGAATCAGTTTGCAAAAAGTGAGGGATGAGTCAATTTGACCTCCCTACACTCTAGGTATTCAGCTAAGTTTTTGGTGGAGCTGCTCCTCCTCTCATGGATTCGATCCCTAAGGTTGAGAGAGGTCTTTTTAGGTCTATATCATATAATTTTTTACTCATTACATAGGTTGTATGTTGATACATTGATAAAAGACTCTAGTGTAATCTATTTGGCAGGAAATTAATGAAAAGGTTGCAGCTATTTCTCTGGGATACCTGTGGTATGAAAATTTAGCATTGTTTTCTCTTATGTCTCATTATGTATGAATGTTTTGTTTCATGATCCATTTTCATCTCTATGATATTTTGGTTTTTAATTTAATAAGCAGAATTCATATTTGATGCTATGTCTTTGGGAAAACCTTCATAGTTTGTTCATATTCTTCAGTTTGGAAAGAATTCATGCTTAGCCTTGCTCCTTATAGCTCCTCACCTGTTTGATCCATCCAACTTAAGAAACCCAAAAGTGTTAGGTTTTATGCCTACCTTGCCCCATTGAATCTCTGCAACCCTAATCCTATTGTTGGACATTGGGTTCAACGCTCCCCGTGTGTTTCGCAACATGGACTAACCACCTCTCGTGGATCCTAACTCTGGCGATTGTAGCGGAAACTAACACCTGCAGGTTTTGGTCTAACAGCAATCATGATTCCAACAAGTGGTATCAGAGCGACAAGTTTCGAGTTCGAAACTCACCCGGCTCGCGTTGGGGGGGAGATTGTTGGACATTGGGTTCAACGCTCCCCGTGTGTTTCGCGACATGGACTAACCGCCTCTCGTGGATCCTAACTCTGGTGATTGTAGCGGAGACTAACGCCTGCGGGTTTTGGTCTAATGGAAATCATGATTCCAACAAACGTAGGTTTTAACCCTATATAGAAATTATCTGCAAACAAATATTAGAGACAGAAAATAAACAGTAGCGAGAGCATAAAACATAAAACAGATAAACATAGAGATATTCCCCTGGATCTCAAATCGGGACAACCAGCTTGATTTTTCATTATATTCCTTTTAGTGTTACAACACATATATATATACATGTCGAAGCATACATAAACCCCAATCCATTAACCCTGGATTAGAACATAATCGTAGTTCCCTTGACCAGATCTACAAAATACCAGGGGCCGAAAACCATCGTACCCCAAAACCATGTGAAAACCCAACATTCTACCACTTGTTGTTTTCTTTCCGCAGGGAGCCACAGGAGAGCTTAGTCATTAGCCCAGTTCTGCAACACCCATTGTTTCTCTACACCAAGAGAACTTCTGAGTGCTTACAGACTTCGTCAATGCATCTGCAACATTCTTTAAAGTGTCCACCTTTACCAGCAACACCCTTTTAGCCTCAACCATATCTCTCACAAATTGATATTGAACATCAGTGTGCTCTGTCTTTGGATAAGCACGGTTCTTAGCCAAGAAAATTTCACTTTGGCTATCACAATCTATCGTTATAGCTTTTTGCACCAATCCCATACTTGAACACAATATCTACAAGCAAACTGCTTCCTTGCTTGCATGATTGGCTGCAATGTATTCACCCTCTGTAGTTGAAAGAGCCACTACAGACTGCCTTTTACTCATCCAAATGACTGCACCTCCAAATAGGCTAAACACATACCCACTTGTAGATCTTCTTTGGTCTAGATCTCTAGCCCAGTCTGCATCAACAAAACCACGAATGTCCAACACTCTTTCCAATCCTTGTCCTCCCTAGTAGCACAAGCCATAATCACTAGTGCCACGTAAATATCTAAAAACTCGCTTCACTGTTGTCCAATGCTCCTTCCCTGGGTTTGACATAAACCTTCAATACTCCCACTGCATGTGTAATGTCTGGTCTAGTACAGACCATTGCATACATCAAGCTACCCACTGCACTTGCATATGGAACACGAGACATATCCTCCTCTTCTTCTTGTGCCTTGGGACACTTTTCAGTAGACAACTTTGTACCTAAAAGAATCAGAACATTCACCGATTTACTATCCTGCATATTGAACCTCTGAAATACAGTCTTGACATACTTCCTTTGGTTTAACCAGAGCTTCCTCTTTTCCCGATCTCTCTTAATTTCCATGCCCAAAATATAGTTTGCAGCACCAAGATCCTTCATGTCGAATTTGGAGAACAGTTGGATCTTCAAATCTTGGATAATTTCTTTTTCATTTCCTATCAACAACATATCATCCACATACAAGACAAAATAAATAATATGATCACCAATTAATTTAAAATAAACACAGTGATCCTCCTTGCTTCTACCAAATCCAAGTCCTCGTATGTAGGTATCAAATTTCTGATACCACATCCTTGGTGATTGTTTTAACCCATACAAAGACTTCTTTAACCTGCATACTAGTTATTTCTTCCCCTTCACCATAAATCCTTCAGGTTTTTTCATGTAGATCTCCTCTTCCAGATCCCCGTGAAGAAATTTTTTCTTCGCATCCATCTGTTCTACCTCAAAATCAAATGCAGCAGCAACAGATAAAATTAATCTAATAGAATTAACTTTGGCAACAGGAGAAAAAATATCACCAAAATAAATTCCCGGCACCTGGGAATAACCTTTTTCTACCAACCAAGCTTTGTATTTATCCACCTTGCCTTCTACATTCATCTTCTTCTTAAACACCCATTTTCTACCGATGGGCTTCCTTCCAGCCGACAACTCCACTAGATCCCATGCCTCATTTTTACGCAAGGATGTCATTTCATCAACCATGGCCCCCTTCCAGAGTTTTCCATCCTCTAAATCTACTGCCTCCCTGACAGTTCTAGGATATCATCAGTTATAGTTAAAGAAAAATTTTAACAAAAAGCAGATGGACTATACCTTTCTGGTTGTCTTCTTTGATGAGATGATCTTCTCACAGCTAGAGTTTGTGGCTCTTCCTCTTCTGAGTCTTCTTCTGTTGTAGATTCTTATTCATCCTCCTTTAGCTCAAAATCTATCTTCTCAGGTTCCTTTGGTAGGACTTCATGTTTAACAACATCTTTCACCTCTCTAAACACCACATCTCGGCTATACACAACCTTCCTTCTTTCTGGGTTCCAAAGCTTGTAACCCTTGAAACCATCCTTATACCCAATAAAGATGCACCTTTTAGATTTATTATCCAACTTGGTCCTTTTCTCCTTTGGAACATGTACATATGCATCACAACCAAATACCCTCAGATGTGAAAGAGAGGATTTCTTACTAGTCCATACCTCATGTGGAGGCTTATCATCCAACGTTGATGAAGGTGATCTGTTAACCAAGTAACATGTAGTCTCCATTGCCTCTACCCAAAATTCTTGTCCTAACCCAGTACCACTGAGCATGCTTCTTGCCTTTTCCATCAGAGTTTTGTTCATTCTTTCTGCAACTCCATTTTGTTGAGGTGTGTATGGAGTAGTCTTCTGCCGTGATATACCAGACTTCTTACAAAACTCTTCAAATTCCTTCTTGCAGAACTCCCCACCATTATCTATCCTCAGCACCTTTATCTTATTCTCTGTTTGGTTTTCCACCAGAGCCTTAAATTATTTAAATCTGTCAAAGACTTCAGATTTCTTCCTCAAGAAATATATCCATGTATTCCTTTAGAAGTCATCTATGAATGAAACACAGTACATAGACTTACACAGTGATGGAACCGACACAGGTCCAAACACATCACTATGCACAAGCTCTAATATCGTGTTCGCCCTCTTAGCACAAGAAGGAAAAATCACCTGATTATGCTTCCCATATACACAATGTTCACAGAAATCTAAATCCAGAGAGCTATTAGACATACCTTCTACCATACCATTTCTATGCAGTAGCATGGTATTTTCTCCAGAGACCGCTAGGCTTTTTGCTCCACTTTCGGGAACCACAGAACTGTTTCACCCAACAATAAAATTGTTGCCCTGAAGCTTGTACAGAGTTCCAATCCGAACTCCCCGCATTAATACCAGTGCTCCCCAAACCATCTTATAGGTATCTTTCTCGAACACTGTTTTTACAGCTGCATCATCCATCTTGCTTACAGAAATCAGATTTCTGGCCAATGCAGGAATGTGCAGAACACTAGGAAGTTTTCTAATCCTTCCACCTTGCAGCTTCAGCTTGACTTTTCCACGTCCGATGATTCTAGCCTTCCTATCATCCCCTAGGAATACATCACTTCCATCATATTTCTCATACTAGCAGAACCACTCCCTATGGGGAGTGAAGTGAAAGGATGCACCCGATTCAATCAACCATGACTCATGATCTACATGTGTATTTGAAGAAGAAGCCAAATACACATCCCCACCTTCATCCGAGGTGGTTTTTGCCTCTACAAAAGGAGCATCATGAGATCCCTTTCCTTCCTCAAGAGCTTTAGATCTACAGTCCTTTTTGTAGTGCCCTTCCTTTCCACATTTCCAGCACACCTTTACAAAATTTCCATGATATTTAGATCTCCCTCTAGATTTAGATCTCCTACTCGAAACCTTATTCTTGTTTCTGTTCTGGGACCTTCCTCGTATAGATAAGGCATCTCCATTTTGACCCTCCATATTTCTCCATCTCATTTCCTCCGACAACAAGGCTGAGACAATATCATCAAAATTCATGGTAGTTGTATTGCTACCTATTGCAATAACCAGACTATCCCATGATTCTAGTAGAGAACACAACAAACTGATGCACTTATCTTCATCTGATATTTTAATATCAACAGATGACAACTGACTTACCATAGTATTGAAGGCATTTAGATGCTCTGTCACTGAGTCTCCATCCTTCATCCTTAGGTTATACAGCTTCTTCCACAGGAACAATTTATTCACCAGAGACTTATATTGGTACAAAGTCCCAAGTTTGTCCCACAAATTCTTCATCGTAGCTTCCCCATATACATTAAATAATATTGAATCTAAGACACACAATCGTATTGTGCTCTTTACCTTCTGATCCAGCTTCTTCCAGTCTTCATCTGACATTGTCGTTGGTTTAGTACCCAGATATATCACGATCCACTGATATTTATCCACCTGCAAATCCTCCATCTTGAGCTTCCACAACTCAAAAATTTGACCATTAAATTTCTCGATCTCTATTTTCCCGCCGCTTGCCATCTTCTTTCACTGCAAGAATCGATCTTGCAGATCTCCCACTGAACAGGGTCTACCTCAGGCCCGAGCAAAAAAACCCCTCAGCAGCAAAGGCGTCCCCCTGAATCTGAAACTGCTCCGATACCAAATGTAGGTTTTAACCCTGTACAGAAATTAGCTGCAAACGAATCTTAAAGACAGAAAATAAACATTAGCGAGAGCATAAAACATAAAACAGATAAACGTAGAGATATTCCCCTGGATCCCAAATCGGGACGACCAGCTTGATTTTTCATTATATTGCTTTTAGTGTTACAATACATATATATACATGCCGAAGCATACATAAACCCCAATACAATAACCCTGGATTAGAACATAACCGTAGTTCCCTTGACCGAATCTACAAAATATCAGGGGCCAAAAACCATCGTACCCAAAAAACATGTGCAAACCCATGCACAAAACCATGGGTGAATCCGCCCACCAAAAAATAAGGACCAAAAAAAAAATTTGGGGCATTGCCTCGGACCCCAATAGGGGGGGCTATCGCCCCCCCATGACCCCCCCCGCGTGTGATTAGTCGTGGAAAGAATATAACACATACCCAACATTTTCCCTGACCTAATCATCATCCAATAACCCAAATCAACAAATCAAACCCCTGTACTTGTTTATTCAATTTAGTTTCCTAAATTACTTCCATAAATTATCAACTAGGGTTTGTATACTGATGAAGTGTAGGTGTACTATATGTACTTAGCTAACCTTTTTCTTACTTTGTTGTTGTATTTTATGTTGTTTTTGGGGGGTTTTATGTTCCTTGATGTCTAAGAATGTTAATATAAAAGTATGGAAATAATTAAATGAATCTAATAAACTTTTAAAAATAAATAAAAGGAAGTTTTCCTAAATTAATCTATTTTTCATAAAAAGAAATCAAAAAATTGTTGACTAGTTAAAAACCTAATTTGGAAAACAAAGCATTTAGTTGATCTTATTGTTAGTCTTATTCCATGGATCTAAGTCTAAGAATGAAATTTCAATGCTTGAAAGTAAAGACAGAAAATGAAATCAACTAATGTACTTCAAGTTACTCCAGCATTCAATTTTGAAGTCTAACCTTCTTGAAATGATGTATTAAGCAACTTTCTATACTTTAACTCCTAATGTCCTAAAACAGTAAGCAAAAAAAAACATCTAATATATCTTTAGCTACTCCAACATTTAATTTTGAAGCGTGATATTCTTGAAATGGTGTCAAGCAACCAATTACACTCGATGATTTATAAAATCAAATAAATCATGCAAAACGTAACTCATTAATTGCATTCATTAAACATTCAATCATCCAATTTAGGAAGTATGACTGAATCAATCTTCTTGGAATGATCTTTAGGAATATTAGTGATACAACTAAGTGAGGATCTGAAAGCAAAATGTGAAAGCATAAACAACTAATTTATATTTGACTTTCTTCAATCATTCAATATGAAGCATTACCCTCTTGAAGTGTTGTTTAAGAATTCAATTACACCTTAGTTTCTAAATTCCTAGAAAGTAAATTACAATATGCTGAGTAAATTCAATCATTGTATGATTTATACATTCAACCATTCAATTTAGGATCGTCATCATCTTGAAATGGTTTTTAGGAACATCCATGAACACAGTTAATTGACAATCATATTCTAAGAAAATGAATGATAAAACAGTAAGGAAAACAGATTTATCTATCTTCTCGAAATATCTTGGAAGATAAAAGTTGCACATTTATGATTTATCATTATGCTATTTCTCAAAAACTGAAATGAAGCATGAACCTGATTAGAAAATAGAATTGCTGAAAAATAGAGTAATGAAATTAAACTAAAAACATAAATGAAAAACCTCCTTCAGATGCAAGGGCCCTATGCAACTGATGTGGTTGAACTGCTAACTGATTAAGGATGTAATCAAGCAATCATTGGCAGCATAAAATTTGTATTATAAAAGAGTGAATTCGGAATATAGAGTATCAGATAAAATCCTGAGTTTAACACTAAAATTATGAACTGTCTTTTCGGTTCTATGCAACCGATATTTAAAGAAAAATTGCATAATTGTTTATGAGTAAAACTAGCTACAAGTGGCTATTATAATTGTAATAGGGCTATTGGACTCCTTGATTTTCTACCAAGATAAAATCAAGAGTCATGTTGATTTCTACTAACGTACTTTGACTCCATCTTTGACCATGAGTTTAGGCTCGCTTTTTTGTCGATCTGGACCAAGTGAGTAGGATAGAATCCATGTAGGCATGATTCTGGAAACACCCATGTGGCCCAATTCCTCAGTTGACACCTGGAACCTGCTAAACCATGAGACTGACTATGGAACACACAGTTAGCTGCAAAACATACTGCATTCTATAGCTAAATTGCAAAAATCTATCCAAATAGCAAGAGAGTTGGCGCGGCCTCTTTGAAGGATTTTCCCCATTGGCGCGTGTGATGAACTGGCTTCCCGCGCCAATGTAAAAAGGGGTGTTTTTATGGTTTTTTGCAAGGAGATGTCTTCAGGTCAATTGAATCTCATGTTCAGAGGAGTGCAATGAAGGTGGATTCAAGGCATGACATTGCTCACAGGTCACGGAATGAGCCCTCCAATGTGCGGGACGGAAAATGGTAGGGACGGTGACAAATTACTGTGTAACAGATGCCCCCTAAAGCATGAGGCCCGAGAGACAGAGAGGGGTGAAATGCTTTGCGAGAACGTGTCCAACAAAAAATTCCAGCGTCGGAAAACCTGCGTGAAGAAGTACAACTGATATCTCAAGTACATGATGTATATGCGTGGTATGGGCGCAGCCATCCGTAACAGAGTATACAATAATGCAGATCCAAGGTATGGACGCAGCCATCCAGAGAGGATCGATAAATAGACTCAAGCATGGTCGTAGCCATCCAGTCAGTGAGTCATGTAACTAATCAGAATAATCCACAAAATCGCAGCCTAGATGATAACAGACAGAAATCCAGGGTCTTGCGCTCCATCTCGACCCGAACAAAGTACAAGTTCAAGCATGTGAATATGTGAGCTGAAGTCGAACATGCAAGAACAACGTCTGATTACCATCCAATGATGAAAACTGTTAACAGACGCGAGAGGTACCACCAATGATGACAATGGCCCTCAAGGTACTATAGGTACAATCTACGGCATGCGAATCAAATGAGTTGGCGTCGAACACCCGCAGAATCACTCGATCGGAGGCCAATGATGAAAACCTCTCGTCGAATGCGAAGAACCTGCCATTGAGGCATGCAGGCTCCAAGGTACTAGAAGGGAGTCTCTAGACCAACTTCCCAGATAATGAGCTGGAGTCGACAGGAAGTGACCTTGATCGAAGGTGGGCCATAGTGTTTCCCACATCATCGACGCGAGACAAAGGAACATAATGTGTTTGTGAATCAAGATCATATGAGAATCAGAGGAAGGTTGATATTTGCAGAGGTCAATTTCTCTTGAACATATTTGTGGCACGACAGTGAATTTGACAGTATTTGACATCAACAGATCAGAGGTCATGGTGACGAGGCAAAGAGCATATGAGAGGTCAAAAAGGATTACCCAAACCCACGGAGGCAAGTGAAAAAACGAGATGAGATATCCCCAACCCGACACGAATGCAGACAAGTGCCATGTTTAAGAGCGACATACTACCGACACGACAATGATGTTGGTTCCATTTTTCCCCACCATTTCGGCGAGTACCTCTTTATTTTTACACAAGCTTGAAGAGGATACCATATGCTTGATGTATAAGCCCATCCTAGTACATTTTACGAGCCCTAGGAAGGAGCGACTCGAGTAACGTCATTTCGACTGAGTCCGATGTCATCAGGGTTTAACGAGTCTGACAAAGGAAGAACTCGGCGTCTTTTCATGTTTAGAGAGTTTGAAAAGACAGCAAAAAGTAAACTCCAAAGGTCCCTTTTCGTAAATAGTTTCCCAGACCCGAAAAGGTAGAAAACAATATCTGAGAAAACCTCCTAGTCGCAATAGGCTAGGGTATTCCTTTTTCGTAAATAATCTATCCCAGCCCGAAAAAGGGGTAAACGTATACTGGGTAGATGTCGTTTCGTGTCCACTTTAACGAGATCGAAACGACAAGGGCCTCGGCAATCTTTTCATGTTTATAGAGTCAGAAAAGAGCTGAAAGATGACTCCTCCTAGAGGAACGAGTGGTATTAAGGGTAGCAACTGGTTCCGGTAATGATGGAACTGCTCTGAACAAATAAAGGTTAAGAGGCTAGCTACAAGACCACTCATCGCAGCGGTTCCTCAGGAATGGGTGAAACAACCAAGTGAAGGCATATGATCGGCCAAGCAGATAGTGACGATGGAGTGAGAAAACCAAGGCTCATCTGGCAAAAACAAACTGATAAAATGACAATCACAAGAGGTAAAATGGGGATGGTTTCATTTTTACACAAGCTTGAAATCAGGAAACTCTGCTTGAAGTTGGTTTCATTTTTACACAAGCTGGAAACAAAGGTAAACTATGATTGAAACTAGTTTCATTTTTACACAAGCTTGAAACGGAAAAAAACTATGCTTGAAAAATTAAGCATGCCCCCAGCATGGTGACTCAATTCGAGGTACATGCCCCCTAGGCTTCAGTCCATATGAAAGGCAAAGGGAGTGAAGGTTCAAGTTGCGAGATCAAGAGAAATACTCGACTGGGATTTTACGAGAAATTATCAAAGACTCGAATTGAACAGGAAAGTGTTTCATTATTTTAACGAGGTTGACACATTAAAAGAACTATCCTTAGCACCTTGTTTCATGGTTTAAGGAGCTTGACACAAGAAAACAAACTATGCTCCGACCAGCTTGTTTCATTTTTTAAGGAGCTTGACACAAGAAAATGAACTCTGCTCCGACAACCTTGTTTCATTTTTTAAGGAGCTTGACACAAGACAAGGAACTTTGCTCCGACAACCTCATCATAATGAACAAGAAGTCATCGCTTCCAAGAGTTCCACTCCCGATGGAAGGAAAACATCCTGGAAGTCAGGACCCAATTCCCCCAGCACTTGATGCACGACGGCATCATCACTGAGCACAGGCACGGGGTAGGTAGCCACATAGTTGACCTGCGGTGGGGCAAATACAACAGGTGGATAAAAACCAGGAAGGGATGATGGCGAGCCAGCTACCACACCAGGACCAAAGAACGAAATCTGATCAATGGTCACGATCCGTCCTTCATGCGGAAAATAAACCACACGAAAAAGGGAGGAGACAAGCGCTCCCATGGCATAGGTGTAATCGCGCCCCAAGAGCAGATTAAAATTCAAGGGGCCTGGAACAACCATCATGTCCATATGGACGGTTTTACCTCCCAAAGTAACAGGTAACCTTGGAAGGATCCCTAAGGATTGACTCGTTCTTCTGTTAAATGCCAACAAATTCTGCGTAACAGGCGCAAGCGGCGGCGAACCAAAAGCTTGCCAAGTAGTTGAGGATAGAACACTAACAGATGCGTCTTCGTCTATGATGGTGCTGGGTACGACCAGACCGAAAGTCTGTACTGTGATCTCGAAAGGCACATAGGACGGAAGGCGGTATCCTACAAATCGATTCCAATCAAAGGAAACGACCAAACTACTTGGAGGGGCTACCATCGAACTGAGATGGTCTTCCCCTGGTGTTACGGAAGAAGAAGGAGCATCCTCCATGACCTCCATCTCGAAGGTGGGAGGGGAATCCTCCAGGACCTCCATCACCGGAGGCGGAGGAGCAGCTTCTTGAGGTGTAGGGACGGGAGAATCTTTCTCCAAGTCCGAGGAATCTAAAGAAACCAGAAGAACATGAGGGGTGTGAGGTCCACTCTCAACGGAAAAGACCTGGTGCACCGTAGACGGGGCTAGCTCAACCGATCCCACAATCAATGGTTGGTCGGGAACGGATTCCTGAATTTGAATTTCTGGGGGAGCGGGATCGACCAAGGATGACTCTTGACCAATCGTAGGATCAACTAGTGAAGGACTCAAAGAAAGCTTCTTGTAACTAGCCATAAGGCATGGTGCAGAAGCAGTCGAGTTGTCCAAAAATCGCTTGGCTTCATCCATATACGAACAAAGGTGAATGGCATGGTGCCCCACACACAACTTACAGGGATTGGTAATCTTACCCTGCTTCTTTGGAGCCTTACCAACACCAACTAAAGACGTGCCCCCAACCTGACTCCCGGAAGCCAAAGGAAATGGCGGATGACCATTGGACCATACTTCAAGCACCTTGCGAATGCCAGGGAAATCTCGAAGAAGATGGTCTCCCGTGCACAACATGCAAGGGAACTTCACTTTCCGTGGAGGGTTGGGAGGTTTATGGACGGAAGGCTTCTTAGGCGCAATAGCCGCAGAGCTAGCCTCTCCTTTATCGGACTTCTTCTTCTTTGCCTTCTTCTTCTTCTTCTTAGCCACCTGGTTACTCGAATCTAGAATTTCACTAGGGGAAGTAGAAGATGAGGACGCAGAAACAGGCGAAGAAGGGGAGATGTCCACCTTAGAATCAACATGATGTTGTTCAGGTGGAGGAACTGATTGAACAGTAGTCGGGACATCCAAGACCACAGAGGTTGAGAGCAACCAAACAGGCAACCCAACAGTTAACCCAAGAAGGGACAATGTTGCCATTTAAGGAGCACCAACATTCCCAAAAGGAGGAAAATGACCAGGATTCCCATCGGAGGGGATTCCTTGGTTGGTGAACTCTGGAAAATTTGCCATCAAAAACTCAAAACCGCACACAGGCTGAAAACCAAGGTACACAATCAAACGGCCAACAAGCAAATTATAATAGGGTGTGTCATCGCGGGTGATTTATTTTACCACATTGAAACTTAGAAACTTCACCATTTCATGTTTTAAGAGTCGAGAAACGGACGAAAGGTGACTCTATCTCTTTCAGTTTTGAAGAAAGCGTGAAAGGACAAGCGCTTGGTGATCCTTTAAAATTTAAGGAGTCAGAAAAGATCAAATTACTACTCAGGAATACTAGGAAAAAGGGTGTACCAAATAACCATGAACTCCAATATACATCTTGGTTTCAATAATGAAAGAGAAATCAACCAAGGACTTGACGTACGTCCAGGAAATCTCCCCGAATGTTGTGTCTGGTGTATCACGGGTATAGGGCAGCAGACTCGGCTTCCTATGGATAAAGGATAGAAACCTAGTGGTGTCTCCCTTTATATACTCGACGGTACGGGGAGCACAAGTCCGTACTAGTGCTGTCTAAAGCCAAGAGGCGAACGACAGCTACTAGGTTTAAAGACATCGGAACACGTCTCTAGCCTAGACCTCTAAATGTGTTTCGTTAGATTTCAATGTTGCCTTAGTGTAAATTGAATAAATTTTAATGTTTATCTTTCAATTACGTTTCAGTTTTCAGGCCCTAGCGAGTGTCACATGACAATCTCCTATATGCAGCTATATGAGAAAAGAAAACTTTTCAATTCGATGAATGCTATCTAGTTAAGGGAAGAGCTTCAAACAATGATGCAACAAATAACAACATTGTAAACGAAATATTTTCCAAACTAGATGACTTTCACTATCCAAAAGTAATTTCAAACATTCAACGATGCGAATAATGCAATTTAATCTATGCAAAATCCTCTTCTTCGAAAACTATGCAATTGTAATCTATGCACAATTTTCTTTTTCTTTTCAGATGATAAGAATGCACTCAATGCATTTTTCGATGAAATGAGAATCTACTTAATGCATCCTTTCAATGAAAGAGAATGCACTCATAGCAATTTTTAGCTTTCAATCATTAAACAATGTGATCTAAGTTCAATGATAAATCTCAAAAATACTTTTCAATGCAATGTGATCTAATGCATTTTAACAAAAAGGACACTTTGAGACGAAAACTAAATAAATGCAAATATTCTTAATGAAGGATGAATGCAAAAGAGATGTAAACAAACACTAAGAATGCAATCGTTGTTTTAAACACTTTGTAATGAAATTCCTCGAAAGGTGACAAGACATATGAGATCAATCACAAAGAGGACTTTCAAAGCATGAGATCAAAACAAGGCATTCATTCCCTTTTACATCAAACAATCATGGAGAGAAGACATTTCAAACAATGAGCAATGTAATCTATGCTCATATAGTGAAAAGACAGGAAGGGAAAGACACAGTGGTGAAGGATTTAGGGAAAAAATCTCAATTTTCACACACCCTGAAATTGGCTCGACTTGTACATTGACAACTAGCGCCAACTGGCGCGACTTGCACATTGACAACTAGCGCCAATGGCCAATTGGCGCTGGTTTCTAACTGACAAAAAGCGCCAACGCCTGAAAATGAAAAAACAAATAATTTCTCCCAACCAAGACCAAACTCACCACTTCAAGCAGAATCTAAAACAAACCTAGAAGCAAGGTACTGACCAAAAGAAACTCCCGAACAAGGGTAAACCCTAGCACCTATAGGAGATGGCACGACTGTCTAGCTGTAATCCGCGCCAGACAAGGGATGGCGCAATGGATACACTAGCAACCTGCGCCAACTGGCGCGACTGTCAGGGCGAAACTCGTGCCAATCAAGCTAACCATGAAAAGGTGAAAATTCGGAAAAATAGAGGTCAAATTTGATCCTTTGGAGGCCAAAAAGAAGCCAAACACACAGAAAGAGCCAGCCAAAAGAGCCAATCAAGCAAGAAAATTCAAGAATTGACCGAAAAGACAAGACAACACTCCAAGTCGTTCAGTTTATAAACTAAACCAAAGATTGACTGAAGCAGCGTTGATCTACTTCGTTAATGCAGAGCAAAAGCATTTCGAAGGCTATCTGGCTGTACTTCAGGCTCCATCTATAGCTTACAAAGCAAACAAAAAAATGAGTCCCCAGCGGAGTCACCAAATTTTTGTGGAGGTAAATCCCCTCTACGGACAGAGGCAATCCCTACTAGCCCAGACCGGGTCTAGCAACAATCATCAAATGCTACAGCGCAAATTCCTAATTGCGAATAAACAGACCAGCGATGAAGGCCTACCTGGAGTCCAACGCTATGGTTCGTAGAAGAGGTGGTGCTCCCGTTCCTTAGCCCTGGCAAGTCACGATCCTCACAATATCCATGAATGGACACCTGCACACGCAAGAAACAAAACGAATACAAGCATAAAATCCAGAATATGCAACTATATATCAGTCAGAAAGGACATAACTCATCATCATCATAAACGAAAACTAGAGTGGAACCATAACTAGTAGTCATTCGTTAATAATCAAATCAAAGGAGAGTACAACCAATGTTCTGACGTTGAGGTCTCCTTTGGAGGGGTCGCCAGTGGAACACGTTTCGCAAATCCTGCCAAGGATGGGACAACCCTCTCTTGGAATCTCTCAACGATAGTCTCCTTTCTTGGATTTTGCCTTAAGGGGAGAATAAGGACTCTTACAGCATAAGGCTCTTGGGAACTTGGAGATTCAGGACTAGCTTGCAATGGAGAATGAGCAAGCTTTTATAGATGGAGGAAGGGGATTTGGGATCCCTATAATTATGGGATTGGCCCTATCATCAAGGAAGCTTCCATGAGAGGTGGAAAACCACTTCCCCTATGTTAGTTCCAGTCTTCGCAGCCTGTTACCAGAGATCAACATGAGCTCTTACTATGTCTGGTTTTGTTAGATGTTTTGCACATGATTTTAAGCACAAAACATGTCACAAGTGTGTCCATCAGAAGAAGCTCGAGAAAATATTTCCAACGGTATATCACACTCCCATAACCGGTTTCTGGATTAGAAGATATGATCAAAATGAATGAGTGATTCTTGGTTATGCATGTTTTGAGGTCAGTTGTTGCACACAATGACAAGTTTAGTACAAAATCAGTTTGTGAAATAATGGTGAGGAATTTTTCAAAAGTGAAAGAGGTTTTTATTCATAACATTCCAAATAACAAAAACCTCCTTCATTTTATGCACAGGTGCAACTATGTGGGAGATATACAATGATATTTGGAGCCTACATTAAAACAAAGCAAAATTTTCATATTTTTTATTGTTTTAGTCATTTTAGTGCAGAGCCATTTTACAGCAGATGGAAAGTAATTTTGAAAAACCCAAAGAGGTTTTTGTTAAAAATGTGCCATATAACAAAAACCTCTTTCATTTTATTCAAAGGTGTCACGAATTGGGATATGTGACTAGATATTTACAGCTCATTTTCACATATTTAAATTTTTAATGATTTCCTGTTTTAGAGATGATTTTGTGAAACAGATTTCGAGAAATTGGAAACGAATTTTCCAAATTTGAGAGAGGTTTTTCTCCAAAATGAACTTATCTACAAAAACCTCTTTAATTTTTGTAACAGGTGCTATGGTTTTGGAGATACGAGTTCATCTTCAACACCTATTTTCAGAAATTCGGCCCAAGTTTAATGTAACTGATTCTATTTTTAAGAAAATGGTTGAGCTCAATTCCCTTAGTACAAGGATGAGAAAATGTATATATTTTATGATTTTCATAGTGTAGGGGTTGGATTTTTGCAGCAGAGTGAGGCTGCTATTGTTGTAACAGTTTGACAGAGAATTAATGAAATGATGCAGCTCTGATTCATGAGATTCATGTGGTGTGAGTTTTGCATATGTCTTTCTTTCTGTTTCATATGTATCTTGTTATGTTTTACTATTCATTCATAATAATTTATAGTTGAATGCTTTTAAGTAAGAAAGGTAGAATCCATTTTATTGCTCTGCCTTGGGAAAGCGTTCATTTTATGTGTACCTTCTTCTGTCTGAAAAGGATTCATTATGTATGCCCTTTTCGGCCTCTCAACAGTCTTTCCACTCCATATAATTTCAATTTGAATGCTTAAGCTCTTGCCTATCTTGCCTCATGAGATAATCTGCGTCTTTCATTTAATCTCTCTGCTTCATGCTGTCTTTTGTCCCCATACTGCCCAGAAAACCCAGTCATTTATCAAAATACCCCTTTCCTATCTATTTACTAGCCTGAAATCATTTCCCATTTTAAATTCATCTCAGCCCCTTTGAAGACCTTCTGCTGAGATAGACCCAGAGAGAGCCCTCTCCTGTCCTTGTAGGGCTAGCTACGAGGCTAAGCGTGGTTTGATGTTTCCTTGAGTTTTACCTTATTTCAGCCTAAGGTAGATTTGAGCGCTAACATAGTGGCAACCATACTGGGGAGAAAATTAAAACGTTTACTTGTTATAGACGGAGTCTGAAGTCACGCCAGGTAGCCTTCGAAACGCTTTTGTTATGCATAAGCGAAGTAGATAAACGCTGCTTCAGTCGATCTCTGGTTTAACTTGTAATCGTAGCATTTAACTTGTGAATTGCCCCAGTATATGTATTAAGTTTCAGATCTGATTGTTGATGGTGGACAACGGTCAGACACATATGAACGCTGAAACATTCACCTGGCGACTCCAACTCAATCCAGAGATTCCAGTGCTCACTGATCCATTCATGCAATGGTAGGGTATGTGGCAGACCCTGTGCTTTGTGAAGTTTTAAAAGAAGTTAGAGATTGGTTAGTGGATTTTGAAATTAATGAAGCATTTTTCAGTGTCGTGCTTCAATTTTTGAGATTTCCAAAGTTTCCTGCTGAAGCTAAAACTGGTTTCTTTGAGTTAGTTGTTGAAAAGTTTGAGAAGGAGATTCAGTATTTAAACGATCAGATCCAATCATATGAATTCCGAGATCCCAAAAATTTCTTGGAAACTCTCCCTCCTTCAAAACAAGAAACAATAGAACTGCCTGTGGATGTTTGCATTGACAGTGTGCAGCTGGAAGTATTTATTGCAGAGTTGGGGCAGCAAACAGAGTCTGGATTTTGCGATCCTATTGCAACATATATGGAAATTTTTTTTAGTCTGAATGATAGATCAAACTGTCTTTTACATAACTAGACTCGTTATGTGCATGTATGGCTGCCAACATTTACATTTGTGTCCTGGTTGAAGCACTTTCAAGCAGTATCCTTGTCACAGTTACTTGATTGGTTGATCTGGCATTACAGTGTTACTTGATCTATTGGTTTTGTAGCAAAGTAGGGGAGATTTGTAAATAAATAAGTTGCCAAAGGCAACATTTCAGTTTCCGGTATTTGCTTATGTACAAGTTGTCGTATGTATATGTTTTTGGATTGGTATGAGTAGTTTGGTTTGCAGTTGTTTGACTTCATGCCCAAAGGATAAGGCACTGGTCTGCTCTCCCAAATTTCTGTTGTTCTTGGCACCTCCAAGGAGCTACCATCCCCATTGGAGCCAATGTTAGTTCTAGTCTTCGCAGCCTGTTACCAGAGATCAACATGAGCTCTTACTATGTCTAGTTTTGATTAGATGTTTTGCACATGATGTTCAGCACAAAACATGTCACAAGTGTGTCCATCAGAAGAAGCTCGTAAAAATATTTCCAACGGTATATCATACTCCCATAACCGGTTTTTTGATTAGAAGATATGATCAAAATGAATGAGTGATTCTTGGTTATGCATGTTTTGAGGTCAGTTGCTGCACACAATAACAAGTTTAGTACAAAATCAATTTGTGAAATAATGGTAAGGAATTTTTCAAAAGTGAAAGAGGTTTTTGTTCATAACATGCAAAATAACAAAAACATCCTTCAGTTTATGCACAGGTGCAACTATGTGGGAGATATACAATGATATTTGGAGCCTACATTAAAACAAAGCAAAATTTTCATATTTTTTACTGTTTTAGTCATTTTAGTGCAGAGCCATTTTACAGCATATGGAAAGTAATTTTGAAAAACCCAAAGATTTTTTTGTTACCCATGAGCCATATAACAAAAACCTCTTTCAGTTTATTCAAAGGTGTCACGGATTGGGATATGTGACTAGATCTTTACAGCTCATTTTCACATATTTAAATTTTTAATGATTTCCTGTTTTAGAGATGATTTTGTGGAACATATTTCGAGAAATTGGAAACGAATTTTCCAAATTTGAGCGAGGTTTTTCTCCAAAATGAACTTATCTACAAAAACCTCTTTCATTTTTGTAACAGGTGCTATGGTTTGGGAGATACAAGTTCATCTTCAACACCTATTTTCAGAAATTCGGCCCAAGTTTAAAGTAACTGATTCTATTTTTAAGAAAATGGTTGAGCTCAATTCCCTTAGTACAAGGATGAGAAAATGTATATATTTTATGAGTTTCATAGTGTAGGGGTTGGATTTTTGCAGCAGAGTGAGGCTGCTATTGTTGTAACAAGCTTTATTTTCATCCAATTAATGAAATGCGGATGCATCAACGGAGTCCATGAGATTCATGTGGTCAGAGTTTCTTGCATATGTCTTTCTTTCTGTTTCATATGTATCTTGTTATGTTTTACTATTCATTCATAATCATTTCTAGTTGAATGATTTTAAGTAAGAAAGGTAGAATCCATTTTATTGCTCTGCCTTGGGAAAGCGTTCATTTTATGTGTACCTTCTTCTATCTAAAAAGGATTCATATGTTAATGCCATTTTCAGCTTTCTTAACATTCATTCCATTCCGTATAATTTCAAAATTGAATGCTAAATTTATTGCCTGTCTTGCCTCCTGAGATAATCTGTGTCTCTGATTTAATCTCTCTGCTCATGCTGTTCTTGATCTCACGCTGCCCAGAAAACCCAGTCATTTATCAAAATACCCCTTTCCTATCTATTTACTAGCCTAAAATCAGTTCCCATTTTAAGTCATCTCGCACCCTATTGCTCATTTTATCGAGATTGACTGGAGAGAGCCCTCTCCTGTCCTCGTAGGGCTAGCTACGAAGCTAAGCTTGGTTTGATGTTACCTTGAACCTCGCCTTCTTTCAGCCTGAGGCAGATTCGAGCACTAACACCCTACATGGAATTCCTGGAGCCAAACCACCCAACTCAAGATAGGTACCAGCTTGTGAATCTGTTGGGACGAAACTTTCGCCATTTATTTTTAAAAAACACTCCTTAAATTGGCTGGCGCGACTGCGACTCTGGGACAGAGCACCAGTTGGCGCGGCCTCTTTGAAGGATTTTCCCCATTGGCGCGTGTGATGAACTGGCTTCCCCCGCCAATGTAAAAAGGGGTGTTTTATGGTTTTTTGCAAGGAGATGTCTTCAGGGAAATTGAAGCTCATGTTCAGAGGATTGCAATGAAGGTGGATTCAAGGCATGACATTGCTCACAGGTCACGGAATGAGCCCTCCAATGTGCAGGATGGAAAATGGTAGGGACGGTGAAAAATTACCGTGTAACAGTAAAACTAGCTACAAGTGGCTATTATAACTGTAATAGGACTATTGGACTCCTTGATTTTCTACCAAGATAAAATCAAGAGTCATGTTGATTTCTACTAACGTACTTTGACTCCATCTTTGACCATGAGTTTAGGCTCGCTTTTTTTTCGATCTGGACCGAATGAGTATGATAGAATCCATGTAGGCATGATTCTGGAAACACCCATGTGGCCCAATTCCTCAGTTGACACCTGGAACCTGCTAAACCATGAGACCGACTATGGAACACACATTTAGCTGCAGAACATACTGCATTCTATAGCTAAATTGCAAAAATATATCCAAATAGCAAGAGCATGAAAATATAATATGGAAATAATTTTAATGCATCCTTAAGACAAAACATATCATTTATCATTGATTGGGGTCTGTAATCTTATGAGAAAGTGAGGGAAAAAAGGTGAGAAAATTGTCAAAGAGAGGGTAATTCTAAGGTTCAACATACCCCCACTGCAAAATCATTGCATGTCCTCATGCAATTTTCCAAAATTGTGAGTTCTGCTTCCCTACTACATTTGCTCAAATACCTTAGCTAACACATCCAATTTTCTTCTTTTGTTCTTCTTTGAAGTCACTGTCATTTTTGGCCTTTTCATAAGAAGTTTGAACTTGAGTTTGATGATTGCTCTGTTCAATAACTTGTTCTTCTTCTTCAATTTCCTATTTTTCTTGTACCACGGTCCTAGATGCAGAACAGTATTATCATGAATTGCCTTGTCCAATTTGTTTTTCTCCTTCAAGGTCTCATTCTCCAGTTTGATATGTCTGTTCAATATCTCTAATTCATAAATATCCGGCTTAAGAGCATCAATTATAGGTTCTTGTGGATTAACAGGAGGTTATGGGTTCATTGAGGCACTTTTCCTCTCCAATGATTCTACATAATCATATATTTGTTGTTGGACTAGGTCTATGCTAGGAAATCTTCTGCTCAGGCCTTCTTCAAGATGAAAAATAGGAGAATTATGAGGACTGTGTGCAGTAGAGATGTTAACAGGTGATGGCATTGGAGTTTCCTCATCAATATTTATAAGCTTTGTCTCTTTTGTCAATGTCTTCTTCATGGTACCTCGGAGTCTAGAGCTCCTTCTTAGTTTTGGAGGAATTTCATTCTCCTCATTTGTAACCTTACTTTATTTTCTTTTCTTTCCTCTTATCTTGATTTTTTCCCTGATTTCTGTCATTTCTTCAGAAATTATCTTTTCATCATTCTTCTGTAATGAGATTTCAGGTCTGTCTTCAACATTTATGTCAGTCTTCTTTCTTCTGCTTCTCCTGACATTATCTTCCTTGGGTGGTGACTCTGATGGTTCTTGAAAATGATTCCTAACAAGGAAATCCTCCTAAATATCTCATGTGCTTCTTAAATGAAACTCAATCAATATTTTTACCAACCCATGATGATGCATGGTGGTATATATGAACTGTATTCTCTTTTGCACATTTGAGGCCATCCTTCTTAAACTTTTTAGCAAAAAGAAAGGAAGATTGATTTCACCATTTTCTAGGAAATTCATCAATAAAAATATATGGTAGACATACATGCAATCAAATATTCCTTCACAAGTTATAAATTTCTATAAAATCAAGAGAATATTCCTCCATTTAATCTTAAGAGTTGAACTTGGGATTCCTATTCTAAAAATAGATACATTCATACCTAGATTTTTAAGTATAACCTTCCATGTTTCATTGTGGAACTCCTTGTTCTGAACCATCTTTCACCGTGCCTTGGAAGTTTTGTAGCCTCGGCCATGAATGACTCAGTCATTGCAAACTTGATATCTGCAATTTCTACTTCAGTTCCATCAAAAGACCAAGTAAAGGATTCGGTAATTTCCTTATGAAAGCCATTAAATTTCTCTATGAACCTCAACCATCCAGCTTTTTGTAACAATTATTTAAGTTGTGGGTGTCCTTCCATGTACTTTTCTCCAACTGGTTTTGATCTGAAAATGAAACCCATCCTTCTACTATGCAAAGTTCTTCAACCTTCAGAATTAACCTTTTATTTATGGAAATGAATTGGTTGTGGGTCTGATGGATGGTTATGGAGGGTTTTTAGGAATAAATAGATGGTAGGGTCTTGGAGAGACGTAGACAAGTATGTCACGTCAAAATCATGACCGTTAGTCATCAATCAAGGGTATTAATGATGGACCGTTATGCAAATTTATACGAAGGATATGGTTGATATATAGTATGATGAGGATTGAAATCAATTCGAATGATGAGTTGTCAAAGAAACATATGAATGCTAATATTATACATATTTCATGTTTTTAACCTTGCTATTAAAAATAAATTTTTACACTTTACCTTCAGAACTTAACCTTTTTGTTTGTTGTTTTCTTTGGTGTTGATCCTTAGGTACTCTTTTTTGCATGTTGGTATTCAAAACATAATCCTCCAATCCTTTGAAATCATCATGTCATAACTATTCAAGTGGTTGCAGAATCAAATTTACTGCAGAACAGAATCAGCTGCAGAATACAGTGGGCTGCAGAATGTGATCAGCTGTAGAATACCTTGAGCTGCAAAATGTACTCTGTAAAACAATGAAGTATGGAACATGAATGGAATAAATGTAAAAATGGAATGGGAGTGGAGTGACTTATGGAATGGAATGAGTTCTAAAAAATGGAATGGGAGTGGAGTGACTTATGGAATGGAATGAGTTGTGAAAAATGGAATGAAACTGTAAAATGAAATGAATTTGCAGATTATGAGCTGCAATGAATGTAGTTTTCTGTCACTACTTATTACTGGAAAGAAAATGGAAAATATAGCATGTCAGAAATCTCTTATTTTCACCCTCCATTTTTTGTATAAGTATGCAAATCATTGATTTGTTTTCATATATATATATATATATATATATATATTTAATGAATGTAGGAAAAAATAAAAGCTAAGTTAGTGAAGAAGAAGGATTCTTCTCCACTAACTTCATATCAATGTTATTTTGAAATATCTTGACAAACTCTTCTTTTGAAAGTGGTTTATGATATACTTTCAACCTATGAGAATTCACAAGAAGAGGTACCTTTTCTTCATCTATTGTCCTTATTCTCACTACTCCATTATCAAATACTTTTTCAATCTCATATGGCCCAAGCCAATGATTCTGAAACTTTCCTTCAAAATCCTTGAATTTTGAATCGAACAAAAGTGCCCAATCCCCTACTTGAAATTTCTTCTCCTTGGTATATTTATCATGACATTTATCCATTTGCTATTGGACTATACTGGTTCTTTGAAATTCATCTTGTCTGATTTCATCAAGCTCATTGATTTGCTCCAATCTATGTTTTTGTGCTTCTAATAAATCAAGTCTCAATTGGACTGTCATCTTGAAGGTTTGGATCTGAAACTCTATAGGGAACAGGAATTGCTTCCCATAAAAAATTTCATAGGGAGTATGTCTTGTTGTGTTCCTCCATGTAGTTATGTAGGCCCATAAGGCTTCAGGAAGTCTTTCAGCCCAATATCTTATGTGTAAATGTACAGTCTTAGTGAGAATTTCTTCAATCACCCTATTGGTAGATTCCACTTGACCATTTTCTTGTGGGTGGTAAGGAGTGGACTTTCTATGTTTGATCTTATAATTTTCCACAAGCTTTTTCACCACCTTGGATTTAAACTGAGCTCCCTGATCTGTCACAATTTCTCTTGGAACACCAAAACCAGTGAAGATATCCTTAAAGAGAAAATCAACTACAGATTTTTCATTAGATAAAGGTAATTCTTTAGCCTCTACCCATTTAGTGACATAATCAGTGCATACCAGAATATATTTATTTTGTTTAGATGGAGGATTGATTGGTCCTACAAAATCCAAAGCCCATTTTTCAAAAGGTTCAATGAGTAGCTGAGGTTGTAATGGAATTTCATTTGAAGGAGTAGTTTTTCCGACCCTTTGGCAACTGTCACACCTTTTTACATATTATTTGGCATCTTTAAAGATGGATAGCCAATAATATCCTAAATGAATGATTTTATAGGTTGTCCTCTTATCAGCAAAGTGTCCTCCAGAAGGTTCATCATGACATGCCTTAATAATTTCAGGCATTTCATCTTCTCGAACACATCTCCTGATAATGAGATCTGGACCTATTATATACAATTCATTAGTAATCCATGAGTGTCTTGCACTTTATTGAATGATTTTTCTTTTCTCTCTAGGAAACATATGTGAAGGTAATCTCCATGTGACTAAGTAATTAGCAATATCTACAAACCAAGGGGTCTTAGTAGTTACTGCAAAAGGATATTCATCAGGAAATTTATCTTCAACCAGAGTATCATCTTTCATATTTTGAATTCTAGACAGGAAAACAGCAACTGTGTTTTGTTTTCCAGGTCTGTCTAGAACAGTGATGTTGAATTCTTGCAAGAGTAATAACCATATTGTAACTCTACCATTAGTAATAGATATATTCATTAAGTACCTAATTTCAGAGTGATCTGTATGGACAAAGGTTTCATAGTCTGTTATGTAATGTCTGAATTTTTTGATAGCATGAACAACAGCTAGGAATTCCTTTTCAGTTGCAGTGTGATTTAACTCTGTAGGAGTCAAATTCTTGCTTGTGTAATATATGGCATAGGGGATCAAATATTTTTGTCCTAATACAGCTCCCGGAGTTGTATCTGAAGCATATGTTGAAATGTGAAAAGGTAGTTTCCAATTTGGACCTCTTAAGATGGGTGCTTCAAAAAAAATTGCTTTTAAGGTCTCAAATGCTAACTGGAAATCAGAATTCCAATTGAATTCACAATCTTTGGTGAGTAACTTGAAGAGTGGGGATGATATTTTGGTGAAATTTTCTATAAATATTCCATTGTATCCTGTGAATCCTAGAAAACTTTTAACATCTTTTTGACAACTTAGAATAAATAATTTAGAGATGACTTCAACTTTAGATTTATCAACTTTAATTCCATCTCCTGAAATGTGATGTCCTAAAACAATCCCTTATGTAAACATCATGAAACATTTTTCATGGCTTAGTGAAAGGTTTGCTTCCTTACATATTTTAAGAACCTTTTCCAAGTTTTCTAAAGCCTCTTCAAATGTATTACCATAAACTGTAAATTCATCCATATAAACCTCTACACAATCATGTATTAGATCAGAAAAAATTCCTAGTACTGCCCTTTGAAATGTTGCAAGTTCATTGCACAATCCAAAAAGAAGTACTCGGTAGGCATAAGTCCCCCATGGATAGGTGAATGTGGTTTTATCTTGATCTTCAGGTGCTACCTGAATTTGATTGCAACCACTGAAACCATCCAAGAATGAGAAATGCTTATTACCTGCTAATGTATCTAACACTTGATCTATAAAGGGCAAAGGAATATGATATTTTAGGGTGGATTTATTCAACTCTTGATAATCAATTAATACCCTTCATTTACCATTCTTTTTAGGCACAATCACTAAAGGAGAAACCCACTAACTGTCTGAAATTGGATAAATGAAGTTTACATTTAACAACTTTTGCAACTCCTCTTTCACAATTTCCCTAAGATTTGGATTCATCCTTCTCTAAGATTGTCTGATAGGTTTTCAATTTTCCTCAATGTAGATGTTATGTATACAAGTCTTAGGACTAATTCCTTTCATGTCAGTGTATTCCCATGCATATGCAGGATAATGTTGTTGTAATGTTTTGATTAGCTTTTCCTACTGTAATTTTTCCAAGTTATTGTTTATGTTCAAGGTTTTTCCTAGAAAGATTTCAACTGTAGAGCTACCAAATTCTTCCATAAAGTAAAGGGACATCTGCCTAGATGACAAATATTCAATAGTGGGTTTTTCTTGAAATTGATCATGTTCATATTTTGGAGATGATTTAAAATTTTCTGTTGTATTCAAGATTTGACTATCTTCACTAATGGTTGAAATAGTAAAGAGGGGTTGTATATCATCTTCATCATCAATCCATTCTTTATCATATATCTCTGTGATTGTTCTTGCTGGAGGATATACAGTGATTTTTTTGGTTGAATTACCATCAGAAATATACATGTCACCAGATCTACAGCTAATGAAAGCATCAGTTGTAGCCAACCAAGGTCTTCCTAATATGAGTGGGTGTCCTGCTAGATTATTCTTAGGGGTTAAGATCATAAAATCAACAGGGTATTCCCAAGAATCTAAGGTCATTGAAATATCTTCTAACACACCATATGGCTTGATCATAGATCTATCTGCTAATTGCAGTAATGTAGGTGTATAAAGAAGATTAGAAATTTTGAGTTGTTACATGGTTTGTTTGCTCATGATATTTATTGCTGCTCCTAAATCAATCAATGTTTTTGGAATTTCAACTCCATTGATATGTGTTTTTACAACTGGAATTCCTGGGTCTAAATATTTTTGAATGGCAATATTTCCCATAATTATGTCTGGTATTTTTCCTACAAGCTGAAATTATTTTTATTTCTTTTATTTTTCTTCCTGGTTTCTTCATACTCAAATCCTTTATTGTTTTAGCTAAAATTGGAATTTCCTTGATGGCTTGTAACAAAGGGGTTTTGATGCAAACATTTTTCAATTCATCTAGGAAATCATAATTAGGAAACATAATATGCTTTTCTACCCCTCTATCAACTTGTAATCTTTCAGGAAAATGAGGTGTAGAAGTAGATACTGACGGTTGCTCTATGATAAGAGTTGAATTTATTGGTTGTTTATGGTTTTAATTTTTAGAATTTTGGTTTTGAAAAGTTATTCATTCTTCAAAAATTTTATTGGGTTGTAGAGAATCTTTCTCGGAATTGTCTTGTTCTTGAATGACTACAAAAGGCTTTTTCCTTTCTAGTATTCTACCAAATCTAAGTTAGACATCATTAAGATCTAGAGGAGTAATCATGTAGGTTGGAAATTGTTGTCCATCTATCATATAGGTATTGTAAGGATTTTTATTGTTGGGGTTTGGTAATGGTTGGGTAGGTAACTGATTTGGTCTTTAATGGAATGGTAGTGAGATTTGTGGATTCTAGTTTTGGTTTTTAAGTTGGGGTTGTTGGATTTGTTGAGGAATTTGTTGGGGAGGATAATTTGGATATGATGGAGGATATTGATGGTACTGAGAGAATCTTCCATATGGATTTTGCATTCCTTGAGGCCAAGGTTGTTACCAAGAATTCCAGTTTGGTGGGGGCTGAGTATACATTTGGTTGTTAAACCCTTGAGTTTTTGGCCCCTCCATGGTCTTCTAGAGACAAAACAAAGAGACTCTGTTGGATTTGAAGTTGTTTCTTCTTGAAAAATAGCCTTAAGACCAAGAATTGAAGGACAACTCTTAGTCTCATGACTTTCTGAACAAATCATACAGGTTTCTATAACTTTTTCATCAAGAGAACATTCTCTTAAAGCATGCTTGTTTATACATTTGGGACATAAAATAGCTAAAGCATCAGTCTCAGCTTTCTGCTTGTTTTGTAACTTAAGGGTGTCTATATTTTCAATAAGACTCCCTAAAATGTATGTTTTTAACTTGTTGTAACTCCTAGAGACAGCCTTGAGTTGTTAAAGACCATTGCCTAGGACAGATTAAGACAAGAGGGTTCAAAATTCTTTTTACAAGATGATAATACGAGACCTCTTGTTACAGAATAAGGATTAAATTTTTTGGTATGGGACCAAGACCTCAAAGAGAGAATATTGACAATAATGACATCCAATTGTATAGCATAAGAGTCTATAAGCACGAATCAGAAGCAGGCATAAAACAAACTATTGTTAGGAGGGCCGAACATAAGACCAGTAAACAGTTACCAAAATCAATGAGTATGGAGAAAAGTGGAAGAATGTGAAAGGAAATATCAAAGCAAGGTAGGCTTATACTAACATAAGAATCCACCCCCCACTAATATCAGAAGAATAATGGCATGTAAATAGAACTTGGAAAGGATGTTGTACCTCAAGCCATATTTAAAATGTTACAGACAAGCATATATGAGTACCACTCAAGATAAATTCACATCTAACCAATTGACCACTCGCATTCTGAAAGCTACGATAACCGGAAAATGATGGAAACATAACGAACATTTATATTAAAACACTGCTGAGAAAATACATATTATTACTCATCTCATTTGGAATCCATTACACAACAGAATAGATTCGTTTCTATTTCCCAACGGGATCTTCCAACATACACTACGAGAGTATCTCAAAACTTTACAAAAAGGAAAATTCACAATTAACGGGTTCTTCTCTGGAAAATCTGGAACCCTGTCTCAGTTTTTTATTTCATCTTATATAGCTTTTTAGCTCAGTCTTGTGAAAAGATATTTTCTAAGAAAAAAATTCCCCTGAAGATATATTTCTGTTTGGGGTCTCAATCAAAAACCAAAAATGATGATGATGAAACGGCCTCTCATCACCAACATCATGCCCTAACGAAGGCGCTAACTAAAAACATAACAGTAAATGAAAAATAAAAGTGCATAGGGTGTAATAAATATTTCACCCGATTTTACAATACATAAGAAATAAAAATTAAATAGGCCACCTGGGCCAAAACATGAGTTTCATTTTTTGGAGCGAAGAGGAGTGCCTGATGGCTGCTGATTTGGACGTGCTAATGATGAGGAAGAACCGGTTTTGTGACTGAGGGGAGGCAGTGACTGGTGAGAAGATGTTGATATTGGAGTGTTGGCATACTCATGGCATTTTTTCCACACACCCTCTCCTAGGGGTGGCATGGTGGAAAAAATTTTGACTAAAGCATGAATATATGTAAGCTCTGTGTAATCTACTCGGATGGCTAGACACTATTTGATTTGGAAGAGAAGGGAGAACTCCTTACTCAGAGCTGCAATTATTGTTTCTGCCTTCAAACGAGCAGTTTTCTCCAAAGGTAAATCAGCCTAGTTCATAATTTCTGTTAACTTCTATTCATAGACCATTAGCACCGAAAATGTGGCCATTTCAGGATCCCAGCATGACGGGAGGCCTGCCTCCACTAGTTTATCCCACTCTCGATCGAACTGCTCAACTCCCTTTGCAACCTGCTCTAAACAACTCAGTGCATTCGCACATGCAGTCTCCTTTTCGATCACTCTCCTGACTTCCATCACTCCTCTGAAATGGTCCGTGATCCCTTGGGTGAGTAAATCCTCAGGGTCCAACTCATTCAAGTACTTTATGGATCTTTTAGCCATTGCCACCTTTTCTTCTCCTTCCTCGCACCCTTCTTGCAACTTTACTCTGAATAAACGGACTGTGATTTTCTTGTCATCCATCAGATTAAGGTATTTCCAATGCTTTCTAACCTCTGATATGATGTTCTTGGAGGTTAGGCATCTGGCTTCCAGGAGTGTCACATTACCCTTCATCTGAGTAGTCAGATTGTAATATTCCAAATATGGAATTTTCTACAACAATAAGAATACCTTAAGATATTATAAATTTGGAGATCAGAAAATAGCCTCATATGATGTGTTCAAAAACACATAGCCCTCAAATGAGTGCAACAGAAGAATGCCTACACCTTCCCAAGTGGGGAAAATGCAAGAATTAGACCCTGGAAACATTATTTCTGAAGATCTGCATTATTACTGGGTGAAATAATGTTGGTTTCCCTTAGAATATGTTGTTAGGGTCTCACATACAAAAGGGGATCATAAATAAATCTCTTTTGATATGTTAAACAGACCTCCTGGATACCTCACAGCTTAAAAATAGCCAAATCCCATGACTCAAGTTATGCAGGAAAAGACTAAAGCATGTGCAGCATTATTTTATGAAGGTTTATATAGTAAAATGGTAAAATAACATGGATCTGGAACTTTATAGAACAATATGCCAAGAAAACATAGATCTTGCCTCCTTATTGCATTAATAAGCTAACCCGGCAAGGGTTTCATGAAACACATGTACAAGAAAGAGAAGATCTGAATATTCAGCTCAAAAAATGTAGTCTTACTGCAAAATTACAGAAATATAGCTGAATAATACAAAGGAGGGATGAGGATCCCTTCCTCTAGCTTTCCGGGAGAAGGGTTGGCCCTTTCCCTAGGAAACTAGCTCCAAAACAAGGGTCTTAACCCTATTGCATCAACTCTGCATAAAATGATGCAGTTCCTTCAAAGGACTATGCTGTAGTAGATGAGAACCAATTCGGCCTGTTGCCAAGATCTGAAATGTGCTCAGAAATATTCCTAGCTGATTTCTCAAGAGGAGGAAAGCACCTTCTAGTGAGAAACAGACCCGAAAGTGGTGTAAGAATCCTCCATTGCAACACCCTGAAAATCAGCAATATTGTGCTTCAGAAATAATGTTGGGACTGAAGAATGATGCTTGGCCTTGAGCCTGGATGTGGATCAATACAGGAGAAGCTCTCACAAAAGGCCTCTCAAGGGAAGAGGTGGGATTCTCGCTCGGGAACACCCAATGCTACCTTGCTAAACAACAAGGGGAAGCCAAGTCTAAATAGACAAGATAAAAAGATCGAAATACAAAAGCATGAATAACAAAGGCCTCCATCCTCTTCATATATAGAAAGTGAACCTTTCCTCATTGGACCCCATTCACATGTGCCATAAAGCTCATGCAAGTTGTCCTCCACCAAAACTGCACTATCCAAAGGAGATTCAATGTATCTAGACAGCTTAGTTGACTTGGTCAAAACTAACTGAATCAACATGATCCCATCTTTGTTCACACCCAAGGCTGCTGAATTTAGTTGCTTATTCTTACCCTTTTTCACATTAGGGTGTTATTGATCCTTCTAAAGAGGTTAATGGGCCTCCCTACCCATTTATTCATTTTCCCAGTGATAAAACAACTCTAATATTCCATTTAGCTTGGAGGCTAAAATTTGGAATATTACACAAATATTTGATGGTATTATCTTGTATATGTTTTTCTCTTTTCATTTTCTTGACTTCAGCCTGCAAGGCCGCTACCACCTTCTCATTTGTCACCAGTGTAGCTTCCATCTCCTGTAGTCTGTGGCGAGTTGTTCAGGCTTCATTTTCTGAAACCTTTAAATCTGACAGGGCTTTGGTCAGCTGCTCCAGGGTGGTTCCAGGCTCGTCAGAACTCAGAGCCACACATACATGTTGGTCCCATTTTCCATGTAAATAGAACAATCTCTTCTTTAGGCCTACAATCTCCGTGGTCATTTTGGTGTTTCCTTCTTGTTCCTTAGTCAGTGAATCAGTGAGAGCTGATTTCTCCCTCTCCACCTGGACCAATTCATCCATTTTTACATGCTCTCCACAGGGGATATTTAGTTTCTTCTTTAGCTCAAATTTCTCCGCCTCTAGATTAGTGATGAGCTTCTTCTGAACTGCATCCTTGTCAGCCCCTTTGTCCCTTACTTCTTTCCTAAGAGTTTCTAGGTTGTTTTTTATCGCTCTGGCACTAGCTCTCTCTCTCTTATGATTTTCCAATACTGAGCTATACTTGTCTTCAAGTTTCCTCAGAAAGAGTGTGAGATTCACCACCTCATCTCTCAACATATCTCTGACACACTGGTGCAAGCCAAACTTGTCCATTATAGGGATATTAGCCATATTCAAAGTGATCTCTGGGGCTAGGTAACTAGTCCCCTCAGCTAAAGGCTGTAGCACCGCCTCTGTAATAGCAATTATGAGTTTCTCTTTTTCCATATCTAACTCAGTTGTAAGTCAAGTATGGTACTTTCCCACGAATCCGGCCAATTCAGCCCTCATCTTGTCTCGTGCAGTTCTATTTCTGGTGCCTATTTCTTCCCTTACCTTTGCTCTGTTAACTGAAATGGCCTGTGACAGCCCAGATGGTTCCGACGAAGAGGCACCGTCGAAAATAATCGTGAAACCAGCCTTGTTTCTGTCAGGCAGTCCATATCGGGAAAAATCTTCTTGTGGTGGCTCTTCCCACACAATCTTTGGTTCTTCAGTTCTATGTTTCTTAGAGGGATGAGATCCCTTGTCTATGTTCATGCCTGCTTGACCTCCTAAAGTGCATGCCTCGTCTACTTGTCCCTTCCTTTCTGTCTCTGTGGAAGCAGTGTCGCCCCTCCCTTCTACGACTGAAGATTCGACCTCCATCTGTGCATCCAAAGGCCATGTATCAAGGTTAGCTCATCACTCAATGAAGGGCCTAGTCTCATGTACATAAGCGGTCAACTTTATTTTCCTTTTCCTATTGGAAAGGATCCCCTTCGGGTCATAAGGCCAAACTTTTCCTTGTAGCAGGTCCATCCCTTGAAGCAGCGTTTCCACTATGGAGAGGAAGTGCCTCGAATTTATGGTGAAGGGGCCAACAGAGGTTGGGAGCTTGAGAATATATCCTTTCTTCGCAGGCACAAAGTGGATCTGGTCGGCCTTCAAGGTTTGGCGGATGAACTCAAGGGAAAAGATTCGCATAGCTGGAAACACCGGCAAACTGTAAGGGGGCACTTCCACTCCATAGACCCTGATTTCAGTGTAATCATCATACAGGTACTAGTCCCCTGTGCTATCTTCCTCATTGAACTGTAGCCAGTCCTTCTACTCAGGAAATATTCTGGGTGGACAGTTGTCATGTATTATGGCATAGGCTATGGACATGAATTCATTTAAGAACTTCGTATACCCCCTCCCTTTAGGTTGTTGAAAAACAGATATGTTCCACTCAAAGACAGTTCTTGGCTAGGCGTTCATCCTCGAAAGATTCTCGAGGCTTAGACTCTCAAACTTGTCAGCATTCTCAAATAGGAAAAGATAAAATACTAACGAACAAAACTGGAAAGACCCAGTGGAAGACAGCTCTTAAAACTGAGTTTGAATAGCCGAAGCTAGGAAGGTGGGGATATCCAAAAGAGTAACCTTTTGAGTCATGAGCCAGAGAAGAGCTATACATTCTTTTGACACCCACTCGACCTCCTTGAGACCTAATAACCCTAAAATAAGAGCAAGGATCGGCTGGACATTGTCTCTGAAAGTGGACAAGGGAACAAAATCCAATGGTGGGATAGCCATAAGGTGAGAGTCTAAAACAAAGCTGAGGAATTCGCTTTTTTGCTTCCAAGTAAACTTTGAGAACTAACACGAGAGGGATAACTCAGTGAACTCGACATAAATTTGACTATGAGGGAAACGAAGGGCTTTCTTTATGAGCTCGGGGGATATGCGGAAAATATTATTACCCTGAGCCAATAAATCCGTGCGCTCATCATAGGCTTCACTGAGCCAACCTATAAACTCGGGAACTGGGTATATGGTCGGAACAACCTAGTAGTACAAACAAGACTAAACGACTCTGAACCTATCTTGGTCCTTCAAATGACATTCAAACAACTCGGGTCTAACACGGGATACAATGAAGGGGTAGAACGGGTCGTGAATTCACGCATGGGCGTCAATAAGGGGTTCAGGTCTAGGGACAGCCCTGAACTCGTGGGATTGTGGGGTTTCAGGCTCCAAATTTCTGGGCTTTAATGCTTTCCCCATGACCATTTTGAAAATTAAAACAGAAGGGAAACGATGAGGTGGATGAATGACTAAATACCTACGAACAGTGAGAAAGCTCGAGGGGAAAGCGACGTAGGGGTTGAAAATGACCTGGTACTGGATTTCAAGCTTCGATGCATGACAGATTCATAAAAAACATGTACTTTACTAAGTCTGGGAGTAAAAAAAAGATTAAAACAGACCGAGGTGTGCAGAACACGAGGCTAGGTTGACAACTGTAGGGTTGACGTCATAAGGACATCAACAATGGGACGTGTGGCGATAGGTTGTTGGCTACCAAGAGCTGGGTAGGTGCAAGCCACATGTCAGGTTAATTCCTGTACTAGTCTTGTACTAGTTGTTAGGCCTCTGTAATTTAGTAGAGTGGAAAGACTAAACGCTGCAGAGACTACATCAAAAACCACTTTGGGATTCTAGGATCTAGCCCTCCTGAATCCAGAGAGGGATCTCTCTATAAGTGCAAAGATTGATTTATCTTTTAAGGTTTTAAGTATGATATTAGGTTAGTTATTAAGAACAAGGGTTTTTGTTTGTTTGGTTGGTCAGGTATGATATTTAATTGGATGGAATATCACAAAATGAAAGAGTTCAAAAGAGGTGAAGATGCAAGTATATTGAAAAGTGTTCAGCAGATAGGATTAGTGTGAAAACAGCTTTAAACCATTGGGAAATGGAGTCACAAAAGGGTTTAATTGTACAACAATTTCAAGAGTGGTCCAAGGGGCAAGTCATCTATATCAAAAGATCCTTTAGATTAAATGATGGAATGGAACATTAAAAGTGTTGATAAGGTGGAAAAAGCCAATACTTTCAACAAGGATTTATCAAATTTCCATACAAGAAAAGCCTTTTTAAGCAACTGTTTGAAACCATCCAAAGATAGGGCTAACCATAAACTTCTTTGGACAATATTGTATTAAAGCTAAATTATCAGATAAAAAATCCAGTAATCCATATGACTACTTTCAGAAGGGATGAAAACAGATAAGAAAACAAAGTGCAGCTTAAGATCAAGCAAGATACATTAAAATCAAAGCCTACTTTAGCTTACTCTTAGGGAAACCTTCAAAACAACCTTTGGAGAAAGAACTAGAAGACAGGGCAAACCATAAGCTTTTCTAGTTTAACTCTACTTGGCATGTATTCAAAATATCATTCAAGAACTTCCTTTCAAGTTTTTCACATCAAGACATGGACAAACCAACATTCCTTGATAATTTTTACACTTAACTTAAGTCATTCTTAAAAACACAATTGGAGGAAAACATAAAGATAAAGCTTATCAGTGAGAGTAGGGTACTTTTAACAATAAATCCTAGCTCTATATTTTTTCTTCTTTATTAGAGAAAATTGAACAAAATGGCATACATGAAAGGAAAACAATAACAGTAAGAGGTACTTCACCAATGATATAGACCAGGATCCCAAAAATCAGTTGTATATTGATTGTCAATCCAGTTACATACTTCAAGTCCAATGTTTCATCACAGCAACAACTTCTCTTCTCAGCCTAACTTCTTCAATAACTTAATAGAGCTTCAGAGCTTCAAAATTTATTTACATTCAACAATGATTCGAATACGGAACTATTACATCAGAAATCCAATAACCAACCCATATCTCATCTTCTTCATAAGTATTTATAGAAGAAAGAGGAGGTGGGATGAAAGAAAATATCTCTAATTCAATTAATACAATTTTTAATGCTTCTCGGCCTTTGAGGGGCTCAACAGAGGAGAGCTCTGATATTTCTTCTGTATTAATTGGTTTTCATTAAGTATTTAGTCGCTTAGAAAATTTTGTTGACTTTAAAACTCTTTAGGCGGGCTGGCAATAACTCTTGGCTGCTTTAAACAAAATATCACTAAATTGGGCAATAACTCTACCTTCATTTGATTTATTAAGACTGTAGGTGGCACTTTGGTAGCTGGAAAGGATATTTGGCCTCTGATGTGGCAGTGGAGGCCTCTTTACTGATATTTCTTTCTGTTTTATCTTAAAACACTTTTAATTTTCTTTTGAATTGTGTTTAGGCTTGATTAAGCCATAATCTTCATCTTCGGGTCTTTATTCTCTGATACACTTTGTTTCTTTAAACCTGAGGATTAAAACTCTGATTTTCAGGTTTAGGCATTAATCCCTTTACTGTAAATTTCTTCACTGATACACTTTTTTTGGCTTGTTTACACGGGTGGCTTTCTGCTATTGGAGGGTTTCTTTTAAACCCTGGATCATGATCCAGATGTTTTAAACTTGAATTTCATACCCTGCAGATCCTTTTCTTCATTGGCTTAAGGCATAGAATCGTCACTCTGAGCCTTTTTGTCACCTGTCTGTGACTGTGGAAAATATAGAACAACCAGCATTAAGAACCCTACAAAAACACACAAACTCATTATAAAATCCTGCGGAATTTGGTTAATACTGCTTCAAAGGCTCGTGAGGGTGGAGGAGCAGTGAGGAAAAATGTGGATGCAGCGAAAAAAGGGAGGAAAATCCTGGAAGAACAGCTAACCAGGTGGAAAATGGAGTTTGGGCGCGACAGTGAACGTTGACCGTTAGATTAGAATGATCAACAGTTGAGATCATTCGATGAAATGCTTGGGAGAAAAGATGGAGGGCAGTCGAATGGGGGTGAGAACAAGTCAGGGCCATTTGATCTCGGAGATCGACGGCTAAGATTAAAAGATGAAAAAGCAATGTTAGTGAAGGGTAGTGGTATAGCGGAAAACCGGCAACGGTTTTTGCTTTGTGTTTGGGGGGTTAGGTGGTTTTCACTTTTGAAACGCGATATGAGTTAGCATTCGACACGTGGATTTTGAAAACCGCCTATTTCGTGAGAAACTTGTGCACTGCGAAGCGGGGTAAAAAATTACGCAATATGCAGTTTGATCCTTTGGATGATGGGTAGAAGATCCAAGGGCACGGGTTGAGCACAATGGATGAAAAGATGTGCGGAGGATGTATGGGGCCTGATGGCCTTTGATCTTTGTAGATCAACGGCCAGGATTCATTTAAAACTATTTTTTTCGGGAAACAAAAAATATGGAAAAGGTAAGGTTTTGAAATAATTTGGCGAAGAAACGAGGAAAAGGGAGGGTCCACTTTTTTATAAAGGGTGGAAGGAAGGATCAATGGGAGTCGTTGGATCATGAGGATCGACGGCCGAGATTTTTCAATGGAGGATAAAAATAAGGGCAGAGTTTTGAAAGCGAAAGTAATATGAGCTGTTGGATTTAAGAAGATCAATGAAAAGGAAAGAGTCCATAACACCGGGGTTTTTGTTTTTGCGATGTGTGATTAAGCGCTGGCCGTCAGATCGGGATGAGAGATCAACAATCAGGATTAAATCGATGGAAGGCATCAGCGGAAGGCGAGGGAGGAGCGCGATTGAATCTGAGTCGTTGGTTCTTGTGGATTCAACGGCGGAGATCTCATCAGAGCATTGCATCGGCGGAGGTCAAAGGGTAAGGGACTAAGCCTTTGCGATATGCAATTATGTGAGGGTCGTTCGATCTGAAGGATGATTGATGGTCAGGATTTAATCGGTGGGCGCGATGTCGGAGGCTATGGGCGGAGCGCGATTTAATCTGGGTCGTTGGTTCTTGTGGATTCAACGGCTGATATTAGATCGGAGGATCGGCATCGAAGAGAAAAAAGGAAAAGGAAAAAGGGATTTGCAATTTCTAATTTGTGATGGAGCGAGAGTCGTTGATCTGAAAACTAGATCGACGGTCAGGATTTAATCATGAAGAAAAAGGTGAAATGACGGGTTTGGAATAGGGAGTGATATGGGCCATTAGATCTGGGCATAGTGGATCATATCAATGGCAGAGAATTGATCGCGGGATCGCATCGGCGGAAGGCAATTAACCATGTAAAATGAATATTTGCGATGCGATTTATACTTGCGATGCGATTAAGCACTTCGCGCTTGGTCACAGCGTGGGTTATATTCGGAAAGGGGCTGGGGCTTAAGGCCTTATAGAAAAATGAAGGTTTTTAGGCCAAAATGAGGGTTTTTCAGAGGATTTTGAGGGTTCTGATAAGGTTAAAAAAGAGGTTTTAAACCTTATCAAAGGGAATTTATGAAGGGGATAAAGGAGAATGAGGGAAATGGATACCTTATGAGCAGTTTTTCTCTTAGTAAACAACAGGTTCTTTAGGATAAAGAGGGAAACAGTAGTGAAGATTAACTCAAAGGGTAAAGACTTTCATAAGACTTCAAGAACTCACAATTTGGTCATGAAATTGTTTCTTGAAGGCTATAAAAATAGTTAGCCACCATTTGGTATGAAAAATTTTTATAGGTGGCTAACAGTGGCTCCACATGGGGATGGCATCTTCTTGAAAATGTCAGGAATCTTCAGCTATTAATCTCTGGCTTTTCAGTAAACCAGTGCCTTATCCATTGGGCAGCAACCTTTCTTTTCTTTTGCTGATCTTTGTTTGATCTGATGATATCTGCTACAATTTGAAACAATGGAATTCTACAAAAACAACATGTCTACCTACCCAATCCTAATGATCCTAACATTTTTTCTTCTTTCAGAGTGCATTTGGATTGGAAAACTATTTTCATCAACATTTTATTCTTTTAAAAATAGGAAACTAATCTATTTCTACTCTTATTTATACATGAGTTCAAATTAAGCAGTTGAACTCATAAGTTTCTCTACCTAACTACTATCTGTGAGGATTGGGTTGTCTGAAAAAAAAATTATTCTCTAAATTCTAAAACAGAAATTTAAAAGCAGCCAAGCCAGGATTAAATAGTTTGACTTGCTACAGATCTATGGAATAAAAACAAGCTGCATATACACTTAAATTGCAGAAAAGTAAAGAAAAATGGTGAAGGATTAAGATCTGAAAACTAAAATATCCTTCATTATTTCTTCAGCTCTATTTTTAGGCTTGTTTGAGATGTTTTTCTTTCTCATCTGGTTCAAGCTTTGAGTATATTGGAACCAGTTTATCTTCTCTTTTTGGCTCAAGTTTTAATCTAATTAGAGCCATTCTTCTTTTGAGATTCATAGGTTCAGATTTGAGCTTGTTTGAACCTTTGTTTTTTTATCCTAATCTACCTTACTGATAAGCCAAGATTTTGTTGTTTGGCTGATCTAATTCACTAACCTATCAGCAGTAAATTGAAAAACTAATTAGTCATGATTAGGCTGTATGACTAACTAGAAGTGTGTTTTTAGGAGCAGCATTCGAGCTTGCACACTTTTAGACTCTGTTTCTCTTTTTGGTATGGGGTTGTACCTTTCTTGTTTTCACTTTGCCCTCTTTTCTCTTTTCTATTGTTTTTGTATTTTTATTTTTCTAACTTTGAATGAAATGTTGGATATGATATTTATAATGAGGAAAAAATAAAAAAGCTTCAAACTGGTACAGTCAAGAAAAATAATGTTTGAGCATCCTACCATTGACAGGACCTCCAAAAAGTTTAGTTCCATTCAATTCCTGCAATAAATAAGCATTGTTACTAGCAATAGAATGAAAAAAATAAGGGCCTAGCCATAAGTTATCAAATTTTCCTTGTTTTCCCTTATCTTCTCTCCTGGAATCCCACTTTAAAACTTTTTCACCAATACTGAAATCACTGACCTTGGTTCTTTTATCAAATAGCTTCTTGATGTTTTCTTGCTTGTGCAGTGCTCTGTTGTAGACTTCCTCTCTGGTTTGTTGAAAATGTATAGTCTGATTGATTCTTCTTGTCATATCATTTTCTTCGGACTATACCTCTTGGATCAGCTTCATGACTGGCACCCCTAGATTGGTTAGAAAAATTGCATCTGCTCCATAAACTAGCTGGTAGGGTGACATTCCAATTGATTTCTTAAGTGTTACTATAGCATCCCATAGTGCATGTACTAGCTTTGTGTGCCATGATTTCTTATTGTCTTCCAGCAAATTCTTGATTATATTCACCAAACTTTTGTTTGAGGATTCTTCCAACCCATTACCTTGAGGGTAACAAGCAGTAGAATGACCCAATGTAATCTGATATTTGTGACAGAATTCAACCATCCTTTTGGATCCAAATGCAGCAGCATTGTCAGTGATAATATTCCTAGGACATCCAAATCTAGATAGGATATGATTTTCAAGAAATTTTATGATGACAGAGTCATTGGCTTGCCTAGAAGGAATGGCTTCTATCCATTTGGTAAAATAGTCTGTTGCAGTGAGAATCCATCTATGTTGGGCAGATGAGGGTGGATGGATTTCCCCAATGAAGTCTAGACCCCACTGTTGAAAAGGAGCTTCAACAGTGATTGGATGCAGGGGTAAGGGAAGCAATTTTATTTTGCCTTCAAAGAGTTGACATTTGTGACAGGCAATAATCATTTTATGGACATCTTGAAAGAGGGTGGGCCAATAGTAACCAGCTCTAAGGATTTTATTAGATGTTGTCTTCTAATAGAGGTGGCCTCCACATTCTCCTTCATGGAACTCATGCTTGATCTTATCTGCATCATTCTCAGGCAAAAATTTAAGCAATAATCCACTAGCATTTTTCCAATATAGACATTTATCTACAATGCAGTAAGTAACAGCTTTCAACTTTAAAAATCTTGCCTTTGTTTTAGACAAAGTAGGAGGTGTATTCAAATTGAGAAAAACATACAAAATATCAGCATACCAAGATGAATTCAAAAAATGATCTTCAACAATGGGAGTTGACAATTACTTTTTTTCATCTAATGCATCTATCATGTTTATATCAAGAGCTTCAAAATTAGACTCAGCCATTAATATTGCTAGTCCTTGGCCTTTTATGAGCTTAGTGGGCTTGATTTCCAAATCATATTCAAGTATCACAGTAATCCACTTTCCTCTTTTTCTATCTGGATCTTGTGTTAGAATGTCTTTTACAATTGAATTTGGCACAAATGCAATTATGTGGGAATGTAAAATGTAAACTCTGAAGTCTTTTAAGGCTTTGACTAAGGAAAAGGCTTGTTTTTCCATGATATTGTACTTCAAAGGTGCATCTCTTAATGCCTTACTAAAGAATTTAATTGGCTGCTCTTGTCCCTTCAAGTTTTTCTGTAATAGGATAGCAGCCACTGTGTTTTCTGATGCAAATGAAAAAATGAAGAAATCCTTTGTAAAATCAGGACTGATGAAAACTAGTGTTTTGGTTAATGCTTGTTTTACCAGTTCAAATGATTTCTTTGCTTCTAAGGTCCATTTAACTCCTTCTTCCTTCTTGCACATATTTGTTATGTTTCTAAGGAGTTCAGCCAGATTGGGTATGAACATTCTCAAGAAATTAATCTTCCCAATGAAATATTGAAGTTCCTTGGTGTTCCTAGGATGGTTGATTTGCAATATACCATCAATCCTCTTTGGGTCTATCTTTATCCCCTCTTCTGATATGATGTGTCCAAGTAGTTTACCTTCTTGGAGACCAAACATTGTTTTCTTTGGATTTAAAGATAACCCAAATTTTCTGCACTTCTCAAAGACTTTTCTCAAGTGTTCTAGGTGTTCTTCATCTGTCTTGGAAAAAATAGTGATGTCATCAAGGTAAATAATGATGAAGACACCTAATTCTTCTGAAAATGAAATATCCATGGCTCTCTGAAATGTAGCACCAACATTCATTAAACCAACGGGCATTTTCACATACATGAAAGTACCCCAAGGTGTGGTAAAGGTTGTTTTGAGTTGATCATCAGGATGTACTAATATTTGATTGTAACCAGAGAAGCCATCTAGCAAAGAAATTCTTTTAGAACCAACTACCTTTTGTAAAATGTGATCCATCTTGGGTAAAGGGTAGTTGTCCTTTAATGAGGCTTTGTTTAAGTTCCTAAAATCAATACAAAGCCTTATTTCTCCTGTCTTTTTCCTAACTGACACAAGATTAGATACCCAATCTGAATATCTAACAGGGACTATGATTCCAGCATCATACATTTTCTTAATTTATTTCTCAACCAGGGGTAATTGAACAAGGTTTATTCTGCGCAATTTTTGTCTATAGGGCTTCTGGTTTTCTTTGAGGGGTATCTTGTGCTGAATTATCTCTATGACATAGGAATTTAGATCCTCATAACTCCATGCAAATACATCAGAAAATTCCTTAAAGAGCTCAATGTATTTTAGTTTAATGTGAGCTGGAAAGGTTTTAGATAGTTTAATCATTTTTTGTTTTTCTTCACTACCTATGTTACATTCTTCTACTTCAGTTTCAACAGGCTCTAGTTTTGGTTTCTTGGAAACATCATTGAAATCAAACAATTCTTCTAATGGGACCAGACCTTTTGGAAAATTTTGAGTGTTAGATTGCAGCATTTCTAAGTCTTATTTTCCTAAACCTGCACTAATCTCTATGGTATGTTCAAGTTTATTAGATAACAAATTTATATCAGCAATCTCTAGAGATTTTACTTCTTCATCAAGTGGGTTTTCTTCAATAGGACATTCATTTTCATAATCTAAATTTGAACTTGGTGGCTCAAATTCATTTTTGGACTGTAGGAAGTCTTCTATTTGTTTATCTCCATCAAACACTTGCCAGTATTTTTCATTGTCTGGGACAGCTGGTCTAAATTTGATTTTGGTAGTGCATTGTTTGGTTTCATAAGGTGTTAGACAAGTTCTAGCAACAAAGGCTAAACCATTGGCAAGAACATTTTGGTTTCTTGGGACAAAGATAAGTTGGAATTCATCAAATGTTTTTAATAAATCAATGACATCATTTCTATAGGCCCTAAGTCTAGGGTGTTTGGCACTATATTCCCCATTCACTTTCTTGATAATCAACTTTGAATCCCCATGAATTTTTATCCTTTTGGCCCTTAATTTCTTCAATAATTGTAGGCCTAAAAGGAGGGCTTCATACTCAGCTATGTTATTTGAACATTGAAAAGTTAACCTGTAAGAATGCCCTTCAGCATGATTGTTTTATGTGTTTTGTATCCATATTCCTACACCTGCATTGTTCTTAGTGCAAGACCCATCAAAATTCATACTCCAAAGAGGACTAGTTTCAGATTTACTAGTTTGGCTACTATCCTCTTTATCTTGTGTGCTTTTAAATTACTCTTGTAAGTTAGCACTAGGTTGAAATTGTTCTAGTTCCTAATGTTCTTCATTATGTTGAGGATTCTTCTCTTCACTCTCAAAGCTGAGAAACAATGGATGACTATTTAGTAGCTCTAGACCTGTGATTAGTTTGCTATGATTTTCTGATTTGGAAAACTGTTTTGACACTTTTGTCTTGTCTTCCTCCTTTTTTGTGTCTGCCACTATGTTATAGTGAGGGGTGGCCATTAATTCTTTTAAGGTTTCTTGCTCATTTGATATTTCATGATTGAAGAGAATAAATGAGTCAAGGCCTGTATGTACAGAATAAAGAGGAGAGTTTTCCGGTCTCTCTTGACTACTAACCATGTACTGCGTGTGAGATTCCCTATAAAGTCTTCTAGTTTGATTAAAAACAGGGATGGTAGCATATGTCATATCCATTTTCATTGTTCCTTGTAACTTAGCTCCCCATGATCTTGATAACAACATACCATACTTGGGGGGTACATCAGCCACTACAATATCCATTACTAAACACTTGGCTGGAATCTGAGCTAAGTTCACATAAAGATCTTTGATCAAACCTAAACATTTCACTCTAATGGAGTCAAAGGAATATAAATCTTTTTATGGTCTGGTGATTTCAAGGCCTAGACTCTCCATTACTGCTTTGGGCATTAAGTTATGAGAGGCCCCTGAATCATGCATGCCATTGTGTAAAATTTTGTCATGGATTTTCAAACTAACATAAAAGGGAGGAACTAGCCCTTCTTGATATCTTCCTTCAATCTTTGGAATAAGAAGAGCTCTGGTTGGTCATCATTAAGATTGAAAGTGTCATTATTTTCTGTTATGTTGAAAGTTTTCAAAATTTGTGATCTATATACATATTGGGTGACTAATTCAATGAGAGGAAGAGAGATTTTAATCTTGGCAATTTCCTGTTCCAAACTAAAAGGCATCTGAATTTTTACAATGTTTGTTTCAGCCTTATTAATCACCACTCTATCAGCAAAATCAGTTTGCTAATTTCCTCTATTTACATTGGTCAAAATTGTTTTAATAGGAGCACTAGCTGAGGTGCTAACGCTGCTAAGGTCTGCACTATGTTTTTCATTAATTTGAATGCCTTTCTCTTTGTTTTGATCAGAATTTACAGCCACTGTTTTGTCTTTTTGTTTTGTAAATTTGGGTTTGTTGACAGGGTTGTTTTTGGTAGAATTTTCAGAGGTCTTAGTTTTGGGATTTTCCTGATTCTTTTTACTCCTAGGGTCATATTCTTTTGGAGTCTCTATGATGACATTTTCCAACTCTTGATAGTAATATTCATCCTCTGCTCTTTTATCGTCATAGGGTATGTATAGACCTTGTTTCTTATTAATAGGAACATCAAAATGATCACTACCTACTCCCAACATGTTTATGTCATCTTCCTCTGTTTGTTCAATTGTTTCTTCAACCTCACTTACATAGTTTTGATGAAAATGAGGTGTAATTCGTTGATCATCCTCTCTTTGTCTGTTTTGAGGTTGATTTCTCCTAAAGTTCTGATTTGGATTTTGATTTCTGTTTTGGGGAACAGATTGGTTTTCTCTAGATTGTGCCCTCTCAAGTATGCTCATATTTTTCATCACTTATTCTAACATCCTTTCCATTTTCGAGCTAGATGTTGAGGGTGCAGATTCCTCCCTAAATGATACTTTCTTTTCATTCCTCATCCTGGCTCTTTTCTCCATAAGATTTACTTCCACAGCTAAGGGTCCTTTCTGCATATCTTCTAAATTCAAAGGATCTCTCTCTCTCAGTTGATAGGCCATTTCAGGATCAAATCCTTTATGAAATTTTTTTAAAGATGAGCCTTGTGGAGGTTTCAAGTCTGGGGGCAGTGCATTATAAACACTATTGAACCTAGTGCAATAAGCTTGGACACTTTCCCCAGTGTTTCTTTTGAGATTGTTGTAGTCCGAAAGTATTTGGAGGGGGTTTTTCCTAACTTCCCATTTGTTTAAAAGTAACTGATGAAAGGCTTGAAGTTCATTAATGCTATTAGGGGCTGAGCCTTTGAACCATTTTCTTGCTTCCCCCCCAAGCTTTTAGCAAATAACCTAAGTTTGATAGTTTCATCATCAATCTCATTCCTATAAAAATATTCATTCATCTTCTCCACATGTTGTGAAGCAGTAGTAGTACCACTGGCATCAAATAATGGTATCTTGGACTGATAGGCCTATAGAAGATTGACTAAAGGTAAAGGAAAGACTAGGGGAGCATACCATGTTGCCATGATAGGAGGTTGTGGGAAAAATGGGGGGTTTACAGGTGGAGGATGTAAAATGGGAAGGGTTTGATGAAATGGTGTGGTTTGAAAAGTGGATGTGTGGATAACAGAAGTGGATGGACTAGCAAGAGATTTTTGATAAGATCTAGCATGAGAGAAACCAGAAATATGAAGGAAATGCAAATCAGGTGGAGTAGTTTCTCTGCTACCAAGATGTTCACCTCTATCTTGGGATGAAGGTGGACGGTCTAAATCTATCTGATCTATATCATCAAGTGACCTAGTTCTGAATGGGTTTCTTAAGTCAAATTGTGAATCCTGTAGAGCTGACAAGTTTTCAGGGATAGAATTAGCTCTATGGAGTGGTCTGACAATAGTTGAAGTTGGAGCCTGTTGTGGCTAGCAACAACCTCCCCTTTTTAATTAATATTAGTAATAATACTAAATAAAATAGGGACCCTTGGTTAAAATCCAAAAAAATCAATTAGGATTTGTTTCCTTTAGAAAATAAAATTTTCTATCATAAACCTACAAAAATCCCTTTTCAAGAGAATATTGCGAAAATATTAAGTTTATGATAGATTACAATAACTGCCTGAAACAATATAACGCATCCATAACAAAAATAGTTTATACAAAGTACTATCGCATCATATGCTGCGTAAAACGTAAATGATTAACAAATATCTTTTACGCTCTTATTTATTATGATTTTGCGCTTTGCTAGCGATTTCATTTTGCGATTTTTTGCTACTCATCCATTACTATTGCGATATGTGCTTATGATTTACATATACAGCTGCATGGTCATGGTAACATATGATCAGATGATTTCATATCATGATATTATGATATTGCGATATCATGATATTACAAGAAAACGTACACGTAATGTATATGTTCGTATTCACTCTTTAATGCTTATCCCGAGGCAATCTTCCCATGTGTCAAATCCGTTGTTTCTTTAATGATCATATTAAATGATTAAGTGATTATTAATGTGAAAAGAGATTGTGTTTAGATTGGAAGTCGTTTCATAATTTAAATATTATATTTCATCTGCGTTCATATTCAAAACCGTCTCGTCACCTTTCTATTATCATTACTCTCATTTATTCGTAAAACGCGGGCACGAAGGAGTGGATCACTATACAAGGCTTCCACTATACATTATGGGTAAGAAGGAGAAGAGCTCAAGTTCTTAGAACAAAGAAATGGCTTCGCTATACGCAGACACCGCCTGTAACAAGGATGCGGGCATATCCACTTGGGAAGGAATGTATAATCTATTAGAGGATGAAAACCCTGTGGTGTTGAAATTTGCAGCTACGGCCGGTTCAAAAGATACGTCTAAAGCAACCCTTAGAGACTTGGCTTGCTCATTCCTGCACAGAATTGCAGCAAGGCCAAGGATTCTCCCATATACAGATATGGTGAGATGGGTGCTGGATAGCACAGATATTTCAGACAGGCAATTCAAGACTCAGTCTGAAGAGTTAATTGGGTCATTCACCGTAGAAGATGTGAGATTAATGTATAAGCTGCCAAAACCACAGGCGAGTTACAATAGCAAATTCATGGAAGATTTTTCCAAAGAACATGCGAATTTGGCAGTTTGCACAAAGGAATGGACTAAAAGAAGTGAACCATTAAAGAAGAACAAACAAGGTATGTACAGCACGGGTTCGCTTACTTCTCCTTATTGTTTTACTGCTGCTATGTTATGTAGGCTTTTTGGAAAGCCTGACATAAATATGATTTTGCCCGAGTGGCTTCCTTTGTTGAATGCGGTCGTTAATTCTACAATTGTAGACTGGGCCAAAATCCTATCTGATACTATGACCTCTGCTATTTTTCAATACCGGTCCAAACGAAATGTTTCCCACGGTTTATCCATTTCTTTTTATTTATCTCATGTCATATCTTTTCATCCTACATGTCTCTAAATTCTCGTAATGGGTTGAAATGGACTATCCAAGACCCTTCATTCCAGTGTAAAATAAGGAAGAACTGCGTCTAAGTTTATCCCCATTTTTACTAAATTTTCCATGAGTGATGTTGCTATCAGATGTAACCTTGTGGTACAAAGATCCTCTCAAGGTTATCTTCGAAATTGCAGGTTGATATTCTCCATGGTTTGAGGAAGAATTATGAGTCCACTATATTAGGTTTTTGTTACAGTCATACGTTGTCACTCCCTATATGTTCCGATAGACTTGTAGCCCTGTGAAATTTCTTATCGTACCCGTGGCATCAGGGATGACAAAAGATTTGAAGGATAAGAAAAAGGGCATTTGGCCACAATTTCCCATAAAATGTGGAACATTTTCACTGTCCGATATTGGTCATGCATTTCAAGAAATAGGCAACATTACATCCCTACAGCTGTTCAAATTCTCAAAGAGGTTATATGACCAAAATGATATTGTTAAGAATTTTACCAATGCAATCAAAGTGAAGGAATTTGTCGCAGAGCCTGATCGTTTTGATGATATGTTCCAAGCAAGAAATTCATTCAAAGAAGTTTTGAATTCAGCCCGAGCACAGCTATCCCCACCAGACTTCCAACAATTCAAACTATACAGAGAAAGGAGACTAATTCCTGTTCCTTTGGATAATCTACGCTTAGAGCCCGCAAGGGAGCAAACTCCTAGTGTTAGTCTTAACGGCAGTTCAAGTACAAGTAAATCCAAATCAAAATCTGACAGAGATTCTGAACTCTCCAATAAGTCCAAAGAAAGGGAAGATAAAACGGAAGAATCCATTAAAGTTTCTGCACAATCAAATGACCTTGATCAACAGCAAATTTTGACTCCTCAAAAGACAATTCCTCCTCCAACCAGTGTACAGCAACAGCCAGTCACCATTGAGTTAGATAAAGAATGGGAAACTTTTAATCAATTGATTAATATAGAAGGACAGAATGAACAGACCCCTGTCCAGACAATCAAAGTTTTGAACGCAGGAACAAGCAGCAAAGCCGCAGCAACGGAACACATACCAATCACACCCTCCTCTAAAATTGTACTTAATATAGAGGACATCCCTCCTCTGGATGTATTTTATAGCCCAAAATACAAAGCAGTAGTTAAAAGACAAAGAAAAAAGAGAAAAATAGAAAGTGCAAGTGCTACTGAACCAGAACAAGTAGATGTTTTATGGAAAGATCCTGCCACAGAGCCTACTCGTAATCTCACTAAATTATCTCAAATAACAGGAGCTTATGCTTCTGCAACCATTGATAAAGCAGTTGAGATACAGCTTTTTTTGGATGAAAAAGAAGAACAGGTAAAGGCTCTACAACAGCAATTGCAACAGGTACAGGCCAATAAGGAAGCACAATTAAAACTTGAAGAGTTGAAACAACAACTTCAAGAAATCCAAGAACAGCATAAGGATGATCCCAAGCTTCCAGAATTCATTTCAGAAACCATCTCTTTGAATAATCAACTACTGCAACAAGAAAAAGTTTTCTGTCAAAAGATATTACAATGGAATTCTTTATGCCAAGAAAGTGATAAAATCACAAGTCATGCCGTAGATTTACGAAATGATTATGATTTGATTAATGAAAAGATCAATGATTATCTAGCATGGCAAAAGACAGAAGAAGGCAGAAAAATTGGTGCACCCATCATTAATGAGAACCATAAAGAAATATTGTTTAATAATTGGGATGCACAAATCAGAAGGGCAGAAAGAGCAGCAGAAGAGGCATCTACAGCGGCAAACATTCTCACGGATTGTGTAAATGACAATTTACACAAAGCTAACTTGATTTCTGAAACTGTTCCAGGTTATCTCCCACAGGCAAATCAATTGCAAACAGAATGGAGGCAAAAGGCAGAAGAAAGAACAAAATCCATCCAAGAGCTGACTAGATTAAATTGGGACGCATACTGGGCATACTTAGTAAAGCCACACAGTCAGCATAGCACGCTCAATTGTATCATCAATGCTACAGAGAAGATTGCTCCTACGCTTGCCGACTCTATCTTTTCAGGACAATTGAATTCAGAAGTCGGTCAACCGCATCTTCTCAAAAACATGCTAGATGCCTGCAAGATCAAAGATCAAGCTCATAGTTAGATAGATTTAGTTTTGATTTCACTGTATTTTAGCCTAGGAAAAGGACGGTCATTAAACCGAATCCTTAATTTTTGTAATAAACTATTTTTAGAGTTAGCTAAGTAGTATTTAAACCCCTCTCATGCATTTAGAGGGGGGTCCTGGATCTTAATACTGTGAGACTTGGAGATTGCATTTCTGTACTCCATTGTCTTATATATTTTTTGAAAAGGATCACATCTGGTGATTTTTATGTGAAATTATCTTTGAAGTGTTGCATTTCTGTACCTTTAGAATTCGATTTTGCATTATAATTGCTGGATAGAGTATCAGATTGCATCTGAAAGTCATCAATATGAACAAGGTATTTCTATCTGTTTGCTGTTGATTTCTGTTGTTATATGATATTCGTTTTAAGATTGCTATCATTTATATGTATTTGTTTTCACAACGCTCTCTTTTATATATCATTTCTGAGTATAATTGAAACGTTATTCTTCATAATTACATGTAAATGGTATACAATGATGAATACAATATGCTATTATAACTCTGTTTAATTTCTTAAACAGAGTTATCTTTATTTGTTTCTGCACATTTCAATTTGATTAATAATACATTTTCATGGTTATTGTTGGATTGAAACAATCTTAAGTTGTATTCACAGGTTATTACCCGGGTTAGTATTAGAATTTCTTTATCAGTATTTAGCTTAGATTAGATAGTTTTATTTTAGTTAATTTAGTCCCATTTCCACCCACCCAATCCAATCCATTTAGTTATAAGGAAATTGGTCCTTTAAATCCAGTCGGGGCCACCATACCAAACGGAAAAGGAGTTTTCCTAAGGTCCCGACCGGGTGGTTATCCCTGATGTTTGAAGCAGAGATTTTCTAGGCTTCAACATTTTTGGCGCTAGAAGGAGGGCATGAGCTATGAATGGCAAGTAAACCTCTATCCACAAGCCATTCCGAGAGCAAAACACCCTCATTAACTTCTTCAATTTCTTCTGAAATTCAAAATCCTAGAGAAGAAATTGCAGAAAATATTCAAACACCCACTACCAAAATCTTTAAACATTCAGACGATCAACATCCTGAGTCTCCTGAAGTTCAAGATTTAATTCATAAATTGAAAGGATTCTCATTATCTCTTGAAGAGTCTGAAATATCTGAAGGTAGTGTAACTTCAAAATTTGTTTCTTCAAAACCTCTTACTGGGCTTCAAAGTGAAAAACTTGGTATCTCTCCCAAAGAATTCCCTTTACCTAGTAGAGTTAAAACAAGAAAAACACAATCGGAATCAGCAAGTTCAACCTCTAATATCCAAATACCTGTTTCCGAAATCCCTTCTCAACAAAGTACAATCATTTCCATATCATCTCCACAAACATCTTCTCCTCAATCCTCATCAGTCTCAACATCATTCATTCCAACAACTTCTATCCAAACACCACCAGTTTCTACTATCCCTCCAATATTCATCCCAACAATGGCACAGAGACCATGGTCTACTCCAAGAGCAGTCAACATGGCTGCACCTTTACACGATTTACCAGACAATCCTGGAAAATGGCTTCCAAAGTTTAGCCCAGATCTTAACATTCCAGCTGAAGAACATATCAATAACTTTATGCTAGCCATTAATTTGAATGGAGTCACACGGGAGGATGTTGTAGTTAGACTATTTCCTTACACCCTTCAAGGAACAGCAGGATCATGGTATTTTTCATTACCATCAGGATCTATAACAAGTTGGGACATTTTTGCAGATCAATTTTTAACCAAATTTGGAGATGACCGATCAATTGCAACTTTACTTAATGATCTCTCAAATTTGAAAATTGAACCCAAGGAACCAATTAAAGAATTTAACTCCCGATTCAATAAGCTCTTGAACAAAATTCCCACTGATTCCAAGCCAAGTGAACAGGTCAGAATTGAATGGTACATTACTGCCTTACCCTCAAATATAGCAATTTTCGTAGACAGAGCTGCAAAGCCCACATTAGCCGAAAGTATGAAAGAAGCTATTGCAGTTGAAAAACGTATCACTTCTCTGGAAAAGAAAAATGCTCTTGAAGAAAGGAAATCAAAGAAGGTCAGCTTTAGAGATGATTCAAAGAAAAAGGCCAAAGATCGACATGACATGGAAGGTTTACAGAAAGTTCTTAAAACCATGTCAAATGAAATGGTCGAAATAAAAAAACAAGTAGCTGAAACTTCCACCAAGAAACCATTCCAGAATTTTAGAAAGAACCAAGTTGAATCTAAACCTCCTAATACAATCTCTAATGCAGAATCAGAAGAAGAGGAAGAAGAAGAAGATACATATGTAGTATCAGATCAAGAGGACGAAAATGAAGAAATAGCTGAATTAAATGGAATGTGGGATTTTATTCTCCCTAATTCTGATAGTGAAGAAGCTATGCCTGTAAGTACTAGGAGTAAATCTACAGCAGAACCAGTACAAACAGTTCCAAAAAAGAAAATTGCAACTCCAAATACCAAAGACAAACCCACTGTGAAGAAAACTTCTCCATTACCTACTCAAAATCAGCCATTTTCTTCTAATCCTCTCACATCGACAGCCAAAACTTTAGTAGTGTCAAAACCCATGGAATACAACATTGTCGAAGACATGAAAAAGATCAAAGCCAACATTTCCTTACATGAACTCAGCAAACTAAAACACCAGCAAAAGTTGTTATTAAAAGAACTTAATGCTACACCAATTGCTCCTGTACCAAGCGGTGTAGTGGCAAAAGCAGCAAGAGGAACTGGTAAGCCACCCGATAAGGTAGATGCTACTGATACTGTGCTCATTGGGGAAAAGTCAAATTCTCAAACTCCTCCTTTTCTTTTGACTTATGAGATGTACAATAAAAATCTGCACAATTGTTTAATTGATTCTGGAGCTTCCTCCAATATAATGCCTACATCTGTCTGTGCTAAATTAAATATTGAACCACAGAAATCAACAGTACATATTGTTCAGCTGGATCGATCCAAAGTTCAAGTGGTAGGGGAAATCAATTCAGTCACAATCAGATTAGCTTCTGATCCTAGGATTGTCCAAAGAATTGATATTTTGATTGTTGATATTCCTGAATTCTATGGGTTGATCTTGAGCAGGGACTGGTCTGCGAAACTTAATGGTTACATCTCGACTGATTATTCACACATGTGGCTTCCTTATAAAGGGAAACCAAATCAAATTAAAATTGAATGAGAAAATCATATGACACACACTGTCACTGAATTTGAACAACCTAATGAACCTGTGGCATTCAACAACAATATTCTTGGAGGATATTCTGCTGAATCATTTCTTGGAAATTTCAAAGCTCCTCAGTCTCCTTTTTCTGTAAATACTTTTGTTTCTCAGATAGAAATTTTTTCAGAGTCTGATTCTTCCAGAATTGTAAATATTTCAGATTTAATTGTAGATAAGCCAATAGATAAGTCTTTATTTTGGTCGTTATATTTTGATGGATCGAAGTCTAGTGATGGAGCTGGAGCTGGATGCATATTGATTGATCCGAATGGAGAGAAAACTATGTTATCATGCAGATTAGAATTTGAGTGTACTAACAATACTGCAGAATATGAAGCCTTGGTTCAAGGACTTTATAAAGCCATAGGGTTAGATGTTAAATACTTGAAAGTTTTTGGTGATTCCGAAATTGTAATCAAACAAGTTAGGAATACTATTCATTGCCTTTCAGGACATCTTAAACACTATCAAACCCTAGTACAAGATCTCACCACTCATTTTTTAGCATTTAATATTTCTCCTATTCCTAGGAATCAAAATACATCGACTGACTTGTTAGCTAATGTTGCATCTAAACTCCTACCTGCTGAAGACTGCAGTCCTGATAGGTTTTCTGTAGAATTGATCTTTCGTCCATCTGTCCCAGACAATGTCACAAACTGGAGAGTTTTCTATCATGATAAAGATATTTTAAATTTCATGACTTCAGACAAATCATATGATGATCAAATTATTGATGAAGAAGATCATGATTTACAAATTGCTTCAAAAAATAATGAAAATCCCATTCCGAAATCTGTTGTTAAATTGGAGGACTTATATGATATTAAGGACATATTCAAGAAAGTTGTTAATACAAAACTTCAAAGTTCCACTTTGAAGTTTGAATTAGTAAATCTTGGTCCTGATTCTAAACCCCAAAACATTAATTTAGGACTCAATTTAACACCAGAGGAAAGAAGTGCATTCATTAAATTGCTGAACAAGTATAAAAAAGTTTTTTCTTGGAATTATGATGATCTAAAAACATATGATACTTCGATTATTCAACACACGATTCCAATGCTTCCTGATGTTAAACCTGTTCAATAGAAACTGAGAAAAATCCATCCAAATCTCGAGAGTCAAATCAAATCAGAACTCAATAAACTTTTGAAAGCCAAGATCATTTTTCCAGTCAGGCACTCTAATTGGGTTCCCAATATGGTACCTGTAAGAAAGAAGAATGGTGATATAAGAATCTGTATTGATTTTAGAAATCTAAACAAAGCATGTTTAAAAGACAATTTCCCATTGCCAACCATGGAACAGATACTTCAAAAGGTAGCTGGTTCTGAACTTATGTCTTTTCTCGATGGGTTTTTAGGGTATAATCAAGTTTTAGTTCACCCAGATGACAGACTGAAGACAACTTTCAGAACAAATTGGGGAACTTATGCTTATCAGAAAATGCCTTTTGGTCTAATAAATGCAGGAGAAACTTTTCAAAGAGCCATGGACATTGCATTTAAAGGTCTGATCAATAAATCTGTTGTTGTTTATCTTGATGACATAACGGTATTTTCAAAAAAAAGAGCCAATCATCTACATGACTTAAAGCAAATTTTTGAAAGATGTAGAAGGTTTGGTATTTCCTTAAATCCAAAGAAATCTTTCTTTGCTTTAGATGAAGGAAAAATCTTAGGATTTGTTGTGTCAAAAGATGGAATATATATTGATCCAGAAAGAGTAAAAGAAATTTCTGATATTTCTTTACCACATAACAAAAAATCCATGCAATCATTTCTTGGACAGATCAATTTTGTAAAAAGATTCATTCCTGATTTTTCTTTAATTGTTTTACCTATGCAAAATATGATCAAGAAGAATTCAATATTCAAAATGACGCATAAAGAAAAGGAAGCTTTTGATTCAATCAAACGAGCAATCATTAATGCATCAGCATTGAATACCCCGGATTTTTCTAAAGATTTTATTTTGTATACTTTGGCCACTGAAACATCCTATGCAGCCGTTTTGACACAACTCAATGATCAAGAAATTGAAGCACCTATTTCTTTCTTTAGTTCAAATCTGCAAGGAGCTGAGCTTAATTATTCTGATGTTGAAAAACAAGCCTTTGTTGTGTTTAAATCAATCAAACATTTCAGACCTTTTCTCTTAAAAACACATACAAAAATCATTGTCCCATTCTCTGCAGTGAGGCAATTATTAATTCAGAGAGAAGTAGGAGAAAAGAGAGCTAACTGGGTAACATCTTTGCAAGAATATGATGTTGTTATTAAACCAGCCAAGATTGTTAGAGGACAAGGTTTTTGCAGATTATTGGCAGGAGCTCATAACATACCGGAAGATCAAGATTCAAATCAAGATATTCAAGTAAGTCAGATAAGTGTTACAGATGCTGATTCTAAGTATACTGATCTCATCTATTACTTGAAAAATGGGTATGCTCCTTCTAATCTCAGCTATAAGAGTAAGCGCGCTTTAAGGTTAAAAGCTATTAAATATGAGATCATTGATAATGTGTTATTTAGAAAAAATTATGATTCAATTTTATTAAGATGTCTTGAAAAAACTGAAGCTGAAAAGGTTTTGCAGGAACTACATGATGGACCAGCAGGAGGTCATTTTGGAGGTGATACTACAGCTCACAAAATAATTCGCGCTGGTTATTACTGGCCTACCCTTTTTAAAGATACACATGATTATGTAAGGAAGTGCCAAATTTGTCAGACTGCAAGTGGAAGGCAAAGGAAACCAGCTTTTCCTTTGCAACCAGTAACTATTGAACAACCATTTGAACAATGGGGACTTGATATTATTGGTGAAATAGTACCTCATTCTTCCAAACAGCATAAGTACATCCTTACTGCAACTGATTACTTTACAAAATGGGTAGAGGCAATTCCTTTGAAGGTAGCCAATTCTGATGCAATTATTGATTTCATTGATCAATTCATCATAACCAGGTTTGGTGTACCTCAAGCTCTTGTTTTTTATAATGCATCTTACTTTTCTGGTAATAGTTTAATTGAATTTGCAGTCAAAAGAGGTTTTAAATTAAAATATTCAGCAAATTATTATCCACAAGGTAATGGTTTGGCTGAATCCACTAACAAAAACCTTATCAAAATCATTAAAAGAACCATTGATCAAAATCAAAAGAATTGGCACAAATCTTTAATCTTTGCGTTATGGGCTGATCGTATCACTGAAAAAGCTTCGATAAAGACTTCACCTTTTAATCTGGTTTATGGAAAAGAAGCTGTGATACCTTCAAATTTAACTCTTCCATCATTAGCCCTAGTGCAGTTTATTGAAGAAAATCCTTCATCATCTATTCAATTGAGATACGATCAAATCCTTAAACTAGAAGAAGATAGGGATAAAGCAAAAATTACTCATGAAAAACATCAACAACTTGTAAAATCTTCTTTTGATGCAAGTTCTACCGGCTCAAAACTTTTATCAATTGGTGATTTCATTTTGAAATGGGATAAAGCACACGAAGAAAAAGGTAAACATACCAAATTTAAGAAAATGTGGCTTGGACCATTTCAGATCGTTGAGAAGATAGGCTCAAATACATACATACTCCAAGATCTAACAGGTAAGAGAGAACCTCTTCCTGTAAACGGGCTTATCTTAAAGAAATTCTTTTCCTAAGGAGGTAACCCCTTCTTAAACTGTACATATTTCTTTCTGCAAATTTTGATTGTTTTTGTTGTTACAAATAAAGGTCGTTAATAAGTCCCTGATTGACTGTTTACTATTTAAGAAAATTTCTTCGGAAAAATATTATAAATATTTATTTTATGTAAATAAGAATTTTTAAAGTAAATGATCATAGTTTTTGAGTAGTTTAAAATAAGATGTTTAAACTTTGAAAAGATTATTTCAATCATTTACATGATCTTTTGAAAAATTGAGGAAAATGTAAAATCATTAGAAGTTTATCAAGCAGAGAAAGGTTATTTGTAAAAGTAAAGTTTTTTCAAAGTTTTGGAACTCAAAAAAAAAAACTCTGAAAATTGTCATCCATTGGTTCTTAAGGATAAAACTATTTCACCCCATCCATTTAAGTTGTGATTTTTTAGAATGTAATTCTAAGAAATTATACGAAAAATTTAAGAGATAAGAGGTCTCATTATGAGCCGACTTACTATGTTCATAAGGAATGATAGAACTGACATTACCAATACTGCATACCAAAACAGGGTAATGGCTTATAAATATAAGACAAGGGGTCTCATCACGAGCCAGCTTGTTCAGTTTAATTATAACTAGTGAATGGCATTGTTATCAACTGGCCACTAAACCAGAACAATGGCTCTTAAAATAAAAAATAAATAAAAGATAAAAAAAAACATGAGATAAGAAATCTTATGAATTTATCTTTTAAAAGGTCATAATTTTAATTGGATGGGACAATGAATGGTTAATGGTTTAAAGGTAACCCTGTCGAGACTATAAACGTTTGCTGGCAGCAGAAGCAATACCTATGACAATAGAGTATATTATAAAACCAAAATTCGAAGAGATCCACTTACTTTATTATTAACACCAATCAAAGCTTGAGATAACCCAAAATATTTTTATTTTTTCTCAAAGAACTAGAAAGAAATTATGAAATGATTTTTATTTTTCTTTCATAGTTACATTTTATTTTGAATAATTCTTAGATAAGTTTTCATCATCCTTAAAAAATTTTACTTACTAAAGATAGAATGTTCATTTTATTTTTCAGAGATAACTGTTTCTTCCAGTGAATCGCCAATTGTTGTGGCTAGCAACAACCTCCCCTTTTTTGATTAATATTAGTAATAATACCAAATAAAATGGGGACCCTTAGTTAAAATCCAAAAAAAAAATCGATTAGGATTTGTTTCCTTTAGAAAATAAAATTTTCTATCATAAACCTACAAAAATCCCTTTGAGAGAATATTGCGAAAATATTAAGTTTATGATAGATTATAATAAAATTTGCTCTTGAAACAATATAACGCATCCATAACAAAAATAGTCTATACAAAAAGCATTGATCGCAGATCGCATAGCGCAGAAAACAGAAATGATTAACAAATATCTTTTACGCTCTTATTTATTATGATTTTGCGCTTTTGCGATGATTTCATTTTGCGATTTTGCGCTTTTTGTGATTCTACGCATTTGCGATATGTGCTTTTATGATTTTTGCGATATGCGCTTTGCGCTGTTACGCAGTTCCTGCTTTTGCAATAAGTTATGACTGTGATGATTTCATATCGCGATATTGCGACATTGCGATATTGCGATATTGCGCAGCAAATCGCACATCGCAATGTCGCAGATTCACATAAGCGCGCTATCCCGAGGCAATCTTCCCATGTGTCAAATCCGTTATGCGCTTTAATGACTATATTAAATGATTGGAGTGATTATTAATGTGAAAAGAGATTGTGTTTAGATTGGAAGTCGTTTCATAATTTAAATATTATATTTCATCCGCGTTCATATTCAAAACAGTCTCGTCACCTTTCTATTATCATTACTCTCACTTATTCGTAAAACGCAGGCACGAAGGAGCGGATCACTATACAAAGCTTCCACTATACATTATGGGTAAGAAGGAGAAGAGCTCAAGTTCTGAGAACAAAGAAATGGCTTCGCTATACGCAGACACCGCCTGTAACAAGGATGCGGGCATATCCACTTGGGAAGGAATGTATAATCTATTAGAGGATGAAAACCCTGTGGTGTTGAAAGTTACAGCTACGGACGGTTCAAAGGATACGTCTGAAGCAACCCTTAGAGACTTGGCTTGCTCATTCCTGCACAGAATTGCAGCAAGGCCAAGGATTCTCCCATATACAGATATGGTGAGATGGGTGCTGGATAGCACAGATATCTCAGACAGGCAATTCAAGACTCGGTCTGAAGAGCTAATTGGGTCATTCACCGTAGAAGATGTGAGATTAATGTATAAGCTGCCAAAACCACAGGCGACTTACAATAGCAAATTCATGGAAGATTTTTCCAAAGAACATGCGAATTTGGCAGAATGCACAAAGGAATGGACTAAAAGAAGTGAACCATTAAAGAAGAACAAACAAGGTATGTACAGCACGGGTTCGCTTACTTCTCCTTATTGTTTTACTGCTGCTATGTTATGTAGGCTTTTTGGAAAGCTTGACATAAATATGATTTTGCCTGAGTGGCTTCCTTTGTTGAATGTGGTCGTTAATTCTACAATTGTAGACTAGGCCAAAATCCTATCTGATACTATGACCTCTGCTATTTTTCAATACCGGTCCAAACGAAATGTTTCCCAGTGGGTTTACCCGCCTTTTTATTTATTTGCTTATGTCATGGACGCCATCTACTATGTCTCTAAATTCCCTGTAATGGGTTGGAAATGGACTATCCAAGACCCTTCGCCCATTCATGTGTACCATAAAGAACTGTGGGAATCTAAGTTTGTCCCCCATTTTTACCAAATTTGCCATGGAGTGATGTTGCCATTGTACAGAACCTTGTATAATAAAGATCCCCCAAGGTTATCTTCAGAAACATAGGTTGATATTCTCCCCGTCGCAAGATGGTTTGGAGAAGAATTGTTCACCTATATTAGGGTTTTTGGAAGTTATGCTTCTCCACATGTGTTACCCCTATATGTTCCTGATAGACTTGTAGCCCGGGAAATTTCTTATCAGACCTGTGGCCAGGGAGGGATGACAAAAGATTTGAAGGATAAGAAAAAGGGCATTTGGCCACAATTTCCCATAAAATGTGGAACATTTTCACTATCCGATATTGGTCATGCATTTCAAGAGATAGGCAACATTACATCCCTACAGCTGTTCAAATTCTCAAAGAGGTTATATGACCAAAATGATATTGTTAAGAATTTTACCAATGCAATCAAAGTAAAGGAATTTGTCGCAGAGCCTGATATTTTTGATGATATGTTCCAAGCAAGAAATTCATTCAAAGAAGATTTGAATTCAGCCCGAGCACAGTTATCCCCACCAAACTTCCAGAAATTCAAACTTTACAGAGAAAGGAGACTAATTCCTATTCCTTTGGATAATCTACGCTTAGAGCCCGCAAGGGAGCAAACTCCTAGTGTTAGTCTTAACGGCAGTTCAAGTACAAGTAAATCCAAATCCAAATCTGACAGAGATTCTGAACTCTCCAATAAGTCCAAAGAAAGGGAAGATAAAACGGAAGAATCCATTAAAGATTCTGCACAATCAAATGAACTTGATCAACAGCAAATTCTGACTCCTCAACAGACAATTCCTCCTCCAACCAGTGTACAGCAACAACCAGTCACCATTGAGTTAGATAAAGAATGGGAAACTTTTAATCAATTGATTAATATAAAAGGACAGAATGTACAGACCCCTGTCCAGACAATCAAATTTTTGAACGCAGGAACAAGCAGCAAAGCCGCAGCAACAGAACACATACCAATCACACCCTCCTTTGAAATTGTACTTAATATAGAGGACATCCCTCCTCTGGATGTATTTTATAGCCCAAAATACAAAGCAGTAGTTAAAAGACAAAGAAAAAAGAGAAAAATAGAAAGTGCAAGTGCTACTGAACCAGAACAAGTAGATGTCTTATGGAAAGATCCTGCCACAGAGCCTACTCGTAATCTCACTAAATTATCTCAAATAACAGGAGCTTATGCTTTTGCAACCATTGATAAAGCAGTTGAGATACAGCTTTTGTTGGATGAAAAAGAAGAACAGGTAAAGGCTCTACAACAGCAATTGCAACAGGTACAGGCCAATAAGGAAGCACAATTAAAACTTGAAGAGTTGCAACAACAACTTCAAGAAATCCAAGAACAGCATAAGGACGATCCCAAGCTTCCAGAATTCATTTCAGAAACCATCTCTTTGAATAATCAACTACTGCAACAAGAAGAAGTTTTCTGTCAAAAGATATTACAATGGAATTCTTTATGCCAAGAAAGTGATAAAATCACAAGTCATGTCGTAGATTTTCGAAATGATTATGATTTGATTAATGAAAAGATCAATGATTATCTAGCATGGCAAAAGACAGAAGAAGGCAGAAAAATTGGTGCACCCATCATTAATGAGAACCATAAAGAAATACTGTTTAATAATTGGGATGCACAAATCAGAAGGGAAAAAAGGGCAGCAGAAGAGGCATCTACAGCGGCAAACACTCTCACGGATTGTGTAAATGACAATTTACACAAAGCTAACTTGATTTCTGAAACTGTTCCAGATTATCTCCCACAGGCAAATCAATTGAAAACAGAATGGAGGCAAAAGGCAGAAGAAAGAACAAAATCCATCCAAGGGCTGACTAGATTAAATTGGGACGCATACTGGGCATACTTAGTAAAGCCACACAGTCAGCATAGCACGCTCAATTGTATCATCAATGCTACAGAGAAGATTGCTCCTACGCTTGCCGACTCTGTCTTCTCAGGACAATTGAATTCAGAAGTCGGTCAACCGCATCTTCTCAAAAACATGCTAGATGCCTGCAAGATCAAAGATCAAGCTCATAGTTAGATATATTTAGTTTTAATTTCACTGTATTTTAGCCTAGGAAAAGGATGGTCATTGAACCGAATCCTTAATTTTTGTAATAAACTATTTTTAGAATTAGTTAAAGTAGTATTTAAACCCCTCTCATGCGGAGAGATAGGGGTCCTGGATCTTAATACTTTTAGACTTGGAGATTGCATTTCTGTACTCCATTGTCTTATATATTTTTTGAAAAGGATCACATCTGGTGATTTTTATGCGAAATTATCTTTGAAGTGTTGCATTTATGTACCTTTAGAATTCGATTTTGCATTATAATTGCTGGATAGAGTATCAGATTGCATCTGGAAGTCATCAAGATGAACAAGGTATTTCTATCTGTTTGATGTTGATTTCTGTTGTTGTATGATATTCGTTTTAAGATTGCTATCATTTATATGTATTTGTTCTCACAACGCTCTCTTTTGTATATCATTTCTGAGTATAATTGAAACGTTATTTTTCATAATTACATGTAAATGGTATACAATGATGAATGCAATATGCTATTATAACTCTGTTTAATTTCATAAACAGAGTTACCTTTATTTGTTTCTGCACATTTCAATTTGATTAATAATACATTTTCATGGTTATTGATGGATTGAAACAATCTTAAGTTGTATTCACATGTTATTACCCGGGTTAGTATTGAATTTCTTTATCAGCATTTAGCTTAGATTATATAGTTTTATTTTAGTTAATTTAGTCCCATTTCCACCCACCCAATCCAATCCATTTAGTTATAAGGAAACTGGTCCTTTAAATCCAGTCGGAGCCACCATACCAAACGGAAAAGGAGCTGTCCTAAGGTCCCGACCGGGTGGTTATCCCCGATGTTTGAAGCAGAGATTTTCTAGGCTTCAACAGAGCCTTAGGAGGCTTCCTAAGTATGCTTTCAGGATTATCAATTATCTCAGGAGGGTTTGGGTCAGGATAGGCTCTAGTATAAACTCTTCTAGAAGCCACTATGCTATGTTTTCCGACCCAATAACAAGAAAAGTTTAACCAAATATGACAATCTTTAGTAGGATAACTGATCTTTAGAAAGAAAAAATTAATGCTCAAAGTCTTCTTAACTGAGTTTATATGATGTTATGATAATAATGGGTTTCCCAGTGGAGTCTTTAGGTCTATTTAGGATTGTGGAGTTACCAGGTGGAAAAATTTTAGCTTTTGTGAAGGTAAAAAGTTTTATGGTTCCACCACCATGTTTATTATGAAGCTAATTTGAAATATTTTTGGATTTTCTGAGTTTTTTCAGTCCTATAGGTTGTGAGAGTGTCCTAAATCTATTTCAACACTTAGCTAAGGTGATGAGACAAATAGATTTTACTCTTATGGCTTAGCTATCTAATTCCTTCAAGGTTTGATAAGGCTCTTTGAGAATCCTAAGGGTTACTTCGTTTGTCACTGATTCAAATAAGTCCTATCATGATTACCACTTGCTTTAGTATTGCTTGAAGAGAGCTACTTATACTGCACAGAATGCTGAGTGTTTGGCCTACTAATTTTCAGTGGAGTCACCAGGTGAAGGTTTTTTACTTGATTTCAGGGTTTGAAAGTTGTTCGCCATCAACAATCAAAACCACTATAGGCAGACACTTGGTTCATTGTAAAAATGGGATTATCTGAGTTGTGAAGTTATCTATTACTTCAGAAATTCCCTAGTATGGTCGCCAGAAATGTTAGGCCTCTGTAATTTAGTAGAGTGGCAAGACTAAACGTTGTAGAGACTACATCAAAAACCACTTTGGGATTCTAGGATCTAGCCCTCCTGAATCCAGAGAGGGATCTCTCTATAAGTGCAAAGATTGATTTATATTTTAAGGTTTAAAGTATGATATTAGGCTGGTTATTAAGAACAAGGGTTTTTGTTTGTTTGGTTGGTCAGGTATGATCTTTAATTGGATGGAAGATCACAAAATGAAAGAGTTCAAAAGAGGTGAAGATGCAAGTATATTGAGAAGTGTTCAGCAAATAGGATTAGTGTGAAAATAGCTTTAAACCATTGGGCAATGGAGTCACAAAAGGGTTTAATTGTACAACAATTTCAAGAGTGGTCCAAGGGGAAAGTCATCTATATCAAAAGATCCTTTAGATTAAATGATGGAATGGAACATTAAAAGTGTTGAGAAGGTGGGAAAAGCCAATATTTTCAACAAGGAATTATCAACTTTCCATACAAGAAAATCATTTTTAAGCAACTGTTTGAAACCAACCAAAGATAGGGCTAACCATAAACTTCTTTGTACAAGCTTGTATTAAAGCTAACTTATCAGACAAACAATCCAGTAATCCACATGACTACTTTCAGAAGGGATGAAAACAGATAAGAAAACAAAGTACAGCTTAAGATCAAGCAAGATACATTAAAATCAAAGCCTACTTTAGCTTACTCTTAGGGAAACCTTCAAAACAACCTTTGGAGAAAGAACTAGAAGATAGGGCAAACCATAAGCTTTTCTAGTTTAACTCTACTTAGCATGTATTGAAAATATCATTCAAGAACTTCCTTTCAAGTTTTGCACATCAAGACATGGACAAACCAACATTCCTTGATAATGTTTACACTTAACTTAAGTCATTCTTAAAAACACAATTGGAGGAAAACATAAATATAAAGCTTATCAGTGAGAGTAGGGTACTTTTAACAGTAAATCCTAGCTCTATATTTGTTGTTCTTTATTAGAGAAAAGTGAAAAAAATGGCATACATGAAAGGAAAACAATAACAGTAAGAGGTAATTCACCAATGATATAGACCAGGATCCCAAAAATTAGCTTGTATATTGATTGTAAATCCAGTTACATACTTCAAGTCCAATGTTTCATCACAGCAACAACTTCTCTTCCCAGCCTAACTTCTTCAATAACTTAACAGAGCTTCAGAGCTTCAGAATTTATTGACTTTGAACAATGATTCGAATACGGCAACTATTACATTAGAAATCCAATAACCAACCCATATCTCATCTTCTTCAGAAGTATTTATAGAAGAAAGAGGAGGTGGGATGAAAGAAAAGATCTCTAATTCAATTAATACAATTTAATGTTTCTCGGCCTTTGAGGGGCTCAACAGAGGAGAGCTCTGATCTTTCTTCTGTATTAATTGGTTTTCATTAAGTATTTAGCCGCTTAGCAGATTTTGTTGAATTTAAAACTCTTTAGGCAGGCTGGCAATAACTCTTGGTTGCTTTAAACAAAATATCACTGACTTGGGCAATAAATCTACCTTCATTTGATTTATTAAGACTGTAGGTGGCACTTTGGTAGCTGGAAAAGATATTTGGCCTCTAATGTGGCAGTGGAGGCCTCTTTACTGATATTTCTTTCTGTTTTATCTTAAAACACTTTTAATTTGCTTTTGAATTGTGTTTAGGCTTGATTAAGCCATAATCTTCATCTTCAAGTCTTTATTCTCTAATACACTTTGTTACTTTAAACCTGAGGATTAAAACTATGATTTTCAGGCTTAGGCATTAATCCCTTTCTTAGTAAATTTCTTCACTGATACACTATGTTTGGCTTGTTTACACAGGTCGCTTTCTGCTATTGGAGGGTTTCTGTTAAACCTTGGATCGTGATCCAGATGTTTTAACCTTGAATTTCATACCCTGAGATCCTTTTCTTCATTGGATTAAGGCACAGAATCGTCACTCTGAACCTTTTTGTCACCTGTCTATGACTGTGGAAAATACAAAACAACCAGCATTAAGAACCCTACTAAAACACACAAACTCATTATAAAATCCTGCGGAAATTTGGTTAAGACTGCTTCAGAGGCTCGTGAGGGTGGAGGAGCAGTGAGGAAAAACGTGGATGCAGCGAAAAAAGGGAGGAAAATCCTGGAAGAACAGCTAACCAGGTGGAAAATGGAGTTTGGGCGCGACAACAAATGTGGACCGTTAGATTAGAACGATCAGCGGTTGAGATCATTCGGTGAAATGCTTGGGATAAAATATGGAGGGCAGTCGAATGGAGGTGAGATTAATTCAGAGTCGTTTGATCTCGGATATCGAAGGCTAAGATTTAAAGATGAAAAAGCAATGTCAGCGAAGGGTAGTGGTATAGCGGAAAATCGGCAACGGTTTTCGCGTTGCGTTTGGGGGGTTAGGTGGTTTTCACTTTTGGAACGCGATATGTGTTAGCGTTCAACACGTGGATCTTGAAAACCACAGATTTCGCATGAAACTTGTGCACTGCGAAGCGGGGTAAAAAATTACGCAATATGCAGTTTGAGCCTTTGGATGATGGGTAGAAGACCAAAGGGCGCGGGTTGAGCGTGATGGATGAAAATTTTTGCGAAGGATGTATGGGGCCCGATGGCCTTTGATCTTTATAGATCAACGGTCATGATTCATTTAAAACTATTTTTGTCGGGAAACAAAAAATGTGGAAAAGGTAAGGTTTTGAAAGAATTTGGCGGAGAAAAGAGGAAAAGGGAGGGCCCACTTTTTTATAAAGGGTGGAAGGAAGGATCAATGGGAGCCACTGGATCATGAGGATCAACGGCCGAGATCTGTCGATGGAGGATAAAAAGAAGGGCAGGGTTTGGAAAGCGAAATTAATATGAGTCGTTGGATTTAAGAAGATAAACGGCAGAGATCTCATCGCATCGGAGAAAAGGAAAGAGTCCATAGCACTAGGGTTTTTGTTTTTGCGATGCGCGATTAAGCGCTGGCTGTCAGAACGAGATGAGAGATCAATGATTAGGATTAAATCGACGGAAGGCAAGGGAGGAGCGCGATTGAATTTAAGCCATTGGTTCTTGTGGATTCAATGGCTGAGATCTCATCGGAGCATCGCATTGGTGGGGGTCAAAGGGTAAGGGACTAAGCCTTTGCGATATACGATTATGTGAGGGCCGTCCAATATGAAGGATGATTGACGGTCAGGATTTAATCGTTGGGCGCGATGTTGGAGGCTATGGGCGGAGCGCGATTTAATCTGGGTCGTTGGTTCTTGTGGATTCAACGGTTGAGTTTAGATCGGAGGATCGGCATCGGAAGAGAAAAAAGGAAAAGGAAAAAGGGAATTGTGATTTATGATTTGCGATGGAGCGAGAGCCGTTGATCTAAAAAATAGATCGACGGTCAGGATTTAATCATGAAGAAAAATGCGGAATGACGGGTTTGGAACGGGGAGCGATATGGGTCGTTAGATCTAGGCATAGTGGATCAAATCAATGGCGGAGAATTGATCACGTGATCGATCGGCGGAAAGTAATTAACCATGTAAAATGAGTAAAATGAATATTTGCGATGCAATTTATACTTGCGATGCGATTAAGCGCTTCGCGCTCGGTCACAGCGTGGGTTATATGCGAAAAGGGGCTGGGGCTTAAGGCCGAAAGGGGCTTAAGGCATTATAGAAAAATTAAGGTTTTTAGGCCAAAATGAGGGTTTTTCAAAGGATTTTGAGGGTTCAAATAAGGTTTTAAAAAAAAAGGTTTTAAACCTTATCAAAGGGGATTTATGAAGGGAATAAAGGAAAATGAGGGAAATAGATACCCTATGAGCATTTTTTCTCTTAGTAAACAGCAGGTTCTTTAGGATAAAGATGGAAACAGCAGTGAAGATTAACTCAAAAAGTAAAGACTTTCATAAGACTTCAAGAACTCACAATTTGGTCATGAAATTGTTTCTTGAAGGCTAGAAAAATATTTGGCCACCATTTGGTATGACAAATTTTTATAGGTGGCTAACACCAGCTTCCCTAAACTTACCTTACCTTTTATTTACGCGGTGCTAGATGTCTATCTTTATGGGCCCATTTAAGTTTCTAGTCGGGGTTCATGAGGGTCTCCTGTTATACTCCACTACCCCGCGAAACGTTTGTGAATTTTGCAACACCGTGTGACATCACCTACTCCAGGGGGTAAGTCTTCATGTCCTTCCGCTCTCCCTTAGTACCCCTGAAATTCCTTGTGCATGGTTCCTTCCTTTTGAATTTCCGCCATATGGAACATGGCCTTCCCATTCAACTGTCTTGCGGTTCAACTTCTCCCATCTGCGCCCGCGCTTTAAGGAATTTCTATCCCAAAGCGCTTTTTAACTCACTCACCTTGCTATCTTCAGGGACCTTTTTTCCTTGTTTATTTCAGCTGCTCTCTTTTTCCTTAGTGTGAGGGCTAACCCAGCAATAGAACTCATCAAGCATGTTTCCAATTTATGCCCTACTCAATGTTCCAATTGCAGATTTATTTACCCTAGCAAGAGCAGGATCTCTTGGTCCTCTCCCAGTTTTTTATTTTACTCTTGAGAGATTAAAACATAGTTCCCCAATATCAGGTAATGGAAGTTGAGATATTTCCCCCTTCCCCATCATGTTAAGGATGTTTATCCACTCATCTCTAACGGTTTTCAACAAAAGAGATTTTAAAGTGTCTTGATCTAAATTTTCCATTTTTGCTCTTTTTATGTTATAGTTGAATATTTCAAGTAAATCCTCAAAATTTTCATCCTCTTTTTGCATCATCTTAAACACTTCCTCCTTGTGATTAATAGGTATGCAATAATCCAAATACATTTCGAGAAATTCTCTCTTCATATCATTCCATGTCCTAATAGACCTAGTGATTAGACTCATGAACCATTTTAGAGTTGCTCCTTTCAATGTTGAAGGAAACAATTTGAGTTTTTGAGAGTCTTGTAAATAATCATAATTTCTGCACAAGACTTAAAATTCAAACAAAAAGGTTTCAGGGTCCTCACTTTTTAATCCATGAAATTTTGGGAGAATAAAAGGTGAGATATTTTTCATGGTAGCATTTGTCTCTTCATCAATTATAGGGAATCCAAAAGAACTCTCGTTTACTCTATTTCCTCTACCTCTACCTCCTTCTGCATTTCCTCTACCTCTTCCTCTATCTCCTCCTCTACCTCTACCTCCTCCAAATAGTACATTTTCTCCATTAAAAATTTCTCCTTCTCCCTCTCCTCCTCCTTCTCCTCTTCCTACCATTATAGATTCTTCAGAGCTGATATAAGATTCAATCTGCAAGGTTAACTACTCCTCTGGTTCCCCTATTAATGGTATGTTGAAGAAAGGTTCTTCTTCTTCCTCTCCACTATGGATTTCTAACTCTTCAGCTAGAACATGTTCCCCTGTAGAAGTGAAAAAGGTTACTCCTTTTGTTGGAGTCCTAGGATATTCTTCCTCTAAGATTGCCTCAGTGGATGAAGTAGGAGATCCTCCTAACTAGATATCTGACCTTAGAACTTCAAGAAGTCTATGGCTAGTGAAATATGGAATATGGGTTTGAGATGGAGGTGTATCACTTCTTAGTCTTGGTGGAGTGAGTGGTGTTGTAGGGATTAAACTCCTGCCTCTAGCTATGAATCTACCCCTAGAGTCTCTTTCTCTACGCATATCATTGTTTTTGGATGTAAGAAATGAGGTCACCTAATTACACTTCCCTGGAAACGGCGCAAAAATGTTTAGTCAATTTAGTGTCCTAAATTGCTTGCATAAATTATCAACCAGGGTTTGTATACTGATGAAGTGTAGGTGTACTATATGTACTTAGCTAACATTTTTTTTACTTTGTTGTTGTATTTTATGTTGTTTTTGGGAGGTTTTATGTTCCTTGATGTCTAAGAATGCTAATCTAAAACTATGGAAAGAATTAAATGAATCTAATAAACTTTTAAAAATAAAGAAATGGATGTGTTCCTAAATAAATCTAATTTTCATAAAAAGAAACCAAAAATTGTTGACTAGTTAAAAACCTAATTTGGAAAACAAAGCATCTAATTGATCTTATTGTTAGTCATATTCCATGGATCTAAGTCTAAGAATGAAATTTTAGTGCTTGAAAGTAAAGACAGAAAATGAAACCAACTAATGTACTTCAAGTTACTCCAACATTCAATTTTGAAGTCTAACATTCTTGAAATGATGTATTAAGCAACTTTCTATACTTTAACTCCTAATGTCCTAAAACAGTAAGCAGAGAAAAACATCTAATGTATCTTTAGTTACTCCAACATTCAATTTTGAAGCATGATCTTCTTGAAATGGTGTCAAGAAACCAATTACCTTCTATGATTTAGAAAATCAAATAAATCATGCAAAAGGTAACTCATTAATTGCATTCAATAAGCATTCAATCATCTAGTTTAGGAAGTATGACTGAATCAATCTTCTTGTAATGATATTTAGGAATATCAGTGATACAACTAAGTGATGATATGAAATAAAAATGTGAAAGCATAAAAAACTAATGTATATTTGAATTTCTTCAATCATTCAATATGAAGCATTACCCTCTTGAAGTGTTGTTTAAGAAGTCAATTACACCTTAGATTCTAAATTCCTAGAAAGTAAATAACAATATGCTAAGTAAATTCAATAATTGTATGATTTAGACATTCAACCATTCAATTTAGGATCATCATCATCTTGAAATGGTTTTTAGGAACATCCATGAACATAGTTAATTGACAATCCTATTCTGAGAAAATGAATGACAAAACAGTAAGGAACTAGGCAACTGTGTGTTCTTAATTCTTCAATATTGATTCAATTGGAAAACAAATTTATCTATATTCTCGAAATATCTTGGAAGATCAAAGTTGAACAGTTTTGATTTATCATTATGCTATTTCTCAAAAATTGAAATGAAGCATGAACCTAATTAGAAAATAGAATTGCTGAAAAACAGAGTAATGAAATTAAGCTAAAAACATAAATGAATAACCTCCTACAGATGCAGGGGCCCTCTACAACTGATGTGGTTGAACTGCTAACTGATTAAGGATGTAATCAAGCAATCATTGGAAGCATAAACTTCATATTATGAAAAAGTGAATGCGGAATACAGAGTATCAGCAAAAAGCCTAAGTTTAATACTAAAATTCTAAACTGTCTTCTCGGTTCTATGCAACCGATATTTAAAGCAAAATTACATAATTATTTATGAGTAAAACTAGCTACATTTGGCTATTATAATTGTAATAGGACTGTTGGACTCCTTGATTTTATACGAAGATAAAATCAAGAGTCATACTGATTTTTGCTAATGTACTTTGACTCCATCTTTGACCATGAGTTTAGGCTCACTTTTCTATCGATCTGGACCGAGTGAGTAGGATAGAATCCATGTAGGCATGATTCTAGAAACACCCATGTGGCCAAATTCCTCAGCTGACACCTAGAACCTGCTAAACCATGAAAGTGGCTATGGAACACACAGTTAGCTGCAGAACAGGCTGCATTCTGTAGCTAAATTGCAAAAATATATCCAAATAGCAAGAGCATGAAAATATAATATGGAAATCATTTTAATGCATCCTTAAGACAAAACATATCATTTATCATTTATTGGGGTCTGTAATATTATGATAAAGTGAGGGAAAAAAGGTGAGAAATTTGTCAAAGAGAGGGTAATTCTGAGGTTCAACGGTACTCATACCTAGCCTAAAATCCTAATTCATCCAGCCCTCTTGGCTGTGATTTTGTGGAGAAAGCCCTCTCCAGTTTGGTAGGGCTAGCTACGAAGCTAAAAGATTTGTCTGTGGTTACCTCTGTTGGGATTTCTTCTTCGGCCTTAGAGATCCGGCGAAGTGATAACAATAGCTTTGAAGTAAAAGATATAGTCACTTGTATTTATATTCTTTCAAGGGTTTCCAATTTCTCTTTAGGACCAACCTTGACAATTTTGACATTGTGGGCTTCACCTTAAAAACACACTTTTCCTTGTCCAAATCCAGTGCTTCAAAGCTTAAAATTGGTCCTCTCGAAAATAGGAATCTAGTCCCATGATTGGAATTTGTCACTAAGATTCCAAATCAACACTCCCTCTTAGCTAGGTAGAATCTCCAATTACATAAGTAATCATAATAAGTATCTTTTCATCGTCTCATGTCCCATATCTACTCCACTCTATCTACTTGAAACATTCTTGAATCTAAAGAATAAGAATCATCGGGGAGTTATAGATACCACCCTCTCAATATAATAAGGAAGTCCCTATGGGACACTCTCACCTCATGTCTATGATAGTGGGGAAGGTCCTATGGGACACTCTCACCCCAATTCATTTCATAGGGTACCATACATCTTCCACGCTATATCAAGAATTAAGTGATATCTTATTGCCCACTAATCTTCCCAACAATGGACCTCAAGAGTCGTGTGGTAGAACATATGCACCATAATTAATATTGGGAGAGATACCTCACTTACCAAAGGTAAGTATCTCACACCTCTGAGCCTCCTCAACCTATTGGTCAAACGGGGAGGGAAAATCCCAACAAGCACGACTTATGGGTATGATTCCAACTGGGGTATACTCTACTAGACCAAGATATGGGAGAATATGCATTCCACCCTATGGGTGAAAAATAGGGGTGATAACCTATTATCTAGAGATACCTCAACCCCAGGAGCCTTATATCTCAATTAATCACCCTGGGAGCTTCGACAGGGGGGAAGAGCTAACTTAGTGTCCTTGATCAGCGATGCCCCTTAATAGGAGGGGTCACATCCATCAGTCCAAGTTTCTCTCTGAGGACCAAGAACTTCCCTTTCGGAAAATCCTTGGTGAGAATATATGCAATCTGCTCATTTATCAATATGTGATGGAGTCTAATGGATATTGGATCCTCTCTACACCATGTCTTGAATATAGTGATATTTGATCTCTATGTGCTTGGACTAGTCATGATATATAAATTATACAATATGCATATATATTTCCAGATTCTCCTGATCTAACAATTTAATCCTTATGTTAAATACATAATCCTTCCACTTAATTCTTTGCAGAAATTAAATCGCCAATTGCAAACATATGAAGAAAAATAAATCACACATAACAAGATGTTTTACCGGGAAATATTAAAGATAAAAACCCCAACTATCATATATTATGTATATCAATGGATCATGAAACAATCTCATATATCTCATACAAATATTAGCTCATATATCTCTCAGTACAATATACAATCGTCTCACACTGTGTTGCCGAAAGTTTCACCTCCATGCACCAATTTCTTGCCTCTTGACAGCCTGCCTCCATTGCGCAATCCCTGCTGAAGAAGAACCCTGAATGAATTTGACCTTACCTTGACTTGACTGTGCAATACTCAAAGGCATCTCTAATGTGTGTATGGATGCATTGAATGCTCCACTATAGTCATAACTGATAGTCCATCTCACCCTTTCACCTATCTCTCCACTGGGTCTCCACTAGATCTGGCATGCAAGTAGTTAACTGTTGTATTTATTCAGTTGCAAGTAAGACACTATTTGTAAATTAATTAAATAATTAATTCACTCATCTATCACTAGTGTATGTTTAGTTACAACTATCGCAATTGAGTTTAACTCACTGAACTAAGTTAAACTAAATAACAACTCCCATAAATACTCTTCCAACTCGGTTACAACTTGCCACTATCAGTTATAACGAAGTCCTCCATGCATGAGTCACCAACCAACCTTGGAATTCAAAAGTCCTTCAATCAACTAGTTTGCCACATCAGTTAACTAAAATAAAGTGCTCCAAGAGAATAAGTTACTATTTATTGTCTGATTATTATTAAGGACTAATAATAATCGACATGCGTTCTAATTTTAGATAAGCAATCTATAAATTTACTTCGCCCATCTTCTAAAACTAGAAACTCTTCTAAAGATATAATTTTCTCAACCATCTAGAATCAACATCCTGCTAATTTTATATTTTGTTCAGCATGTCTAAAAATAGGCATACACCTAAAAATAGCTTGTGTGGGCCCCACCTAGTGTAGGTGTTGATTTTTCACTAGGATCAAGGAATGATGTTTCCGGATGCCACTTTCACTGTTTCTTGTTGCAATATTCAACACATGAAACATGGGATTCTCTGCCAATTGTTTAATTTTTTTGGCCTTGGGTCTAGGTTAAAGTCTTAAATCTCTTACGCTACCAAACCAAGAATCTCAACCATAAACTACTTTTCACAACAGAAAATATGAAGCAGTAAATCACACATGCACAATATACATAGTTTTAAACAAAATTGTACAATAATCTACAACAACCAGTCTTCATTATATTAAACCAAATATGAATAATACAGAATTCTATGATATACAAGATATAATGACAAACTTGGCTACAGCACTTCTATGTTGTATCATGTCCCGTCGGTCCGTCGCACTCATACTACTCACTATTATTGCCTTAGTTCATCAAAGCAACTACACATCGAGACTCAGGGAGGGCTACCCCCTAACATTGTTGCACGTATTTTTGTAGAGTGTACTTGGGTTGATCCAATATGCTCTCTAGGTTGGCCAACACCCAAGCTTCAATATACCAGTCTAGCAACCACTTTAGTCCCTCAAATTATTGCATCTTCGGCACCTTTATTCACCCAACCTTCAATTGCTCTTCTTCCTTATAGATAGCTCATATAGGGCTACTTTGGGTAGCCAGCACGCTTCCCTCCAACAGTACTATGGCTCCTAATATTGTCACTATTGAATCTAGTCCTAGTATGATGCTTCACCACCTCGGACGATCATACAATTGGCTCCAAGAGGGTTCTCACTAATTTGATCCAATATGGTCACTTCTTGACCCAATACACCTCTTCAAAAACATTATTGTCACACCAAACTCACTGCTACATTGTTTTTCTTTGGTTAGGGCATCACCTACAGCCCTATTTCTCCTCACAACTTCAGCAACTTTCCCTCCAAAAGTTGTGGTCCTCCAAGGGGAGGCTCCTCCACCCTCACGTTGGTCCTTTTGTGCTTGTTCCTCCCTAAACACAACACAATAAGTGGCCCAATTGTTGGCTATGGCCTGCGGCCTAACACAGCAGATGATGTAGGGTAACAAAACCCTCAAAATATTTATTTATCTCTAACGACAATTCTAATTTGAGTGATTCTCGATCTGTTGGAGTCATATCGCTGAGAACTTCCATCCTCATCCATCACATATCCTATCTTCATCACAGTTTTGGACCAAATCACGATGGGTGAAAAACCCCTCACTTGAATTCCAAGCCCACGAACTACCCTTGTGGTTCTTTCTCTCCAAACCCTGAACCCTAGGGCTTGGAGTACCTCCCAAGATACATAAATCAACACTCCCTCTTTGCGGGGGAGGTACCTCCATGAATAGGAAGTACTTCATATTCTTCATCACTTCTCGCAACACTTTCCCAAATCTTGGCACTCACAATCACAGAAATCCTTTTACATTGAACTATGCCCTCAAAGGAAGTGTCCCTGTCACTAGAAGCCTATTGCTTCTTTTACTTCTCTTGTATTGATTTTCAATCTCGCCATGAATCCTTTTTTCCAGTTGTTGAAGCACCCTTTCTCCCCACTAACCAAGCGCTCTTATTGGGTTGCAGAGTATCCCTCTAAATCTGCAAACTCCCTCTAGAACTTGACTCCCTCTGAGCCTATCGAACATGTACCTTCTCTAAAAATTGTACCTTCTTTTAGGGAACATGTACCTTCTCCTTTAAATGCTACACCTGCACCTAATCCTGCTTCTTTTAACCTATACCTGCCCCTTCTTCTTCCCATGATCCTCAGGCTTACCCGTCAACCTATAAAGACCATGCTCCCTAACTCCAACCATAATCCCATCGGACTTAGAGCCTCTAGGCCTGAGTCTTGCCTTCCCATACTGAAAAAATACCTCAAACTCCTTCCTCTCCATAATCGAGATGGAGATCACATTATCTTTGATTCCTAGTACAAACAATACATCCTGGACCCGTATCATACGTCCTATATCCATCTTGAATGGCACCACCACCGATCCTTGGATATCCAACTAACTCTTGTCGCCAAAAACCATGTGCATATTTGAGTCTCATTCATCTAGAGTATCAAAAACCTCCTATGACCTTGTCATGTACTTCGTTGCACCACTATCCACGTACCATACATCCTCTTGAATAGTACCCTGCGAGAAATGAGAAATCATAGCAAAATATTCTTCTTCCGATCTCCTAGTGAGATCATCCATCTATGTTGAAGCATCGATATGCTTTCCTTTCTTCTTCTCTTTCTCGTCATTTCCTTTCTTCGGACATCTCAACGAAAAATGACCCATCTCGCCACATTTGAAACACTTAATTTTACTCATGTACGTCTTCGGCTTACCCTTAATTCTTGTTGCAAGTACCACATCCTCATATGCCTTCCTGGATGGATGAAGATCCTCATCTTGCAACCCTTACTAAATGAATTCATCTCATAATTTATTCCAATCTGGCAGCTTCTCCCTAGCAATGATTCCTTTGATGAAGGGCTCCCATTCCTCGGTGAACCCTTTGAAGGAAATCCTTACCATCTTTGGATTTGAAACATCGTCATATACGAAGTCGCTCCTTCACCCTTTATCATTCTAGTGGACTTCAACTTATCCTCCAATACCAGTACCCAATTCTCGTTCTTATTTTGGAACAAATTTTGAAGATCCATCCACATCTCATGTGCATTGTTCTTCCTAGATAAATGAGGTATCAAGGAATCCTTCACACCATATCCAAATCTTCCCATTTATCTAGCTCCTTGGGGTCGGTTGGCTGCTTGACCTCTGTCTCGGTAAAATCCCAAATCCTGTTGACTTGCAAGACCAACTTGATCCTTTCCTTCCAAGGAGTATAGTTGGAAAACCCTTCCAAACGGTCCTCATACCAGAGACCTGCCTAAAAATTCGACATTGTAGTGACTCTTTCACTCACAATGTGACCAACTCCCTCTCACGTTGTACTTCATTACACAAAATTTGATTTACTAACTTCCAAAGTAGCTCATAAACGCTCTCATACCATGTTGAATTTCCATGACCTTGGGTCTAAGTTATATTCTTAAATATCTAACGCTACCAAACCAATAATATCAACCATAAACTACTATGCTTAGCAGAAATTATAAAGCAGAAAATCACATGTGCACAATATACACAATTTTAAACAAAATTTTACAATAATGTACAACCATCAATCTTCATTAAATTAAAACAAATATGAATAATAAAACAGTCACATGGTATACAATATACAATGAAAAACTTGTATGCATCACTTCTATGTTATATCTTGTCGTATCGTTCCATCGAACCCGTACTTCTCACTGGTAGTTCCTTAGTCCATCAAGGCCACTACACATCGAGACTCCATGAGAGTTTCCCCATAACATTGTTGCACGTCCTTTTGTATAGTGTACTTGGGCTGATCCAATCTTCTCTCTAGGTTGGCAAACACCCGAGATCCAATCTATCAGGCTAGTAACCACTTTAGTCCATCAAAGTGTTGCTTCTTCGGCACCTTTCTTCACCCAACCTTCAGCTGCTCTTCATCCTTCAGGATAGCTCATCTAGGGATACTTTGGGTAGCCAACACACTGCCCTCCAACAGTCATATGGCTCCCAATCTCATCACTATTGAATCTTCTCATAGTATGATGCTTCACCACCTCAGAAGGTCATACAATTGGCTCCAACAGGATTCTCACTAATCTGATCCAATCTGGTCACTACTTGACCTGATACACCTCTCCAAAAACAATATTGTTACACCAAGCTCATTTTTTCATTGTTTTTCTCTGGTTAGGGTATCACCTACAGCCATATTTATCCTCACAGCTTCAACAAATTTCCCTCCAAAAGTTGTGGTCCTCCAAGGGGAGGTTCCTCCACCCTCACACTGGTCCTTTTGTGCTTGTTCCACCCTAAACGTATCGAGAGACGTGGCCCAGTTGTTGGCTATGGTCTGTGTTCTAGCATAGGAGCTGTTGTAGGGTAATGGACCCCTCAAAAAATTCATTTCTCTCTAATGAAATCTCTTATTCGAATGATTCTAGATGCGTTGGAATCATATCACAGAGCACTATCATCCTCAACCATCACATGTTGTATCTTCATCACGATTTTGGCCCAAATCACGATGGGTGAAAAACCCCTCACTTGGGTTCCAAGCCCACAAGTTTCCCTTGTGGTGCTTTGCCCTCCAAACCATGAAACCTAGGGCTTGGAGTACCTCCCAAGCTACAAAAATAAACACCAATATGATCCCACTCTTGTTGTCACAATATATCACTATAGTGTCTAGAACATGCTCAAATAGCTCTCCAAATATCTTCCTCAACCAAACTTCTTCGCAACTAGCCATGCTAGCGACAGTGTACTCTGCCTCGATAGTACTCAAAGATATGGACTTTTGTTTCCTGCTCATCCAAGATATCATGGCAGATCCAAGGCTAAAACAATATTTATAATTGCTTTTCCTTTTAAAAACATTTCCTACCCAATCAGCATCAGTATATCCATGAAGTCAAACGTCTACAGCAGAACATCTTAGACCAAGGGTGATCGTCCCATGCAAGTATCTTAAATGTGTTTTCCAACAATCCAATGTGCATGGAGAGGCTCAATCATGAATTGGCTCAACATGTTCATTACAAATCATATGTCTGGACAGGTTTTCATTAAGAACATAATACCCCCAATAAACTATTTATATTCAAATGGATTCACTAAATCGGGTCCTGCATATTTTCCACATAGCTTGTTGAAATTTATTTCCATCAGTGTGGTCGTGGACTTACATTCTTTCACTCCAAATATCTCCAAAAAATTCATGACCTATTTTCCTAGTGAAATAAAATATCATCGGACCTTTTCCACACTTCAAGGCCTATGAAGTAGTGCATGAGTCCAAGGTCCTTCATCTCTAATTCATAGGCTATCTCCCTCTTACACTTGATTATAAAGGGCTCACTCCCTGTCTAGAATATATTGCCAACATATAAAACCAAAATCAATGGCATACCTTGGACTACCTTGAAGTATAGGTTGGGATCAGTGTTGCTTCTTGTAAATCCAAGCTTCATCGGTTAACTATCTCTGCATGTGTACCATGCTCTGGGGGATTTCTTTAAACCATAAAATTATTTCTTCAACCAAGAAACATGTGTCTTTCAATCCTCTACTTCAAATCCCTTTGTTTTCTCAACACAAACTTATTCTTGTAACATTCCATGGAGGAATGTCGTACTCATGCCCATATTATGAAGGGTTCGTCCTTGACTTGTAGCAAGGGAAAATATTAAATGAATCATTGCATATCAAGCCACATCAGAAAATATATCGTTGTAATCTTATACCTCTTTTTGGGAGAATCCTCGGGCCATGAACCTTGCCTTATATTTCTCAATTCTTCCATCAATTCCATGTTTTATCTTGAATATTCATTTTTAAGTTACCACGGATTTTCCCTTTGGTCTCGGCACAACATCCCATATGTCATTTTTCATAATTTATTCGTATTCTTCAGCCATAGCATCCTTCCAAACTTGTTCTTTCACGACTTCTTCAAAGGTGTGAGGCACAACTTGAATCATATTGCTCATAGCTACAATGTATATTGGGTCCCTGCACGGCTTCTTGCTTTCTCTAAATGATCTTCTAGCAAGAATGAGTCTCTTGGCATCCTGTAATGTGTCACGAAGCCAAAGTGGCATCTTCCTAGTAAGGGGATCACATGGAGGAGGATCCAAGGGGTCCATGGGTTCCATTGGATCATCAAAAATGTCTCTATTAGATTCATGCATGAAAGGACCTTCTATAATATCCATATCATCATTCTTCTTCTTGGGAGGAGGAGGCAGAGGAAGGTCCCTTTCTTTCTCAAGGGAAACATTTTTGTTAACACTAGAAAATCGTACAAGCAGAAGATGACATTAATTAATGTCAGGAAGAAGGATACAGGGCTTAAAGACATTACAGAATCTGGAAAGTATTTTAAAATATCTAAGGTCTGAGGAAAAATCAAATTTGAGCAAGTCATAAATGCTTTTGTGCGCATAATCCTTCGTGAAGAGCGCCTTTGCCCGCATTTTGACCCGAAATGCACGCAATCCTAGGAGTGGTGAAAGTCACTTTCTGGGACCACAAAAAGCACACTTCAGATCATTGATTCCTCACTTGAAGCCACCTAAGGACAGCCACCAAAGCCTCCTTAGACATCAAGGGAGCACACAATGGAATATTTGTGGCACATAAAGGAATCATCCCCCTCTCTTAGGTCACCATCCATAATGTACCAAGAGAGGGAAGGAGGATTTGAATTCTCCTATATAGGGCCACCATGAGATGAAGGATTTGAGAACACATTATTATGCTGGCCAGAATTTCCTAAGCAATACCAGCAGTGTGTGATTCGGAGCTGAAGATAGAGAGGACTCAATTTTTGGTCATCCAACAAGTTCAGTCCACCACAATAGAGAGAGGGAGACTTTGCACCGAGGCAATCTTGGAAGTAAAAACATCCTTGCATCGGGACTTAGAACTCATGTTCTAAGGGCCCTTTGGAAAGAGGGTTAAAGTTTCATCCTCATTTCCTACCAGCACTCAATAAGAGGGGCCGAAGAGCCACCGTTTGGATTATTGCAGTTGTTTGACTCTATTCAGAGCTTTTGTTTATTTGTTTTAGTTTTAGTTTATATATGCATGCTATTTCTCTATCTAATATGTTTAATATTCTAGCTTGTTCCACTAACTTGCTTGACTCCACTTCTTTTTCTACATGTGACCAATCACTTAAGTGGGTAAACCACACCCCTTAAGTTGGTGTGATTTTGTACATGCATGCACCAAACACGCTAACACAATATCGATCGTTACATCCCTGTTAATTTTGAACCTTCCATTGACCAAGAATATATATTCTAAATTCTTTATAATGTTTACAGTATCCAAAAAACATACATTTTCTTCCTATGGATTCCAACTTTTTTCTTTTTCCTTTCGACACATGGAAATATACAAGGCATCCAAATATACAGAGGTGACCAACATCGTACTTAACACTTGTGAATACCTCTTCAGGATTATTGTTGTCTAATTCTTGATGAGGAACTCTATTTTGAACATATATTACAGCATTCGTTGCTTATCCCCACAGGAACTTTGGTAACTTTTGATCATGGAGCATGGCACAAGCAGCTTCCAAAATAAACATGTTATTTCTTTCGGCTACTCCATTTTGTTCAGGATTATTGGGCACAATGGTCTCTTTTTTTATACCTTCCTTTTTTTTAAAACCCTGTTTGATTTTTAACCAATGCTTTTAATTCCTTGAACATTTTGAATTATCTATCCTTGTGTTGTAATTAATATATCCATGCCTTCCTTGAGAAATCATTGATGAAGGTTATATAATAGATATGGCCACCAAGTGAATATATGGTCATCGAAAAACATATGTCATAATGAATGAGATGGAGGTTTTCTTTTGCCTTGTTCTTTCTAGAGGGGAATGGCCCCCTTGTCTTATGTCCACTAGCACAACCTGTACATAATCCATCCTGATGGGCTTAAACATCGGGGATCCCAAATACAAACTTATTTAACTTCAAAAGATAATCATAGTGAATATGATCCAATATACAGTGACATAGTTCTCTTTGATGATTAGTATAATGGATCATTGTCGTAAAGTGTCTTCCAATGACTTTATATAGTCCTTCAAATCTAGATCCCAATGTGAAATCATCTCTCATGGAGGATCTAGCATGCCAAGTGTTATCACCAAATTGATTCCTGTTGGGCTGCTTCAATGGTCAACTTGGAGTAACTATTTCATACCAGCTTTTGACTGAAGATTAGCCTCTTCAGTCTGAGAGGGCTCTCTCAAGATAACTTATGATATTTTCAATTCAAACTCTATTATATGGCTAACTCTATGATAATGACTTGATTTTATATGATTGCAGGTGGAAAATGTAGAAGATTTGCTACCATTAGGCTTATGGATTCAGTGCTAGGGAACTCAGTGGCAATGGCTCTCCTTGTGGAAGCTGAGGCATGTAGATATTTAAAAGAAAGGACAACACACATAGAATTTAATCAATAGATAAATGTTCAAAGTAAATCAGAGCATGAGAAATATGAATTCTGAGTAATGAACATTAAGATATTGAAAACAAGATATTGAGAAAGATATACAATAGTTTAATGCTTGAAGGAAGTCAGAGCTTGAGAAGAACGAATTCTGAGTAATCAAACATTAATATATTGAAATAAAAATAGAAAGATACATAAGACAAGGTTCATGAAAACATCAAATGAATCTCAGGTGAAGGAGAAAGCCCGCAGCCACTATCTATTACTAATCAGAACCTTTTTACAATAGTAGTAATCACAAATCACATCTTCCAACCCTTTCTAACTCTAAAACTATCTCATTTATAGAGTGAGGACTCATACAAATGATTTTCCACCTTGATAGCTTCGAATTCCCACCTCAGAGACCTATTTCAAACATGATTCCATCACTTGGAGACTTCCTAGGGATATTTATGTTTTACAAAGTTTGAATACAAAAAGGACTCTTCTTTCATTAATAGTTCAACAAATCCATTTAATAGTCATTATCAACTTCAACCAACTAATTGTATGAGTGTACTGGAGTGTTGATGTATCATTATGCCACGTGGATTCTGAGCTGGAGCTCCTCCAAGTCGAATTTTTACAATTTTTTCACAAATCTGGTTAGTGAAAATTCTGAAAACTAGGCTTCAAGGATGAGTGTATAATTTCCAAAACCTTATATCTTTGCAGAAACTAAGAGAGGTTTTTGTAGATGGACATGTGCTGAAGAAAAACCTCTTTCATATTTCCAAAATCCTTTCTCATTTGGTCATAAATCAAACTTGAAGTTGAATGCTAAAATAGTCATGTACAGAAATTTCGTAGCGCTCATTCCGTAGCAAACTCCAAAGTCCACCTTTTGCATAACCTTTGACCTTTCTGACTGTTGGAGGATCTTCCTTGGGGCTAATGAGCTAAATACAATTTTTTCCCTCGTTAGTTATTTATAAAACTGAATTTAAAGGCAAAAGAGCATCTTCAGAAATTTCATAGCGTTTTTTGGCCTTCAAGCCTGGAGCATGCTACAAAACTACCTGATTATGGAGAAAATTAAAAATTCTCCTTTTTTCTTCAAAATTAACCTGTAGGTCTGAAAATCGATATGATTAATTATTATCATGCAAAATTTCCTCTTACCCTCTTCAAAAAACATCATTTTCACCTTTAGCAAGTTTATTTATCAATAAAATGACTCTGTTTTTTCTAAAAAACTAGGGTTCATAGATGAGATCTTATATCCATATCCTTGATATTTTTTGAAAAAATTAAGGAGGTTTTTTTAGGTCAGTATGCTCTGAAGAAAAACCTCTCTTTGTTTTTTGAAAGCCATCTCTAGCTGTCTAGACTCTGCATTCGAAAAACATGTATAAAACAGGAAAATTCTGCATTCTAAAAATAGAGCCTAAATACATTTCTAAATATCCCAATTTCTAGCACCTTTGAGAAAAGTGAAAGAGGTTAATGTTATTTGATATGTGCTTGACAATAAAATCTCTCATATTCTTATAATTCTTCTATGTTTTCCCATAAACGGCTCTTGAATTTGACTGCTCAAAAAGTAAAAAAACAGAGAAACCCTCATATTCGCTACGAAATTGTCAAGTAGTTTCGTAGCAAAATCTACCTATTTTGCACTGTATTCGCTACGAAACTATGTAAAACTGTAAAGTGGAATATTATTCTGATTTTAAAAAGTGGGAATGAAAATTAAAGGACATGAGGTAGACTTGACTGATATGACAAGGCTCTAGGTGGTTTTAGACTTAGGGTAGACATTGCCATATGCAATGTTTTCAAAAATTTCATGAAAATGACTATGAAACAGCATGAACCTAGGTGAATGACCCTATCCATCAAAAGTTAAAAATTGAGAGTGATAACACCAAGTAAGAAATTTTCCTTTGATGAAAGCAACCCTCATTCTTTGTCTTCTAATGAAGATATAGATATCAAATTCTTCTTCAGCCTTGGCACATACATCACATCATGGAGTACAACAAATTCCCCAGAATTCAAATTAAATTGAACAGACCCAAATCCTTTAACGGGATGAGTAGAATTATCTCCAAGAATAATTTTCAAACTTTACTCCCTCTCTACCAAATTAGAGAGAACTTCCTTATACTTGTACAAATGATGAGAGGCCCCACTATCAAACAACCAAATATCCAAAGTATCTGGAGGAGAGGAACTATAAATTGCATAAATAAGGATATATTAAGATTGATTAGTAGCATTACTTTCATACCTGGGATTCCTTGACTCCTTTTGAGGATGGTGGTCTTCTTTGTGATCACTTGGAGCATCTCTTCTTCTTCTTTCATCTCTTCCATTACGATCATTCCTTCGATCATATGTTCTTCGTTTATTGAACCTGTTATTGTTGCTTCTAGTGTTGTAGCGTGGACCATTATTATTTTCAAGTCAATCTCTAGCATAGTGACATTTCCTGTGACAATTGTAGGATTAAATGTGTGATGTTTCTCTGTCATTCCTTCTTTTTTAATTTCTGGGAGGAGAATTCCTTGAATTTGATGACCCTCATTTTCCTTTCTTTTTCATGTTATGAGTGATGCAAGCAATGGATTCTCCTTCTTTGTTCTTTTGAATCTTGCCTCTTGAAATGATTCTTAACTTTTCTTGAGTTAGTTTTCCAATGATCTCATCAAATTATGGTAAAACATTGTTATTTCTTATATGGGTAATGAATATTTCACCAAAAAGAGGAATACCTCTAAGGGTTACCACTACCAAGTCTCTGTCGGGCACAGTTTCTACAACTCTCTGCAATTGATCTCTAAGACAAGATATTCTCACAATTTAGGGTTTTACATAATCTCCTTTATTCATTTTCATATCTTTGATTTGGTACTTAAGGAGATGATTTCATTCAAATTTTTGAATTCATGTGTGCCAAGTAACTTATCATGCATATCCTTAGACCTCTTCAAATTCCCAACATAAGCAAGTAAATAATCTTGTTAGCCATCAACTAATTTTATTTGCTTTTAACTCACCTTTATTGTATTTTTTCTTGGCGGCACTTGAATCATTATTTGGAGGCTTAGATACCTTTCCTTGAATGTATTCCAAGACATTATTGTCCTTTGATATGATTTATAACCTGATCTTCCATACAGCAAATTTATATGAGTTTCCCATCTTCTCATTTTCCTTGAATAAAGAGGAAGACATATTGACTTGATTAGATAGGCTCCTTCAACTTTCAAAGATGATTTCTCATACTCTTGTCTCCTTTGGGCTTGTCCTTCACCTTTGCTCTAATACCGTGTTAATTTTTTCCATTGTTCTATGTTGTTTCAATTACGTTAGCCCAAATCAATTCTTCAATTAACAATATTTTTCAACAGAAATTAATTCTTTCATCACTCAATAATAATTGATTATGAACAATGATACAATGACAATAGGAGACAATCAACAATATGAGAAAGAGACATGGATTTGCTCAAAGACCAGGGGAAAACACCACAAGGGAGAAAACCCTTTGAAATTATTCTTCTATTAGATTGTCATGAAATGTTTTGCAGAGAGTAAAATGAGCCAATACAAAATTATCCAGAAAAATAAACCTAACAATATCTAAGATATGAGTCTAGCAATAGTATTGATCGAAGATAACATTTCATATTGTTTTCAATTGTGTTCAACTAAAAAATTAGAACCCTAAATTCCACTTGCATGGAGAGAGTGTATGTATGTGCGGTTGAAATGCTCCAATCGTAGGGATAATATTGCATGTGTGTGGTTGCAACTGAAAAATCCCTGTGGCAACCCTACAGCTAAGAACTAAAAACTGTAATTACACATGCGAGCTTTGGACCCTGCAATTATGAATCAATGGGAACAAACTTCCGCGAACCAACTTCGAACTTGTGCGAGCCAAATAAAATAAGAGAGAAGAAGATACTTGATGACAATGTCCAAATGAGGTTGAGGTCACTTGTATTTATAGGCTTCTAGGGGTGTACAGTTTCTCTTTAGGGCTAACCTTGAAAAATTTTACATTGTGGTCTTCACTTCAAAAACACACTTTCCCTTGTCCAAATACAGTGCTTCAAAGTTAAAAATTCGTCCTATCGAAAAGAGGAATCTAGTCCCATGATTGGAATTTATCATTAAGATTCCAAATTAACAAGATATTGCATAAGGAAATTATAAACCCCCAAGTCAATAAAACAATATCTTATCAAGCAATTAGAACATCATCGCCTCTCAATAGAAATTGGATCGATGGAAGAGTGGCATATAGAAAAGGAAGATGAGTTAAGAAAAAAGATCCATACTAATCAAATAGATAGGAAGAGGAATACTAGAGGCTCAAATCATGAAGAACATGGCTTAAGGCCATATATCAGAACACAACATATTTTCAAAAGAAAGCTAAGGCCATGGAAATTCGTAATCAAGTCAAATAAATTATCCCAAAAAGAAATCCCAAAATCTCAACCTTTCCTTAGATTTTTTTCCCCTAAGAAAATTGTAATTTCCGTTAATAAAAATGAAAATTAGATGTTGTATATGCCCTAAGGCATATCATAAATGACTGTGTTACACACTATATATGCCTAAAAGCATATCATAAAACTAGAACCCATAATAGATGTTTAAAAACTAACTAAAAGAATAGATCTAGGGAGAGAGAATTTATTTTCCTACCCTTTTCTTCCTTTCTTCTTTTCAACTTTTCGCCAGACTCCTTGTGAGGGAATGACACTGAAAATTGCTAACTGGTTTTCATCTACCTTCAAAGAGGCTTATTTTTATGAATCCAATCTTTCTGAGACATGGGATCATTTCACTCCACCCGTCTCCAAATGAGGGGTTGCACCCATCAATTGTTGCAATGCATTCCTGCGTTGTCATTAGTTTTTTGGATCTGGATCATTGCTCCAACTTGCTCTTCCCTACTGATTCCGGGTGTGCTTTGTTGTACCTGGACCTCGTCACTCATTTGATTCACCACAACTCCCTCGTTCTCTTCTTTTTATGTCTGCGAACCTAGAACCTGCCATCCCTTTTTCTTTTTGGGTTGTTACTTTTTTCTTTCTGGAAACTTATTTGTCTGTGGACATGTATTTTGTAAATGACCAATTTGAAGGAAAATACAACACCTAAATTTTGTGTTCTCAAAGCCTAAATGTTGGTTCTAATGAAAACTATTATGGAACAAGTGGATATAATCAGGTGGTCCTTTACTAAGATCCGCCTCTACATAGATTTTGGAAAAGGTAAAAAATCCTTTGTCAACTCTCTCTAAATATGTCTTGATGAATTTTCCCAGGGATTTTTCGATTCCCTCTAACACTTGTTGGTGCCAGAAAGGGAGAGGTAGGTTATACAATCTTACCCATACAGGAATTTTAGAGACCACTAAAGTATTGGCATAAAATCTTGTAAACCAAGGGGTAATAAATAGACCTGCATTCCCCCAAAACCAAATAATCTTGTTTAGAGCATACTCTAAATCCTTCTAGGTGTCAAATTGGACAATAAAAAATCCTTTAGAACACAGATAAATGTCACAATTTGGAATCCAATTAGAGAAGACATATTCTCGAAGGTCCTTAGATTTGGGCCAGAAACCATTAAACCTGCACACAATGGCTCGTGATTGAAGAACTTTGAATAGATCCTTTACCTTTGGGATATTTACTCCCATTGTTGGAGCATGTTCCATTTGATCGACAATGTAAGGGACCGACAGGTTCTAGATTTTCCCAAATGATGTAGGCTTCTTACCTGTTGTTTGGAATGAACCAAAAAGCTTTTCCAGATCAGGATGAGTTAGAGATTCTCCCTTTCATTTCACTACATCCCAATATGAGACTGCACCCTATATATTTTTAGATCCATATGAGCCTGAAGCCTAAAATTTAAGATTATGGTAAAGGAAGGAATAATGAAATAACCTTGCAATATCAAGTTATCATGCATTGATTTTCCTCCACAAATCAAGATTTATAATATCATGAGTAAACCCAATGTATTTTGCATATTCAGCTTCAATTCTTTAATGTGATCTTAGGCCCGAACCCAAAATAAGATTGATTTTCCCCTCGGGTTTTAACAAAAACTTGGAAAGATTTCTTTGAACCCAAATCTTGTTTCCATGTTCGATATTCACACAAATTAGTATCCATATCTACATAGAAGTAATAATCTAAGGGGATTGGACTTGGGGAAGGTTGTAATGCGCAAAAATACTTCAAAAACGGAATCCATACCACCAGATCTACATAAAGAAAACATTGAGCCATTTAATAACAAACTTGAAATCGCATATCTACATTTAAGCCTCCATTTCGACGGATCAGTTCATGCATATCATTTAGGACCTTCATATCCAGTCATTTGAACAACGAATCCACTGTTGGAACTGGTCCAAACAGGCAAAAATATATTGTTACCAGGATCCTTCCTTCCAAGCTAATCGGCACTTCTTCTACTGCACATAGAAGAAAATCGACCGATGCCTCATCAAGGATCATTGACTTTAAACAGATCCAATCTTGGCACATGATCGAGATGCCATTCACCCATAACTGAACCATCAAGCACAACGGATGCATGCAGAGACCCTGCAGCGAAAGTACGGTGGTGCGTAACACCGACAAGAACCCTGGCCATCGATTCTTCCTCCTTATCGCCAAACCATTCAAATTTTACCCTCAACCATTCCCAAGATAAACCATGAAGCATATCTACATTTACAGGCATTATACTCTAAGGACAAAGAAAAATATCCAGAAAGAGTAAGGGAATTCCTCTCATGCCTGCCAACAATTATTTTAGGCTCCAAAAACCTGCAGTGCCAGGCCTGGAATTGGTAACTCCATGAATTGATTGCTTTTCCATTAATATAAATATTTAATATATACAAGGATATGGATACCCTTGGAATTCATATTCCAGTGTCTCTTCAATTTATTTATTTTCATTTTTACAATATTTACAATTTTCCCAGTCCCTAAATATTAGGTGTCAAACCTCCCCAATCCAAAGGGATGTTGGTGAGTCCAAGTATCATTTTGAATCTTTCAAACTTTTATCTTCCAAGTGATTTGGTGAATATGTTTAAAATCTACTCATTTGCGGAACAACGACATACGTGAATAGTCTTGGTCTCAACATGATGTCGAATCAAATGATACTTTGTATTGATATGCTTATTTCAATCATGGAACTTTGGATTCTTGGCCAAATTTATTGCAAAAGTAATGTCAATCAAAAGAGGAGTAGAATGCACTTGCTTCTCCAACAAATATTCAAGAATTTACTAAGCCACAAAATTTCCTCCATTGCTTTTGCAGCTACCACATATTTTGTGTTTGTTGTGGAATCAGTTGGAACTGACTATTTGTGTGATCTCCAGAAGACAGCTTACATAACCTAAAATAGATACTCCATTTTTATTATCTCCATAAAAATCTGAATTAGATTATCCAGTCAAGTTGAATTTATCCACATGTGTATTCTTGACTCCAAATTCTTGAGTTCCCTTCAAGTACCTTAGAAATTTTTTTTGCAGTAAACTAATGACCCTCACAAGATTTTTTCATAAACCTGGAAAGGATTCCAGCAACAAATGAAATGCTTGGTATTATAGTAGAATACTTCCTACAAGTTGTATGTACTTTTTTGCATCCTCAAATTCATTTCTTTCTTTAGATGTGAACTTTAAATTTTGTTCCATTGGGGTGGTCAAAGGATTGTTCTCAACCATGTAAAAGTTTTTCAACAAATATCCAATGTACTTCTTTTGAGAAATGAATTTAAACTTCTGACGTTGGGTTACTTAATACCTAGATAATAGTGAACATATCCAAAATATGTCATCTCAAAACATTTCCTCAATTATTTCTTTATGGATGCAATATAATTTTCGTTGTTCCCTATCATCAGTAAATCATCTACATACACCACAAGATATACAACATTTTTTCCAACTTTCTTGACAAACAAATTTTCATCATCAAGATCATAGTGTTTGAAATTTAGTTTCAGAATATGCTCAGTCAATTTCTCATACCAAGCTCATGGTGCTTGTTTGAGGCCATACATGGATTTGATAAGCTTGCATACTTTGTGCTCTTGTCCCTTCATAACAAATCCTCCTAGTTGAGACATAAAAACATTCTCTTTCATATCTACATTCACGAAGGTAGTATTTACAACCATTTGATGGAATTACATCCATTCTAATATGTTAAGGCAAAGAGAGTCTAGATGGTAGCCCATTTTATTGTGGGGGCAACAGTATCCTCATAATTGACCCCTTCTTTTTGTGCAAAAAAAAATTCCACGAGCCTTGCTTTATGCTTTTCAAGTGACCCATCTTATTTATATTTTTTCTTGAAGACCCACTTGTAGTGAATCAGTTTGATTCCCAATGGAGGTTCCACTATCTTATACGTTCCATTCTTTATCATAACATCGTACTCTTTCTGCATTTCCTCTTCCCATTCATCATGAGAAGCAGCTTCTTTAAAGGAAGTTAGTTTGAAATATGTAAACAAATTTAATTCAAAATCGTAAGAAACATCCATATCAACCACTGAGTCATAATTGTTTACATCACATCCATTCTATCTAGTAGAACTTAGCATCCTTGTCTTCCCAACCTCATCAGGATGAACACTTTCTAATGCCTTAATGAGCCATTTTGGAGGAAATTTTTGATATGGACTAGGCTATTCAGTTGAATAATATGGGGTTGAACCAATATTTATCCTTCCAATTCTCTCAATCACATCTCTCAAAGTGTCTTCTTTATCAATGGTTGGAGCTTCATGAGGGGGAGAGAGTGCTTCAAAAGGAGATTCCACATATTAATCTAGGATAGGGATCCCCCCTTCAAGGTGTGTAATCTCATTATCAAATCCCTAAAAATATTTTGCATGCCTAAATTTGTCCAAACGATCAAACTATCACTCAACAACATTGTCAGTCTTGGAATATTCAAAAAAATCACATCTCTAGAGAGTATAAACTTTGTATTTGCTTCATCATACAGATGATATGCTTTGGAAGTATTTGAGTACCCCAAGAAGATACACTTTTGACTCCTTGCACCAAGTTTGTTTCTCTATTCCTTAGGTATCAAGGCATAACAGGTGGAACCAAAAAACCCTGAGATGTCTCACCAAAGGAATATGGTCATACCACATTTCATAGGGAGTCTTGTTTTTGAGACCATGATATGGATATTGTTTTAATAGAAATTTCACATAGAAATGAATCAACCCATAACATCAGCTTTACATTTTTTTTAAACATCATTGAATGTACCATATTTAAGAATTGTATTATATCATATACAATGAATATTAGGTTTTCCTCCTTGGTAATGTTTCCCCCCTGCCTGTGTTATTCTTCTTTCCATGACTTCTTCTGCCACATCTTCCTCTAGAATAATTATGTGCTTGATTCTTCTCTTCTAGTGCAAGGCACACAACTTCTTCAAAAGGCTAAGTAGTTGTTTTTTTCTTCCCAAAATATTTCTCTCTTTCAACAAAGTTCTCCACAAGAGAGTCAAAGCTAATCTCTTTAATTTTTGCACTAGCTTGAAATGATTTAAGATAAATGGAATATCTGGGATATAGTGCCTTGATGAAAGCTATGAGAGGGGCATCTATTTTAACTCTAGTAGCTTCTATATCATGCATAATAGCTCCAATTTTAGAGGCTATGGAAAGGGGATCATCATCTTTCAATTCAATATTGAAGAGTTTGATCATAAGTTAGAATATTCCAAGCTCAGAGTGTGATTCATATAATTCTTTCAACTTATTTAAACCTCTAAATGCATTTGTAAAATGTGCAATGTGACAACTCACGTCTTCATTTATTGATGCAGTAATCAAGGCATAGGCCTTGTTGTTCGTGTTCTCTGATATGGCAAGTTATTTGTTAGATGTGGGCTTTTCAAGAGGATTTCCACCTTCTCCTTCACAAACACTTTCCAAATTTCATTGAAAATTAAGGTGTACTTTATGAAGATGATTAAATGCATTACTAAATGAAATTATGAACTATGCTCTAAATAGTCAAAAATTTAATATGTTTCTTGCAAATAGAAAATTTCCATACTACTTCTCTTCAAACAAAAAGGTCATGAAATAACCAAAGATTGATACTTTAGGTTCATCACAACATGCAATTAAAATAAATCAAACCTGAAAATAGCTTGACTCAACGCACATATAACTCATATACATATTTGATACTTTAGGTTCATCACAACATGCAATTAAAATAAATCAAACCTGAAAATAGCTTGACTCAACGCACATATAACTCATATACATATTGAATTCAAGGTATTAAACTCATATTCAACTCATATACATATGATTGGAACGCACAGGATTTAACACACAACGTTCAACTCAACTGGCATTTAATACATACAACTCACATAAATATGAATTCAATGCACGGCATTCAACTTACCATAAACCAATTCAACACACCATACGTATGATTTAAACCAAGGGAATCAACCAACCAACGCACATTACTATTTAATTCTTCCTTGAAGGGAAACCTTCATGGCACTCACGGCCATATGTTCAATGCACATATTTGTTACACCAATTCAACGAATATAAATCTCCAGCATTGTATGGAGCAACAAAACTGCAGGTTTGTTGACTTAATTGTAAAATACACAAGAGGTATTTGTAATAATAATATATTATATATAAAATGTATGAGTGATGATAAAATGTTACAATGAGGTCCTGCTTATATATCTAGGCAGGTGGCCTTTCATGACCCTTTCACTAACTTAATGACTACTTACATAATCCTTATTTGTTTATTAATAATTATATTTGTTATATTTGTTATGAACTATATTCATAAAATTTCCCCTTCCTTCAGAAACTTTGTCCTCAAAGTTTTTTCGGTAATAAAATTCTTCACCTTAATTGCTAACAATTTCTTTCACTTTCCCACATTATTTCGGCATATGTAAGTCTTCAGTAGTATTATCTTGGAATCGACATTTATCTTCTTCTTTTATATATATATATATATATATATATATATATATATATATATATATAAAAGTTACTTTATAAAATTTATCATAATATAACTTTATAATAATAAAGTTACACTATAACCATTTTATAAAGACTCATAAAAAAAAAAATTAATCTGTAAGTCCTTTGGTACCATCGTATGATCGTGTCTTTCTATATTGGTCGCTTTTTAGTAGTTTCCATCGACATATATAGCGCATTAGCAACATTTCTTTGAAATTTTTTTATCATTTTTAAATAATAATAATAATTATTATTATTATTATAACCTATATAGTAGTTAGGTTTTTTTTTTTTTTTTTAAGAGTTAGTTATAACCGTTTATAACGAAATGGTGTCAAATTAACCCAGCGGCCACAACAATTATTCGCATTTGATGCGGTTTGACTAGACAACGAGACCACATTAAGGTGGACGGTTAGAACTGGGGTGATTTGATATCATTGTGGTGTGATCGTTTTAGAAATAATATAATGATCGAAAAGACACAATCGTTTGTCTTCACACCCCGCCCGCAGGGAATTTCGTTGAGCGAAAAGACAGACTTATGTCAACACCGTATCGTTGTTGACTTATTGACCGATGGGTGTTATGACTCTTAACCGACACGTTGGAATCAACGACAGTCGTTAGTTTCATGGCTAGACAAAGCACAACGGCAATCATTGGTTTTAAATGCCGAGACAGACCGCAGTGGAGTTCTGGCAGGGTCGACAGCCACTCATTATTCTCATTTGCCACGGTCTTCTTCTTCGATGTGTCTTCTTCTATGTTTTCTTTCTTCACGCCTTTTTGAGGTTTGGCTTTTTCATTGGTGATCGAGCGACCTGTTTGCTGTAAATTTGTTCCAACCGAACCTATCGCATATATGTGCTCAACGAGTCGCTTGGAAAGCTCAAAGTTATCACGAAAATTTTCCATACCTAGAAGATCACTGTGCTGATCAAGATGTTCGCAGGCATCCTCAAAAAGCCTTTCTGGAATCTCGCCATCCATCACCTTGAAAATAGCCTGACATGCCACGTCAAAGGGATTCTTGATATCCAAGAAATTAGGGTTTTCAATTTTCACAAGTTCCACGAGATGGGTCGACTCCTTATATTTATGTTTCATATATTCCACATCCCGCGTTTCGGCTTCCTGTTGCGTCACATGAGAGTTGGTATGTTGTTTACGGTGAATCCAATATTCGAGAACATCAACTAAAATGTTGCTTGAAACATTAGCGAGAGTAATGGGTGTCTCAGTCCCAGCCTCCTCCATCAACCTTTTTATAGTTTGAGACTGCAATACCATATCCTTTTCCACCAAAAATACAATGCCATCTAAGCTCTGTAATCTAACATAAGAAATTTCTTCATCTTTAGGATCATCTACATTTGGATCCTCTTCATTATGATCAAGTTTATTTTCACCATTATTAAATTTAATGTTTTTCTGTATTAATTCCTTAAGGGACAACGAATCCTCATGTACTTCCCATTTGGAGTAATAATGTGCATATCTTTTGGAATCACGTTGCGCCTTCTCAATAATACCCTTCTCCTGATTTTCTTTATATCGATCACAAATATGGTCATCGATATTCAAGTCAGTTAAACATTTAATTGAAGAATCACATGGAAGGAAATCGTTTTTATCTGGTAAATGTATCGATTGGTCTATGATAGGGAAATTTTCCAAAGATTCTATAAGAATAGACAAAATATTTCCAATATAATATGTTACACCAAACCATGGTTCAAGCTAGACACTTGAAGACTGGAAATCAAAATATTTTGTCAATATATCAACTCTCATATTGTGGGGATTGAAGACGCTTGGCATATTTTTTCCAATTTGGGATTAAATATTTAAAAAACATAATCGCCCCATATGATATGCTCTTCCTGATCTTCTATGAAATGTAGTGATCCTTCATTACTAATTTTTGTAGAATCATTATCTTCCTCGTTTTCATCTTCAACTGTCATATACACACTTTGATTTTCAGTATCATTTATGTCACACTCAGTAGTTCCTAATTTAGCATGTTCAACATCCTTTTCCTGATTAGAGCATTCTTCATTATTAAGATATTGTTCATTTTCTTGTTTGTCAAGATAGTATTCTTCCACATTATCTTCATCATCATCATCATCAATTTCAGCTACTTCAACAGATTCCTAGCTAGTAGGCTCATCTTTGTTTTTAAGATCACCTTCATTATCATTTGAAATTTTCATAACTTAATCTTCTGCAGAATGTAGTGATTCTTCATGATTATCTTCTGAATTCTCTGAATCCGCTGAATTGTTCTGTTGATTATGTCCAATATTTGGGAATATTGGTTCTTACGTCAGATTTATCTTGTCCCAATGGCATTTATTTTCTGCATTGCTTTGTTATGATTGTCTGTGGACTTGCTATGGTTTTGCCAAATTTGTCATTCTATCTGATTTGTCGTGTCTTGAAGTTTTTTGATGTCGCCAGAATGTCCTGTAAACTTATCCTCAATATCGATTAATATTTTAGTGAATTCATCGGAACTATTGATATTACTCTCAAGATCGATCAACTTTTTGTTGAAATCGGCCATCGTCATTGATGAGACATCGAGTGGCAACGATTTCGAGGCACCACATGTAACAGCTGAAAGCAGCTGGCAGTAGCAGAAGGTGGTCATAACACGAACTTGTTGTAGAAATTTGAATAATAGTTGAATTATTCACCGAGATTATCCTAATTACACACTATTTGAGCTTCATGCATAATACATAACCTCTTCTACAATTGATCATCAATTTGCAGAAATAAAAGCAGTCGCATGCGCACATGAAAACATTAATCAATCACACATATAAACATAGTATGTAATGGGGAAAGCGTAAAGCTGAAAACCCCAAACTATATGTATATTATAATGATAAAGAACATGTAACAATACATAGCACAAAACTCCTCACAAGCTCTCAGCACTATCTCCAATTGTTACACACAAACTAGCTCAGATCTGAACAAGTCACAGGTTCAAATCTCCTCCACTATTTGCCTGCCTCTACTGCGCAATCCAAGATGAATAATTGTGAGATCCAAGTTCAAATCCCACTGGCTTGTACTGCGCAATTCTCATTGGAAATCTCAATCAATGTGTGTGCAAATCTCATGCACAGCTATAGTCACAACTGATAGTAGACTCACCCTTTCACCCACCTCTAACACTTGTCTCCACTGAACTGTCCATGCACTGAGTTAACTGATGTGTTATTTAGTTGATTTATGAGTTAATAATTAGTGAATTAATTAATAATTAATTCACACCACTCATCACTAGTGTATTTACCAGTTAGACTAAATACAACTAGTTCAACTAAGTGAAACCGAACACAACTCCATCAACTGTCTCATCAACTCCACCAAACTCTGCCACGTGAGTTCTAACTGAAGTCAATCATGCAATAGCTCAATTAAACCCTAGGAATAGCGTAATTCCTTCTTTCAGCTGCATGTGCCACATCCGTAGCTCAAACTGAAGTGCTGCAAGAGGATAAGATAATGTTTATAGTCCAAATATTATTAAGAGCTAATAATATTCCACTGATCTATTTTTAGACTGGCAGTCTAAAAATAGATTCCGCCCAATGTCTAAAAATAGAGGTCCATCTATTTTTACCAACTTGACCAATCATCCATAAATAGCATCCTGTAACTCATAGACCATGATCCATATGTCTAAAAATAGACTTTGCGCCAAAAATAGCCTGCGGGCCCACTTAGTGAAGGCGACTTCTTTTCACTAAGCTCCATCATCTTGTTGCATTCTCAACACTCCCTCTCAACAAGATATGGATTATCCGCAACCCCTATCCTGCCTCTATGGTATTCGAATTTTCTCCTGGTGAGCGCCTTCGTCAAGATATCAGCATCCTGATCCTCCATGGGAATGTATGAAAGTAACATGATCCTCCGCTGCACACAATCTCTGATATGATGGTACCTGATGTCGATGTGTTTGGATCTATCATGAAATACTGGATTAGCTGAGATTTTAATGCAACTCTGGTTATCACAATAAATCACAGTAGGCTCCAAGTGTGACCCGAACAACCCGACCAGAATCTTCCTCATCCATATGGCCTCGCATGCAGCCAAGCTTGCTGCCATATACTCAGCCTCTGCTGAACTGAGTGCCACGGATCTCTGCTTCCTGTTGTACCAAGAAACCACTGTCGACCCGATACCGAAGATCCCTCCGTAGCTCCTTCCGTCCGTTGGGCTCCCTGCCCAATCTGCACCCGTGAAGCCACATAGCCTCACCTCATCCTCCTGTTTGTACCACAATCCATATCCTGATGTGCCTCTGAGATAACGCAATACATGCTCACCTACCTTCCAGAAGAGCTTGGTTGGCTTAACCATAGCTTGTGAAAGCTGGTTAATAGTTTGTGAAAGCTGTTAATAGCATAGCATTTAATAGCATAGCATATATCGGGTCGTGTATTGACCAGATACATAAGCGACCCCACCAACTGTCGATAAACAGTGGCATCCACTACCTCTGCCGAAGCAGCATCCTCCTTCCTCCAACCTCCAGAAAGAGGAGTATCAACAGGCTTACAGCCATGCATGTTGAACTTCTCCAGTATTTCCCGAGCATACTTACCCTGAGAAACAAATAGTCCATCACTGCGCTGCCAAATTTCCAATCCCAGGAAATAATGAAGGAGGCCCAAGTCCTTCATCTCAAACTCTCTAGCAAGATCCTCCTTGCATGAAAGTATCAACAGCTCATCACCCGTCAGAATAAAATCATCTACATAAAGTACAATGATCCGCAACTTACGCTCCACCACAATCTGGTATAGGTTCAGATCCGCCTCACTCTTGGAGAATCCAAGTCCGGTGAAATAACTGTCTACCTGTGTGTACCAAGCACGAGGTGCTTGTTTCAACCCATACAACGCTCTCTTGAGCTTGCACACATGCGACTCGCTGCTGAAGATCTTGAAACCTTCGGGATTCTCTATGTACACCTCCTCCTCAATGACTCCGTTGAGGAACGTAGTCTTCACATCCATCTAATGAATGTGCCACCCCATCTGCGCTGAGAGAGCAAGAATCGTCCATATGGAAGAATACCTTGCGACAGGTGCAAAGGTCTCCTCATAATCGATCCCCTCTATCTATGAAAAGCCTCGGGCAACAAATCTTGCCTTGTACTTTTCCACACTCCCGTCAGCTACCTGCTTCACTTTGTAGATCCATCTCGAACCCACCACTGATTTCCCTTCTGGCCTCGGGACAATCTCCCATGCATTGTTTCTGACAATCGAATCATACTCTTCCACCATGGCATCTACCCATGCGGGGTCCTCCACAGCTTCCTCGAAAGAGGATGGCTCTGTCATGACACATTTGCTCACAAGAGCCATGTATCCAGTGTACCGGTCCAGTGACTGTCTCTGTCTGCGCTGTGCTGTAGGTGGTCCTACAACCTTCTCTGCATCTTGAGCCAGTCGCTCAGCTTCTGTAGTGTGCTTGCGCCCTCTGATGGTTGGCGCTACATGAGTGGTCTCTTCCACTCCATGAACTTCCTCTTGTGGCTGATCCACATCCCGAAGCTCATCCTTAGGAACTAATAGCTCCTCATCTGCATGCAAGTGTGGCTCCCTCAAAGGAAATGGTACCAGCCGCCGCACTGTATCTACCATCATCGCCCATCTCGATGTGCACTCCAAGATCTTTCTCATCCAGATCAGTAAACAAATCTCGATCTCCTGTCATGTGAAAAGACGCACCACTGTCCAAGAACCACACTGATCCCATAACACTTGAGACCAAGCATGCGATCAGCAAAAAATCTAGCTCAAACTGCAAGGCTAAGGCCTCTCCCGCTGCAGATCCATCAGCATGCTTATTTTTCTTCTTCTGCGGAAAATTTGTGGCATAATGTCCGTGTTGGTGACAGTGAATGCACTTCACCTTGGACATGTCCTGCTACTTCTTGCCTTTCGCACCGGATTGAGAAGATTTCTTGCTCTTCCCCTTCTTTTCTTTGGCAGCCAAAGCGCAATTTTCTTCATCAGATGCCTTTGATGAAGATTCGTCCCTGGTACTCCGCCTTATCTCCTCTTGCACAAGATCCGACCAAATTCGCTCCCATCCTGGCAATTTCTCCCGACCATTGACAGAGTCCTGATAGGAATGCCAACTCTTCGGAAGACCAAGGAGAGCCAAGTCCACCAAGTCATATTCATCTACAGTCACCCCCACACTTCCCAGTTCATCCCTGCATTGGGTGAACTTCATGAGGTACTTGGGTATACTGTCGCCTTTCTCCATCTTTATGTTTCTGAGTTTATCCTTGAGCGCCAACTTCCTCTGGTCGCTCTTGCTTTGGAATAAATCTATCAGCGCTTTCCACATCAAGTATGGAGAAGATTTTCCATGCAGGCTGGATACTATGTGATCCTTCACGCCCTCTAACAGAATCCTTCGACATTTTGATGTCTTATTTTTCCAAGCCTCAACTTGAGCAGCATCAGTAGGCTTTAGGACTTCAGCATCTATGAAATCCTTCAGCCCATTGTCATCTAACACCGCCTCCATCCTGTCCTTCCATGCAACATAATTCGAGTTGCCCTCAAGGGCATACTCCAATTGCAATCCGTTGAAAGACATTTTGACTTCGACACCAAGAAAACACTGCTGCAAATTCGAATTCCACCAGCTCAAAACTCAACCGCTCCTGATCTGTGAGAACAAATTATTTCTAGCACAGAGATCGACTGTAGGGGCATTTGCTGGATATATCACCTTTCAAAGAAATGATGGATCCAGAGGCTACCTGGCCCGCTTACAGACTCTGTCTACCGAAATAAAATGTAATCACTGTAATAGATCCGATGATCAATTTTCGCTCTGATACCATGTAGAAATTTGAATAATAGTTGAATTATTCACCGAGATTATCCTGATTACACACTATTTGAGCTTCATGCATAATACTTAACCTCTTCTACAATTGATCATCAATTTGCGGAAATAAAAGCAGTCGCATGCACACATGAAAACATTAATCAATCACACATATAAACACAGTATGTAATGGGGAAAGCGTAAAGCTGAAAACCCCCAACTATGTGTATATTATAATGATAGAGAACATGTAACAATACATAGCACAAAACTCCTCACAAGCTCTCAGCACTATCTCCAATTGTTACACACAAACTAGCTCAGATCTGAACAAGTCACAGGTTCAAATCTCTTCCACTATTTGCCTGCCTCTACTGCGCAATCCAAGATGAATAATTGTGAGATCCAAGTTCAAATCCCACTGGCTTGTACTGCGCAATTCTCATTGGCAATCTCAATCAATGTGTGTGAAAATCTCATGCACAACTATAGTCACAACTGATAGTAGACTCACCCTTTCACCCACCTCTAACACTTGTCTCCACTGAACTATCCATGCACTGAGTTAACTGATGTGTTCTTTAGTTGATTTATGAGTTAATAATTAGTGAATTAATTAATAATTAATTCACACCACTCATCACTAGTGTATTTACCAGTTAGACTAAATACAACTAGTTCAACTAAGTTAAACCGAACACAACTCCATCAACCTGCCTCATCAACTCCACCAAACTCGCCACTTGAGTTCTAGTTCGAATTGAAGTCAACCATGCAATAGTCACAATTAAACCCTAGGAATAGCATAATTCCTTCTTTCAGCTGCATGTGCCACATCCGTAGCCTCGACTCAAGTGCCGCAAGAGGATAAGATAATGTTTATAGTCCAAATATTATTAAGAGCTAATAATATTCCATCGATCTATTTTTAGATCGTTAGCCTCTAAAAAATAGATTCCGCCCAATGTCTAAAAATAGAGGTCCATCTATTTTTACCAATCCCGACTCAATCATCCATAAATAGCATCCTGCAACTCATAGACCATGATCCATATGTCTAAAAATAGACTTTGCGCCAAAAATAGCTTGCGGGCCCACTTAGTGAAGGCGACTTCTTTTCACTAAGCTTCATCATCTTGTTGCATTTTCAACACTTGCTCCGATACCAAATGGAGCAACAAAACCGTAGGCTTGTTGACTTAATTGTAAAATACACAAGAGGTATTCGTAATAATAATATATTATATATATAATGTATGAGTGATGATAAAATGTTACAATGAGGCCCTGCTTATATACCTAGGCAGGTGGCCTTTCATGACTGGGCATGTCTTTTAGACATGCCCTTTCACTAACTTAATGACTACTTACATAATCCTTATTTGACTATTATTAATTATATTTATTATATTTGTTATGAATTATATTCATAAAATTGTATAGAAGGCACAGACTATCATATATATGAACCAATGCACACACAGAGAAATCGACCATGATTTAATCAATGCACAGATATGTTCTTCAGTGCATATACTAGAAGGAGGTTCAACGCGTGGAGAGTAGAGATTGGAATATGAATCAACGCATACAATTCCAACCCATAGAGACCATGATACTTGAATGGAGACCAAGAGTTACGCATGAACTCAACACTACATTCAACGCATAAACTATGCATGGACTCAATGCTCCAACCTACGCAAAACCATATAAATCACTGCGTTGTATGCGTTCAACACAAGGAATGAACGCATATGAACTTCTAGTTGTAAGACTTGAATGTCGCACAAACTTCAATGTTTGTATTCCTTGACTAGTGTACACGCAGAGAGTAGTACATTCAATGCTCCAACAATACAACACAGAGAATAGAGAGATCAGCGTTACAAGGAGAAGAATCAAGGTAGAACGCAAATTTTCTTAAAAGATTGAATTAAGACATATGTTATGATACCATGTCCGGTCGGTCATTGGTAACTCCAAAAATCAATTGCTTTTCCATTAAGATAAATATTTAATATACACAAGGCAAGGGAGTCACTTAGAATTCATATTCCAATGTCTTTTCATCTTATTTATTCTCATATTTACAATATTTACAATTTTCTCAATCCCTAAAGAACAGGTGTCAATAATCAGCATATGAAGGTCATCGAAGAGGAAGAAGTTATTGAGGATATCTAGTATTGGACCTGGATAAAGCCACTGGCCCATATGGCTTCACAATCATTTCCTATAGATATTTTTGGAATTTGATTAAAAAGGATCTAATGAGAATGCTCAACTACTGCAGTGAAAAGAAAAAAAGGATAAATTGGGAGGAGGCACAAATTCATCCTTCATTGCCTTGATCCATAAAAAATCAAGGCATGTCAACTTTTCTTGTGTTAGGCCCATATCTCTTTGTAACATGGCGTACAAAATACTTATCAAAGTTATAGCAAACAACTTAAGGACAATCTTACCAATAGTGTTCTCATAAAATCAAGGTGGATTTATGCAAAATCCCCAAATACTGGACATTGTTATTTTCATTCAAGAGTCCATCCACTCAATAAAAGAAAGAGGGATCCAGGCATTTTCATCAAATTGGACATGGCCAGCGAATTTGACCTCCAGGTAAGACACTTTTTCTTATTTTCTATCATGAGAAAAATTGGCTTTAGAATTGAATTTTTTAGATGGGTAAAGGCTTGTATCGACACTTCTTGGATACCCCCCCTTAGTAAATGGCAAGCCCTCCTCCTCCTTATCCGCTTCAAGGGGACTAAGGCAAGGTTTTTGCCTCTTCCCCCTGTTGTATATTATAGTAGCGAAGAGTTAAAGAAAAAACTTGGAATTAGCTAGACTGGAAGGTAGATTGATGGGATTCAACATTTCTAGAGACGTTAAAGAGGTAAATCACTCTCAATTCGTGGACAATACTCTTCTCTTGTGGGAGCCTCCAAAATAATTGCATGTAGATTCAAGCATTTGATTGACTCTTATCTGGACCTATCAGGAGGGCTAGTGAACAAAAAAAAAAAGATTCAATTATATAGATGGAATTGTTCAAATATAAAAATGTGAGAAATTTCCAATGCTCTTGAATATCTAGCAGAAATTGGGTGGAGATTCTTTAAGTATTTTGGAATCCCCATATCATTATGAACTTCGAGCATGAACGATTGTAGTGAAGTTCTAAAAATAAATAAAAAGAAAATACAGTTTTTGAGGGTGCCAATGGCTCAACACAACATGGCGAACAATTTTAATAAAATATATGTTATCAGCGCTTCCACTATATTTGTGCTCTGGTCTACTAGTGCCCAAAAATGTGGTCAAGCTCTCATTGAAATTTCCTTTGGAAAGGGGGGAAACACAATGAAAAAAAGTTTCATATGGTGCATTGGAACATTGTTAAACTCCTGAAATTGTATGGAGGTTTGGAAATCAAGGATTTGTACTACATGAACCTCGCACTTGGGGAAAATATTGTATGGTGACTTCTATCTAACTCCAAAGAATAGTGGAAAGATTTCCTGAGAAAGTGTTTCCACAAAAATGGAATGCTTAGATTTGAAGTAGTAGAATGGACAAGTGTAGGATCCAAAATTTGGAAATTATGTAAATAAATTTCCCCATTAGTTCTTTATCATCTAACTTGGCACTCTGGTAATGGAGCCTGTATCAACATATGGAATGACAATTTCTCACCAGAGGGAGCCCTATGACAATAAGGACTACATGATCTGCCAAGTTGGATGAGGTGGGAAGGTTTTTTAAAACTAAAATATATTTCCATTTGGGATGAGCATGGGATCTAGAAAGGATGGTGGAAACTAGAACTACCCCATAATCTCCAACATCAATGGAAAGTTTTAATCTGTAATCTAAAAGGAATGGCCCCCATATCAGTCACATCCTGAGATCAGTGAACATGGAGGATAAATTCTCATCAGGGATATATTGTTAAAGAGGGATACAAAATTTCAATCCAAAGGCTGCCCCACCCAACTCCCAATAATATGTGGACGGAAATATGGAAAGATGATGGGATTCCTAAAGTAAACTCTTTTTGTTGGGCCTTTGTTAATCAAAAAATTCTATCTGCATAAACCTTAGAAAAAGGAACATCCAAGGTCCTTGAAATGTGCACTATGCAGAGAGGCAAAGGAGGATATCCCACATCTATTTAGACAGTGTTCCTTTTCTTTAGTAGTATGGTAAGTTGCATTTGAAAATCTAATACACATAGAAGTGATTCCAAGAACATGGGTTGAAATGTTTGAAATATGGCGAAATAAATTCCCTTGGCCAAGGAAGGCTTTCTCCCTCTCAATCTATTGTTGGGATGCACTTCCAAAATATATTTATTGGTCAATTTGGATCACCAGGAACAAAGCCATATTCAAAGGAGAACAACTCAATCCTATCCTGGTAGGTCAAAAGGCATCAAGTTTTCTATTTGAGGCAGTCATAATCTGTGGATATAAAGAGTCTGAATTGGATTAGTCTAAATCCAATAGAAAAATAATGGATCAGAGTGGGTAAGACACCAAATCATACTAGTAGCTTCAAGCTTCGACCTGCAGATAAAGAAAGTTTTTATATCATGCAGAACCTAGAGAAATTTCAACAGTGATGCTATGATAGGATTAAATTTTCATTATTCTTCAATGGAGCCTTGAAAGGAAACCCAAGAGTGGCAGGAGCGAGAGTGGTTATCCTTTTCCCTGACAATCAAATAGGGACTCAATATGCTTGAGGCCTAGGTGTAACATCCAATAATCAAGCTGAATATCATGCACTCTAGCAAGGACTGCAAACAACCATTGAAAACAAGATTTTAAAAATGCTAGTGTTTGGAGATTTTATGATTGTGATCTGATATGTTCAAGAGCTAAAGTATCACAAAATTAGCGCTCCCCTCTATTTTACAAAGAATTGCATTGCAAATATTGAGATTTGAGCAAATATAATACTTCTAAATTTATAGAGATTTGAATGAAAAATTCGATACTCTCACAAATAGAGGAACTAACATGGAGCAAGGAATCCTAGAAGTGGATCAACGAACATTGAATGCACCTCTTCCATGAACTTTTTGTATGAAATGAAAGTCAAAAAAATTGGCCACAAAATTTTCCATAGCCGAAATAAAGGACAAGCTAGCAATAAGGAGTTTAATCAAGTCATATATCCCTTGAGCAAGCGGTTCATGGCTAGTAATCTGGCTCTTGCAAGGTTGGATAGGCCACTAGCATTATGTTGAGCCACACAAACTAATAAATGTGTACCCCTGATCGGAATCTGGACTGGGCGGAAAAAAAATTCCAAAATTCAAAGTGCTCAGAATCGTGCCAAACTAGAACGACCAGATAGGGCCCATCACCAGGAATCCAACATACTTAATTTCACTCAAAACGGAGTCCGTATGTAAAATTTAAATCTTGATGTTCGTCGTGCCAAACAGGCGAATTTTTAAAAAACATGGGTCAAACAGGGTCAAACGCCAAAAATTTGGGTTTTCAAAGGCCAATGAAGTGATGACACTTGTCAATTTCTGAGTGGCCCAAATTTCTAGGCACATGGCACAATTTCATGGGTTTATGGAGATCAATTGGGTGTTGACACGTGGCAAGCCCGGAGGCCACCACGTGCACCTCCCTTCCCCTCCAAAGCCGAATTGGTTAAGTCCGAATTTTGAATTTTAATTTCCAAAGGTCGGATTTATTGTTTTGGGTATAGAATTTTTTGGGCGAAGGTCGGGGTCGAACCCACAACCTCCCCCATACAACGCACGCACATAACCGCCATACCACAACATTAGGCCTTGTTATATAAGGTGCGCAATGTATATTTAATTTCAAATTGTTTGAATGGCAGGGGTAAGGAGGGGGCCAGCCCCCTCACCATATGACTACATACCAACGACCATGAGCGGAGGCTCCAACCCAATGGCGCATTTAAACTTTAATCTGAGTTTTATTAACCCTTACCTATGTTTTATGCGCTAAGCAAATTATTAATTGCGGTTTCTGAAAACACACTTAGAGCATTTAAGACCACGTGTTATGTTAATTAAAACCGAAGTTATTGTAATTAATCTCGTGCTTAATTCGGCGGAGAAAATGGCAGAGTCCCTATCTTCGGCACCACTACCAAAATTGGAGGGGTTAATTGGAGTTATTCCAGTTTTAGTAGAGTTTTTCTAAGAAATATTGAGGAAGCCATAACTTTGGCATATTTCGACCATTTTTTGCTCAAGAAGAGTCATTCCTAGATGATTTGGATGCTTTGAGCATGATGGTGTAGGTTTCAAAGGCGTTGGAGCACTTCTGTAAGTGATTTTTCTACTTTGAAGATTAAATAAGCCTAGGGCCACCAAGAGAAGAGGTCATGCCTAGATCATCTGAAGACCACTTTCAGAGCTTGAAGAGTCTATTTTGAAGTTTTTTGGTCTTCTGAATACAATGGAGTAGGTTGCAAAACCATTGGAGCATTGTATGTGCATGTAATCAAAGAATTGACCATTAATCCAAAGAGGGTCTAGCCAGTTGAAGTAGGTCCATGGAGATGTAGCCCAAGAGGGGTGAACTCTGTTATCAGCTATTGTGTAATGTGCTTGTTGTGTTATTTCTCTGCAATTTATTTGTTGTACATGTGTTTTTAACAATTAATTAATTCATGAATTGCTCGTAAAAAACTATATAAAACTTGACACATAAACCCTTGCATAATTAGCTAATTTGAAACGATCATAAACACATTTTTATTATACTTATGAGGGAACTAGCACGGCAAAACTAGTTTTCCCATTCTCAGATCAAGTTGATGTCAGAGCACAGTTTAGCTCATTTTAGCCAAGATTAGCTATTGGTTTTGTATTGTACAATGAGAATTTAACTGTGTGCAAGTTTATGTGTGTGAAGAGAAGGTCAAGATTGAGAGTTCAGCTCTCAAATCACAGCAAAGAAGTTTTTTGTGCATTGTAAGTGTGATGGCAACTTCATCAAGCATTGTTTCTAGTCAATTTTCCTTAAAAAAACTCTTTGATAAAGAGATTTTGCAGAAGCTCTACATCATGAATGATATGGAGATGTATGAATATAAGAGGGAGATTACTATACTTCAAGAGCAGTGGATTTCCATGAAGGAGGAGAAGCAAGAGCTTCTTGAAATGATGCATGAGATAGAGACTTAACTCCATGATGCCAAGGAAACCTTAGCCAGGTATCTGCATGAAAAAGATGTATGAAATTCAATTTTATCTTCTATTTCTTCTTAAGATGAATGTGTAGGTGCTTTTGAAAGACACACTAGAGGAATAGGGTCCAAATTATTGATGAAAATGGGCTATGAAGGTAAAGGATTGGGCAAACATGCACAAGGCATAGTTGAGCCAATTGTTGTTGAGGAAAAACCTGGGTATTTGGGTGGTATTTGGGTCTTGGTTATGGACAACATGATCGAGAATGCTCCAAAGCCAACGAGGCACATGAAGATGTTCCAAGAAGGACTTCCATTACATGTTCAATACCTCAAGCTTGTGAAGTTTGTGTTCATGAGAAATGAAAAATTTTTACATCCACTTTGCAAGAAGATGATCATAAGCATGCAGCTAATGACAATGGAAAACAAGAGGATGTTGAAATCTCTAAAACCATTGAAGCGATTGTTGGTGTTCTGAAGAGAGCCACTACCTCATCAAATTCACCTCCTCAAGAAGGCGACAAAGGTGAATGTTCAAGGTATAAAGTTGCCTTTAATCAAGCTGCTTTTGATTATGATAAACATGGTAAATCTTCACATAAGATTTGGAGAAAGTTTACATGTTCCTTTTGTGATTTTAATAACCATAATGTTTCAAGATGTTGGAAGAAGATAGCCATGCATAGGAAACTTTTAAAACAAAGGAGGCAGAAAGCCAAAGGTCCAATGGACAAGAGAAACCATGTTGAAAAGAAGATGCAATTGTTTTGCACTCATTGCCATAAGCAGGATCTTGTAGACAAGTGTTGGACTTTGTATCCAACAAGTCATCCACGACATTTGAAGAAGGTGGAAAGAGATCGTGACAGAATGGAAAGGAGGATTCCATAATTGATGTGGGTCTGGATGATTCACATGATGAAGTGCACAGCTAAAAGAAGCGCCATTTAAGTGGTTTGGAAAGAGGTGGTTATATTTCTTATCCAATTAAGGCCTTGCATTTCTTTGCCAATTGAATGCATTTATTTTCTCTTGAAAGTATGTTGCATGTTGCATGAAGCAAGATGTTGGAAAAGTAGAGTTACGTTGACTCACTTAGATGCAGCAAAGATGGCAATTTGCACATGCTTTTGTTTGACTTGAGATTTAGTTGTTTGAAGAGGCATGTTTTGTCGACTTGTGTTTGGTCGATGAGTTTTGACACCAAGATGTAAAAATACATGGCGATGTTCACATGATGTGAAATTTGTTGCTTTGAAAGAGCAAAAGGATATGTCGTCAAGTTATATTCTTGCATGATGTGTTTTTCAAAATTAATGGTTTTTTCTTGTAACAAGATGTCGCAAGATTTTGGAAGGTCCACTCTTGAGCGAGAGGCTCATGATTAGCCTTCATTCTCAAATCATGGCATGAGCAGCATGTCAATATTTGAGGATGATGGAATCAAGAAGAGGAAAGAGGGACGATGCCAAAAAGTTTGCAACGATTGTAGACCATTTGATGTGTTGACGCCAAGAAACGGAAGAGATGGCGAAGGCATTCTTTCAAATGTGGAATTTGGAACCATGGAGGTAAAAAGAATGGTCAATTCTTTTCTTGTGATCACTAATATTGGAACTCATTTTTGTAGTTCACTCAGATGGGATTAACTTGGAAAAGTGGTTTCCAAGGAGAAGCTTGCATCAAATGCATGTTTGTGCAAAGGAGGAACATGATTCTCAGTGGGAAGGCCATCAGTGAGATTTCCTAGCACCGAGGGATCGCTTTGATACAGCAAAGTGTTTTATCAGTCAACAAGCAGCCAGCAAGTGTTGGATTGGATCAGCAACAAAAGGAGGACATTGGTTGAAGCACCAAGCCATTTGCAAGGCAATGCATGTCAAGAAACCAAAGTGGTTGTCATGGAGATTTTTCCAAGTAGAATCAAGTTGATAGAACTTTGGAAAGAGAAAAGTATTCATCTCTTATCAGATAACCAGTTGTTGTGGGTCCAAAAGCCTCCCAGTGGGAAGGAGTGATCGAAATCTCGATTGGGGGCAAATATTCAAAATGCTCAAAATCACACCAAACTAGAATGATCGGATAGGGCCCGTCGCCAGGAGTCTGACGCACTTTGTTTCACTCAAAATTGACTCCGTATGTGAAAGTTAGAGCTTGTTGTTCACCGTGCCAAACAAGCGAATTTTTTTTTTAAAAGGGGTTAAACATTGTCAAAGGCCAAAATTTTCAATTTTCAAAGGCCAATGAGGTGATGACACTTGTCAATTTAGGAGTGGCCTAAATTTATAGGCACTTGGTGCAATTTCATGGGTTTTTGAAGAGCTAATTGGGTGCTGACACATGGCAAGCCCAGAGGTTGCCATGTGCCCCCCTCTCCCCCCTCCAAGGCCAAATTGTTTAAGTCCGAATTTTGAATTTTAATTTCCAAAGGTCAGATTTATTGTTTTGAATAGCAAAATTTTTGGGTAGAGCTCGAGGTCGAACCCACAACCTCCCCCATACAACGCGCCCACATAACCACCATACCACAGCATTAGACCGTGTTATATAAAGTGTGCGGTATATATTTAATTTCAAATGGTTTAAATGGCGAGGGTAAGGAGGGGACCAACCCCCTCACCATATGACTACGTACCAACTACCACGAGCAGAGGCTCCAACCTAATGTCACATTTAAACTTTAATCCGAGTTTTATTAACCCTAACCTATGTTTTATGCGCTAAGAAAAGTATTAATTGTGGTTTATGAAAATGCGCTTAGCACATCTAAGACCATGTGTTATGTTAGTTAAAACCGCAATTATCTTAATTAATCTCACGCTTAATTCGGCGCCACTACCAAAATTGGGGGGGGCTAATTGGAGTTGTTCCAATTTTAGTGGAGTTTTTCTAGAAAATATTGAGGAAGCCATAACTTTGGCATATTTTGAACAATTTTGGCTCAAGAATAGTCATTCCTAGACGATTTGGATGCTATGAGCATGATGGTGCAGGTTGCAGAGGTGTTGGAGCACTTATGTAAGTGATTTTTCCACGTTGAAGATTAAAGAAGCTTAGGGCACCAGGAGAGGAGGTCATGCCTAAATCATCTGAAGACCATATTCAGAGCTTGAAGAGTCTATTTTAAGGTTTTTAGGTCGTCAGAATCCAATGGAGAAGATTGCAAAGCCATTGAAGCATTGTATGTGCATTTAATCAAATTGACCATTAATCCAAAAAGGACATAGCCATTTGAAGAAGGTTCCCGGAGATGTAGCCCACGAGGGGTGAACTCCATTATCAGCTATTGTGTGATATGTTTGTTGTGTGTTATTTCTTTGCAATTTATTTGTTATTCAAGTGTTTTTAACAGCTAATTAATTCATGAATATCTCATAAAAAAAACTACATAAAACTTGACACAAACCCTCACATAACTGGCGAATTTGAGATGATCCTAAACCCAATTTTATTATACTGATGAGGAAGATAGCACAGCAAAACTAGTTTTCCCATATTCAAATCAACCCCTATCTAATCCAGATCAACATCTAGTGTATGAAGGAATTTATACGTGTATAGAGGTGGCCTTGAGTTTTAAGATTTGAAGGAAAGAGAAAACACATGTGATCAAATCCTTGACCTTGTTAAAGCATTCAGTCTGACACAAAATGGAGTTCTCGTTACTTCTCCTTTGTATCTTTCGTACGTCAATCCAAGCAATCGTCCAAAATCCCAAGTATGGATTTCGAAGTATTGCAATTTGATGTTACAGAACGGCAGGACAGGGGTAACAGAGGTTATATATGGCTCACAATTGTTCTTATTCGACCACCCTATTCGCTTTTGATAAGCATCTCCATTCGTGAGAAAATGTGTCTGCCATTTTCAGGGAATCGAAGAGCAACGCAGCGTAACCTCTCGATGGTGGAGATTGGGACATCATCTTATGAGGAAGAACAAGCTCAACTGAACTAGATTTTGACAAAATTGCTAGTCACTTGAAGAACTATTGCCAGCTTTGAACCATACTATATTTACGAAAGAAAAGGAGTGGGAGACTTACCAGCTATTAATGAAGACTAAAAGTCGAGGTTCATCCAAAATTGGCATCAATGGACAATAAGGCAACCAAATTTAACAAAAACTTCAACAGTGGTATCCAATACAACAAGGAAGATGTAGGCACCAACGCGTTGCCTCAAATAAAAAAGCCAGAGTTGTTAACAACAAGGAAGATGTAGGGACCAACGCGGAGCCTCAAAGAAAAAAGCCAAAGTAGTTCATGGGGCAAATACAGCATGAAAAGAATGATGCATCCAACTGCAAGGAGCAATTGTTGAAGAATGGCCCCTCATTGTCAAATAGATTTTCACAACCTAATTTTTTTGACGTTATGCAAATATGAGTTTTTGTTAGGTATTTTTGTAACATTTATAGTAGGCATCTTTTTGGCACTGTAGGCAAAAATAGGCATAATAATAGGCTAGCTATGGTATGGAGTTTTGAAAGTAGAACATTAAGACCTATGTAAGGGTTTTGGCCTAGAAATCAAAATTTTATATTAATACAAATATCTATCTGCTCTTTCGAGATATAATTTATATATATTTACCGAATACAAAACAAAAACAAATAAACTAGTTGTCGTAAGAACACAAAAACTCTTACTAAAAACATTTTTTTAACAAAATCTAAAAGATTCAAATTAAATAAGGGAATATGTAGCAAACTTTTCTTGGCATGTTATGTCTATTCCTCTCCACTTCCACTAGAAGCCTTCTTTAGCATTGCCTTCAAATTATTTCACATAACTTAGATGTCCTGCACCAAGTGGTCTTCTAAGTGAGAAATCAATCTGCATTTACAAGTCAACTCTTAACAAAGACAACATTCATCACTTAACTACCAACCCTACATCAAAATAAAACACTTGATAAACAAATATTTTTAAAGCACTATTGGCATAAATTAAAAACTCCCACACAATCAATTTACCTCTAAATTGGTGTAAATACAGTATGGATGCCCATAACATCACTTAGATTTGGAACTAATAAATCTCAACAGTGTTTGGTACTTGTAAAGAGCACATACCATTTGTAAACTTGGCACACAATAAATCTCCAATGACTCTATTCAAGTAGGTTACGCCTTGCATTTGAAATATTGACTTAGATATCGTGCAATCTAATGAGGCTGTAAATTTGCCTAGAAAAAAATGGAAATTCCAGTCTGATTTTGGTAAAATCTGGCGAAAATCCTAGTGACAACTATCAAGCTTCAAGATTTTGGGTGCCCTAGGGGTTTTTGATGGTGTTGAATCCATTTCCACCATCAAAAATAAAAAATCAAGCACTGCTAACATCAATTTTTTTAGGAAAAAAATGATCGACTTCCAATAAGTTTTGGCTCTCCAGGCAAAATTTGCTGCCTTCATAGACAACTCCTTGAGAGTAATTTCACATCTTGTGCTATTTAGAAGATACATATGATTTGAGTTGGATGATTCATCGATTTCCAACAAAAGGCCCTAAAATCATATGAACTCAGATCTGGACTGTAATGAAAACACTAAATCCTTTTAGAACGTTTAAATTGTGATATAAACAATAACTTATGTTATTTAAAGTGTGAAATTGCAATTTCAAATAACATGGATTTTCATGGAAGATTCAAATTATATAAAATTACAATTTATGTAAGATGACAATATTTCTAATAAGTGTGTGCTAAATAATATATTTGCATTAATGAGACTCTCAGCAAGTAATAATTGAAAAACCTTTTTTCACATAGAACTTGATTTTGCAACCTTGACTGAACTAGTCAGCTTCAAAAATGAACAATAAGCAAACTTAATATATACAGAATTCTTTTGTTTTTCTCTTTAATAATATTTAAACCCATACACAACAATCATTATATCCAAAATAAACTTTTCACTCTGATAAGAAAGTTCAATCTGGGCAAACGAAATTCCTTTGTTTTTCTTTTTAATAATACAACATTAAACCCACACAAAACAACCAATATCATAGATAAGAAAGTTCAGTTCAGTCTCGACAAAAGAAATTCCTTTGTTTTTCTTTTTAATAATATAACATTAAACCCACACAAAACAATCAGTATATCCAAATGACCTTTCTACTTCACATCTAACTTAATTTACCCTGTAATCATTTTGAACAGTCACAGTTAACAAGATATTATTGAGCTTTGAAACCAGAAACTTATTGAACATTGAATAACATAGAACCAAAAGCTAAAATTTTATCAATTTTAATAAGAATAGCACAATATTTAAAAATTAAGAATTTAAAAAATTTAACTAATTTTAGTCAAATTAACATGATAACTTGTTTAATAATTGATTAATAATTTCTTTAAGACAAAAATAATTGGACTTTTCTACCATTCCTACAATTTTTCATATAAAAATAATAATATATTGTAAATTATTCAAGGATTCTGATGGAGGATCCAATATTGAGTGTTCTACCTTAACAAATTCAACAAATACACAATATCAATGAAAACATAGCTAGAGTAAGAAATTCAATTTATATTTGGACTCGCAAACAAAAATGCTTGCTTGTAAATTGCATAAAATACAAGTTGTAAGACACTATAAATAAAGAAATATTTCCATACTTTTTAAAACAACATGATAAAACTAACAATATTCTACCAACTAATGTAAACTGACCTTTATATTTTACTTTATATTTTATATTTTATTCATTACTTATCGACCATATAACTCGACAAAACATTAACTATCTCATACAAAAAACATTAAACATTTATTCATCACATTAAACCAAAACGTTAAAAATCTCATTCATCACATTAAACCACTTATATTAATACCTACAGAATTCAACAACTGAAAACCTCAAACACAAACACAAATATTATTTTCAGTAGTTAAAATCAAAAACACACTTTATAAATGTGAGATCACATTTTTTTTTAATAGGTGATAGCACAACACATGAGGGCAAAGATGCAAAGCAAACAAGTATTGTACACAAGAATCAAAGGCAGGACACATCTCCCCTTTCTGGAAGATATCCAATATCCAAAAAGAATGTGGCACCACGTGCCAAAGCATCCATTCCAAACAAATCCAAGTTTTAATTTGTTTCTGGCACCGCGGGCCAAAGCATCCATTCCAAACAAATCCAAGTTTTAATTTGCTCCCCGTCTAATCTGCCTATTCCATGCCCAACTAATTCATTTATATATGCTTGATATGTGTATGTGTATGCTATAACCATTCGACATACAAATATGGATTTTATGATTCTCTGTCAGGCACCCTGTTACAATATGGATTTTATGATTCTCTGTCAGGCACCCTGTTACAAAAATCCATGTCCCGTGTTTGAAAAGACTCTGCTCATCCACTTAATCCAGATTCGTCTGGCGGCTTAAAAAATTAAAACTCATAATTTTGTTTTATCAAAAATAACACTTCAAATAATTACAGACATGGGCCAACCATTAAGCGATATATGCACATATTCCATATTCAATAATTAACGTAAATAGCAGGGGTCATTCACCAGGCGCACTTTGCATGGATCCCAAGGCCTCGGCGTATAAGCCGCTAGATGTGCGATTCGCAAGGCCTTGAGATCCATGCAGAGTGTGCCATGTCAATACCCCTTCCCGTAAAAGTCTGCAAATATGCATCCCCATAGTATATCTGCACCTATATTCCATGGGGCAATGACTGACAAATTTTACTTCTTATATATAATTTATGACATCACCATCATCCTCCCACATGCAGCCGTCCGTCCACAGCCACAGGCTAGAGTAACTTCGCGCGATAGAAGCATTTGCGAAATTACACACTAAGCTCTGCCGTGGTGATTTGCTAAACTTTCTCCACACATGAACCATTGTACATCTATTGAATCTAAGTTATAATATTATGACAATATCCAAAATAAAAGATCACTTTATCAGAACGCTGTACTCAAATACCATTTAGGGGGAACGAGCCCTTCTTCATTCATTCAGACCAATAAAAAACTGGAGTTCTGATATATGTCATGACACATGCACTGATAATATGCTCTATAGCAAAAGCCAAACATCATCTGACAACAACCATCGTGTTTGAGAATGATAACATTCAAATGAGCCTTTTATTCAACCAAATTTATTTAGTTGCCTGATCAATAGTGCTATATTATATTGTAAAATGTATACTGAATATCAAATCTTTGATTAAACATTGTAAGCACAGTCTACAATATAATTATATTTAATATATCCCACTAAACAAAGGAAAATGCAACAATATTACTACTGCATCATTGCATAGAAGGGTCGGATGAAATATTGCGTTTCTTAGCAGTGACATAACAAAGCATGGCATTACTACTTACATAATTAAATGTACAAAACTTAAAGTTTCGCTAATTGGAATGAAATATAACATTGCACCAAACCATTACCAAAGTCCACCAAATTGTAAGGTGTATTCTAATCTATTGCCATCGCTTAACAAACCAAACTCTTGCAGCATCCAGTAAAATGACAATTTAAAAATGCATGCTAACTATTGCCAAATTTAAAATACACAAGCAAAACATGACATTACTTCAACGTAATTAAATGTGCAAAACTTAAATTTCAGTAACTAGACTGAAATAAATCAACATTTGTTGTTTACTGCCACAGAGCTCTAGACTGTGATCAAACTCCAGCAAATTTTGAAGTGTATTCTAACCTACTACGAATGTTTAACAAACCAAACATCTTGCAGCAGCCAGTAATCCGACATAATTTTAAATGCACGCTCACTATTGCCAAATTTATAATTTAACGAAGTTTCACAACCAGTTGTTGTAGTAACCAGAAAATCCAGCTAAAAACATTCCTTTAACAAAATCTAAAAGCTTCACACAGAAGAAGAGATTGTGCAGATAACTTTTCATGGCCACTAATACTGCTACACCTCATTCCTCATCCTCTTCCTCACCATCTCCACCAGCAGCCTTCTTTGACGCTGCCTTCAAGTTCTTTCGTTTCACACGACCAGGACGTCCCCCACCAAGAGGACTTGTAAGTGAGAAATCAATGTGCTTTTGTGAATCAACTCTTACCATGAAAGACGGAATATTCACAACTTGCCTGCCAACCCTGCATCAAACAAAACTAATTGATTAGAAGAGATTTCTAAAGCACTGCAGCAAAAATTTAACATCGAAAATCCACACACAAATCAATTTTCCTCTAAAATGTGAAAACACAATGTGGATTCACTGTACCCATAACATCACTTACATTTGGTACTAGAAACTATCATTCATATTTGGTACGAGTAAAGATCACTTACCTCTAAAACGTGAAAACACAATGTGGATACACTGTACCCATAACATCACTTATATTCGGTACTAGAAACTATCATTCATATTTAGTACAAGTAAAGATCACATACCATTTGTAAACTTGGCTGACAATAAATCTCCAACTTCACTACTCTATTCAGCAACCTATGCCTTGCATTTAAATTATTGGCTCAGATATTCAAGGGGAACTAATATGCCTTGTGCCATTTTGTAGATGCGTGTGATTTGGGTTGGATGCTTCAAGGCTTCTTGTTGACATATGCCTTGTCAAATGGTGAATTAAAGTCTATTACGCATTTAAATTTTCTTATAACATATAAAAAATATGAAATAAAAATAACATGCAAAAAAAAGGAAATCATGACTGGAATAAATTATGGAATACGATTTGTATTTGCATTTAAATACTGTTATAACATATAAGCTACATAAAATAAAAAATTACATGAAAAAAAGGAAATCATGGTATGTGGGCGACGAGTTGCGAACAGCAATGTTGTGCCCATGTTCAGCAGGAAACCAATGATGTGAGTCGAAACAGCTGGTATGTTTGTTCAACCGCACAGCCGCATAGGTATGGAAATGGAATCGTCGACTTCCCATTCACTTGGTGGAGTAAATAGCACAATGCCAGAATGAAGTTATGAGGCTCGACAGTTAGAATTGAGTTGCTTGGTATGGAAAGTACATGCAGAGGTTGACCATACTGCAGCATGTTGAAGCAGCTCGACAGTGTGAGACCAAATTTCAGAACAAACCCTAGTCAAACCAGTACAAATTCAAAAAATGTGTCCACAAAACATATATGTTTCCACCATGCACTATTCGTTTCCAGCAAATCATGATCCGCCACATGGCCGTTTCCTGCACAAATCCAAGCAGATCTAGCTCCGGATTAGATTTGCAAATCTGCAGATCCTGGACCCCCCTATGCCAAATCCCGTAACTTATTCTATATTACATGTAAGGTGAATATGTCAAAATGGCACCAAGCGCACAATATTCGTTTCCAGAAAATCATGATCCGCCACGTGGCCGTTTCCTGCATGAATCCAAGCAGATCTAGATCCAGATCAGATTTGCAGATCCGCAAATCCTGGACCCCCCTATGCCAAATCCCGTAACTTATTCTATATTACATGTAAGGTGAATATGTCAAAATGGCACCAAGCGCAATACATATCGACAACAAAATACATATTCAATGAGGATCTAAATGGTCTCTAGAGTCCTGAAACAATGCAGCCACTGGCCTACTACAAATCACCAATCAACGTGAACACCCATCAAACTCATCACCTATTCACCACTACTATAACCTCAAACTTAGATTCAACAACCTTATAATATGGTAGAAATTGAAAAAATTTAAGATGCCTAACCAATGATTTTGGTTTGAGTGAAGGGTTCATCTCCTCAACCTTATAATATGGTAGACAAAGAATAAAATGCTTAGCCAATCATTTTGGTTTGAGTGAAGGGTACATGTTTGTTAAGGCCATGGAAATGGAGTTCAACAATCAATACCACCAACATCAAAGGTACATAAAGGACATCACATTGTTGATTAAATTCCAATTCCATACCCTAATACATGATAGAAGTCAATGAGAATGTTGTAAACTTACCAAATCCTAAAATCCTAATAATTGTCAAGTCTATTGAATTTTAAGTGGGATATGAAATTTTATTTTCTCCATATGAAATCTAAGAAGGTTGGAACCACTCTCAGACATCCTATGACAATTAATAGTAATGTTAAAAATTTAAGTAAAAATGCTTTATAATTGCCAACATTGCTAGGGTTGAGCTAGGTTTTGCATCCACAACCCCTCACATCTTGAAGCCCATGGAGAAATCTATACATAGAGAGGTGTTGAGATCAAATCATCATCATCATCATCATCATTGTGGATCAAATCATTTGTTCAAATAAGTTATAGCTCTGAGGATTTAAGACCCCTTCCACTAATTTCAGGGGTGAAAGATTCCACACTAGTTATTTATTTTTCTATTTTCTACTTTATTCTAGCACAAGGTTATTGGAAGAAGCTCTGGTATTCAAATGAATTCCCTCTGAGGCAGCATCTAAAGCAAGAGAAGTTGGATCCTGAAGTCAATCGAGTTTGTTTGAAGGCAAACAATAGCAAAATTCTAGGACAGGCCTAGTCTACAGGCCTCCAAGTTGTTCTGGGCAAAAAGAGACTTTGACTCTGAGGCAAAAGGGTGGCCTAGGGCCAACTGAAGGTCTAATTCAGTGGAGCGGGGAAAGGTTTGTGACTCTACTGCACTTTGTATGAACCCGAAATTTGAATTAGTTCTATAACAGAGGTTCGAATGGCGATAGGAGCAAACTTGAAGTCTGCGTTAGCCTCCCGAGATAACCTCGTTGATTTTTGTGGTAGGTCTGAGACCTTGAAGCAAACACACAACATGATTCAAGTCTATGAAGTGAACTAAGGCAGAAATAGACAAGTTAGAGACCCTGAAGAAAATGCAGGTCCTATAGCAAAGCAGGACTCAAATCTGAGGCAGGAATAGAGTACACATCACATGAAAATATCAGATACTTGAGCAAATAAGATTTTTTGTGTAAGGTTTCAACACTTGACAGCAATTGGAATCTAGGTTAATATATTGTTTCATTGTTAATCTGGTTTTGTCTGCCAATACTGTGTAGCATTGTCACATATTCTTGTCTAGATTTGATGAATGAAACACTATACTGGTGGGATTATTGTATTGGTTGGTTTGAGGCTTGAACATTGCTCTATTCAGTCTACTATATTATCAAGAAACTGGTATCGTTCATTGAAGAATACATTATCTTTATTGAATTATCTATTATTTGTTGAAATCCTAGTGTCGTATGAAACCTTATGACAAAAATCACCCTATATCACTTCAATGGATCATATGTGAAGTCTTAAACCATATACATATATGTATGAGCCTCCTCTATACTGTAGAATGGGCTAATTAAAATGGATAAAACAGTTCTTTTCATTTAAAGAGATTCATAACAAAAGTCCATCCAAGCATGTTCTATTGGCAAGTGTGAACATCGCAACAATGATGAACAGGTTCAAAAACTGGTGGACTCAGTACATGTGAGAGTGCAATCTTCTATTCAGATTATTTCAGGTTGAAGTACTGGGTATTCATGTCTTGGGTGACATTAAGAGAATAGATACCCTCAATAGCATCCACTCATCAAGAAAAACGTGTTTGATCAAAAAGAGGGCTTGTTGTAGCGGGATAAACAAGGCACTTCTATTTCCCCCCACCAGGTTTCCCATCTGAATGTGGATGAGTGTACTCCGTTCCAAATGGATAAGGCTCACTAACCACATCGTAGAATGTGACAGCCACCCTCCAACATAAAGTGACTTTAACATATGTTTTATCCAATTACTTAACAAGGGCACATTGGTTGCAATGATGATGAACATGAGGGGATCACTATCCATATTAACAGTCTTCTAAGAACAGATAAGGCTAGGATCAGGCCTTGGGTTACTTTGCCGGAATAGATACTACTTGATAGCAGCCCATAGCCAAAGTTGACCTCTTCGTAGTGTGGTTCATCTATGAAGTTTATCATCATCTAGTAGCAAGTTTGAACGCTTGCAAAAGCTAGTTAGCTCACTACCTGTGCTTATGCAGTCTTCTATTCAAACAATTGTAGTCCAAATCCTGGGGTATTTAAGTCCTGGGTGGGTTTAAAAGAACAGATACCCTCCGTAGGAACTTCTAGTCAAAATCGGCCTGTTTCACCAAAGGGGGCTTTCCTGGGTTGGTAAAAGTGGGGCACTGTTGCCTAAAACAGTACAAAGCCCAGGGTTTCATTACGCATACGAACATGGTATTCTGTGCAGATAAAGCAAAAGCTCATGTCCTGGATTACTTTTACAAAATAGATACTTCTCAACAGCGTCCCTTAATCAAATGTATTTTTTTTGTAGTGTAAATAATCTACGTAATTTTGTAAACAGGTAAGCATGCCTTCTCTATTTCATAAACTGGGGCTTAGTTATTTAACAGAATTCTCTGACAAAGGGTCCATCCAACCATTGTCTAGTGGCGAGTTTGAACACCAGCAACAATAATTGCCTGGGATCAAAATCCATTAGTCTCACTAACTGTGCTAGCACAATCTTCCATTCAAATGTTTTCAGGTTCAAAGTCCAGTGTGACTTCAATATAAGAGGTACCCTCAAGAGCGGCTGCGAGTAAAAAGCGTATTGTTAAAACGCCCACCGGGGCTCAAGTCATCCTGCGACATTTCTGCCCACTGACAACCGTGCTTCTGGTTCTCTACCTGGGATTGCTTCAGCTTCTCTATCTGGTTTTTTGTTGGGGTCAGGTACAAGTTTTAGTGAAAATGTAGGAATAGATAGCCCTCTCAGCCGAAAGATCTGATCACCGTAATCTGACAACGTGAATTTGTACTATCATAGACTGGTATAGGTTGAACTTGTAAGATGAAACACTACCCAAAGAAATACCCCATTTGTAACACAGATCTCGTAAGGAATTTGATACAGATCTCGTATGGAATTTGATAGTCTGAACAAGAAATTTAGCCTCTTCTATATCAAAGTGAGCTGATTAAAATGAAAATAATATTTTACGGTTATTTAACAATAGAATGGAATGCGATAGAATACCTGATGTGGCGTTGCCGGATGAGAACACGAGCATGATGGATGGACTTGGCCATGCCTGATTTGAAGACGAGAGTCTGGAGGCGGCGCTCGAGGAAGTTCTCAACAGTCAGAGCGAGAACGTAATCGAGCTTGCTTTGAGTCTCGTCCAGGAGACCATACCTGTTCATACGCCGCAGCAGGGCTTCTCCTTCAAATATCCGGCGAGGGTTTTTCTCGTCCAGCGTCAGAAGCATACGCGCTGCATTTCGTATGCGGCTCAGCGTGTATTGAACCCTCCAGAGTTCTCTCTTGTTTCGCAGCCCGTATTCTCCAACCAATTTCAGCTCTGCGTCCAGCCGCTCCTTCTCGTAGGGACGCCGAGGCTTCTTGAACGTCTTCCCATCTGCAAACAAGGAAGCGTTATCCAAAATCAAAACACAGAAACAGAATGAATCTTATGAAAGGAAAGGAGAATGAGGAACAGGAAAGGCAAGGCAAGGCAAGCACTTACAGTTACGGTAAAAAACGACGTGCACCATCTTTCCTCCTCTGCTGCTCTTCCTCCTCGCCCGGCCTCTCGCGCAAACGAAACAAAACCTCCCGTTGATGAATTGTATCCAATATGAAAAACCCTATCGCTACCTACAAAACCCTAAAATCCTTTTCCATGGTAAAATTCGATCTTAAAACCTATGAAATATGTCTAAAAATATCCATTGAATTAAGTGTCCGTTAGGGTTTACTTACTCCAATACCTTTCCTTTTCTCTTTCTCAAATGAGTATGGGATGGTTATGCTATCCACTAATACATACTCACTTATAAGAGCATAACCATCCACTAATACATACTTACTTATAGGACTTAATAATGACATTTGGAATTACTCAGTGAGGGTATGTAAGAGGTAGATTTTTACTTAGATGTATGTAGGTTTTGGGTCGTTAATTTGTTTCTTTATATCCAAAGAAGACAAACTCTTAGCCAAAGAGAAGTAGTTTTAGAGCATACTTTAGGCTCTTTAATAATGGTATATATTTTATGTCAATGGGAATACTGACGAAGTAGTAGTTTTTTCTTTTTATTTTTTAAAATTGTGGTAAAAGTGGAGTAATGACAAAGGAGTGATGTTTCTTACTAATAAAATGGTTGATTGTGGGGTGAATATACTGGTTTGCTCAACTTTGCTCCTCTTCATTAGACATGTTGTGGTTCTATGCATGTGAAATAATAATTGAAAACACATATCATGTGGTATCTTAAAATTTGTTTCTACAACCATAAAATCTCATCTTTGGAATGTTATGGGGTGTGTATGTAATAATAAATTATGGAAACTAGCTAATCCATGTCAACCTAAAAATGATATTCATTTTCATACTTAGCCAATGTCGATTGGGCATAGTCACATCCAACATAAGAAGCCTTCAACTTCTCAATTTAACAAGTTTAAAGCTTGGATTTCTAAGCCCAAGCCTCCTATGTATTAGTGTTTTGACTTTGTTGAGCATTCAACACCCATGCCAAATGATTTTGAAGATACTACAGATTATTGTGGGCCTATAAAACATGTCATGTCTTCCAACTCTCCTAGTAGGTCAACCTCTTCCAATTTGAAGAATAAAAATAAAAAGATTGAAAATTTGAAAGAAAATATTGAAGAGTTTAAAATTTTGGATAGGTACGTAAAAAGTGAAAATTCTATGTTCAAAGCAAAAGGTGCACAATTGCAAAAAGAAATTGAGAACCCAATGTGAACATATCCATTAGTACATGATGATACTCAAATCAATTTTTTGCTTAAATTTTGGACGACTTTTGATACCTAGACATCAACCAAATATTTTGTTTGTGTGAGGACATGCAAAATCTCAAGCATGGGGGAGATGTTAGGCCTCTAAATTGATGCCATTTTCATTTCCAACTATCTCTTTTTGACTCATATTAATCCTTCCTTTTTACCACACTATCATTCTTTTTAACCTATTTTTTTATGTGAAGTTCATTCGAGAGCTACAAGGTAATTACATTATTAATTTAATAACGTTTTCATTGTTTTTTGGTGAAATGGGGGGCTTGAGAAGGTGATTTATCACTAATGATAGTTTAGTTGTTTAAATCATATAACTCTCATAGGTATCTCGTAACCCACCTCGTTGTTCGACATGGTTGCAGGCCTCTAGAAGGGAAATGAAGACAATAATTATTCTCATGTACACCTTGAGATGCTTCCATATCCATCAAACCAATTCCAACATGATCAGGATAGGTGCTAGCCTCCAGTCAAACTCATGGTCAATTGTGCCAAGAACAACATGTTTAATCAGCAAATCGGTTGAAGGCAACAAGGGGGGATTCTCTTGTTTCATTTAAACTTATCATGGTCTATTCTAGCTAAACTATTCAGCAGGTTATCTTTCTCTGTTGATTGTGATATGCATTCAATGTAAACCACCTGTGGAATAGGGAATTTGATCCAAATTCGCCTCTACACCTTTTTTGTAATGTCTAGCCTATAAAAGTTATGGAAACACGATATAATCTAACTATAGTGGTATAATAATAATAATAGTTATAATCTTTAGTATGTGTAATATCTTCTGGTCCATTAATCACTAGGAAGAGGAACATAGACATTTTTACCAATATGTATTGTTGAACCTCATTTTTATAATACAAACAGTGCGTTGATGTTTTGAGATATTTCGTTTGCACATTTAATTTGTGGTGTTGTAGTCTTCTAAGCCGTGTGAAGTCAATCAGGAGGGCTACTCGACTTAACCATCTTTGCTCTTTTTTCTTCATTCTATAACATAGATTTTTGAGTATTTATTAATTCTCAGTTTACCCTTTTATTTCATGAACTGAGTATGTGTGATTATTAAGTTTATTCACCTTCTTTCAATTGCTTATATTCCTACTATGTTATTCCTTTGTAAAGAAAATCAGGATATCGTTGAAGGTTAATGATATAATGTGTTTTCTCATTCTATTGTAAGAACACGCAACAATGAAAAAAAAATGCATTCTATGCACTCTGTATTATCAAATCCAATGGTAAATTATTTCTTTGTGAAGTGTTGAATGATACAGCAGATCGATCTTCTTTTCAATTTTTCTCATATGTTTTTCATTTGAAATATGATATAACAATCCTATTGAAGTATAAGTATCAATGAAGAAAAGGAAATGATATTTTCTTCATAGACAAATACAGGAACATTTAGAAATACCACCTTAGTGAAATATTGCATTGCATGCCCAATAAATTATTTCTCAAATTCACCAACCAATGAGCGAGATTTTTGTAGCATCTTTAATTATTTTGAGTTCTCTTATGTTGCAATAGTGTGCTAAAGTTTTAGATTATTTTCTCATGGATAGATAGTACATTCATGTCTTAGACCTTACACACATAGTGTTAGTATCTCACAAGGCACTGCGGAAACCCCTCATACTTAAAATACTAAGAGTAAAGGAATCTCTTCTTGAGTGGTTCATGAGGCACAATAGTAACTAAGGTTTTGCAAATGGGGTAGCAAGCTAAGTGGGCTTGATTGTGGGGAAAACTCCACAGTTAAGCGCGCTTGAGCCTGAGGAGTTTTGGGATGGGTGACCTCCCGGGAAGTCCTGGTTACCAGGTGCAAGATCTGGAAGTGATGATTGACGCTATGTGATTCATTTCACTAGTTTCAATCCCACTTCTTCACCCCTGTGAGCATCACCCGATGCAATGAGTGCTAAGTGGACTATTCAAAAATCATGAGAAATTAGTCAGTTACGACTATCTCTCATGGAAATGGTCATGGATGAACGACTAAATTAATGCGGTTGAATCCCAAAAATGATATCTAATATAATGCATTGCGGAAACCCCTCATACTTAAAATACTAAGAATAAAGGGGTCTCTTCTTGAATGGTTCATGAGGCACAATAGTTGCTAAGGTTTTGCAAATGGGGTAGTAAGCTAGGTGGGCTTGATTGTGGGGAAAACTCCACAGTTAAGCGCGCTTGAGCCAGGGGAGTTCTGGGATGGGTGAACTCCCGGGAAGTCCTGGTTACCGGGTGCAAGCCCTGGAAGTGATGATTGACCACCCCTGTGAGCATCACCCGATGCAATGAATGCTAAGTGGACTATTCAAAAATCACGAGAAATTATTCAGTTACGACTACATCTCATGGAAATGGTCATAGATGAATGACTAAATTAACGCAGTTGAATCCCAAAAATGATATCTAATATAGTGCACTGCGTAAACCCCTCATACTTAAAATATTAAGAGTAAAGGGATCTCTTCTTGAATGGTTCATGAGGCACAATAGTTGCTAAGGTTTTGCAAATGGGGTAGCAAGCCAAGTGGGCTTGATTGTGGGGAAAACTCCACAATTAAGCGCGCTTGAGCCAGAGGAGTTATGGGATGGGTGACCTCCCAGGAAGTCCTGGTTACCGGGTGCAAGCCCTGGAAGTGATGATTGACGCTATGTGATTCATTTCACTAGTTTCAATCCCACTTCTTCACCCCTGTGAGCATCACCCGATGCAATGAGTGCTAAGTGGACTATTCAAAAATCACGAGAAATTAGTCAGTTACGACTACCTCTCATGGAAATGGTCATAGATGAATGACTAAATTAACGCAGTTGAATCCAAAAAATGATATCTAATATAATGCACTGCAGAAACCCCTCATACTTAAAATACTAAGAGTAAAGGGATCTCTTCTTGAATGGTTAATGAGGCACAATAGTTGCTAAGGTTTTGCAAATGGGGTAGCAAGCTAAGTGGGCTTGATTGTGGGGAAAACTCCACAGTTAAGAGCGCTTGAGCTAGAGGAGTTCTGGGATAGCTGACCTCCCGGGAAGTCCTGGATACCGGGTGAAAGCCCCAGAAGTGATGATTGACGCTATGTGATTCATTTCACTAGTTTCAATCCCACTTCTTCACCTCTGTGAACATCACCCGATGCAATGAGTGTTAAGTGGACTATTCAAAAATCATGAGAAATTAGTCAGTTACAACTACCTCTCATGTAAATGGTCATAGATGAATGACTAAATTAACGCAGTTGAATCCCAAAAATGATATCTAATATAATGCACTGTGGAAACCCCTCATACCTAAAAGTTTACACCCATTGAGTGATAATTTAATGTCTAGGGTTTTAGTTAATTAAACTGACTGACAGTGTTTGACTCAGATGTTGTGCACCACAAAACCAAACCATTGTGCCATGTGATCCTCTTATTTTTTGTAGGTTGTGTGGCTCTATTGTGCACCTCACTCACTCGAACAAGTCATGTTATTCATGCACCCCCTCAATTCATTTCACGTTCCCCTTGCAATCTATCATAGAATTAAACTCACACTTCCTCATTTCTCTTGCAACATCTACTTTCAACTTGCCTCCTCTCCACTCGAATCATGCACTCAACTAGAGTCATTTTCGTTCATAGTTGAACTTATATCCCTCTAGATGGAGACCGAATTTTGAAATTTGGAAAGTGCTAAATAACCCTCACTTATTAATGATGAAAAAACTAACATGTTTCCATCAATTAAGAGTCGGTTTCAATGTTGTAGTACTTACTCACACAAGACCAACACAAATGGTTTCTCCTTTAAAAAATATTAAAAAGAAGAAGAAAGAGGGAATTAGTTGTGTTCATCTTCTCATTGGATAGCCCTATGTCTCGTTTTCATCTAACATCTTAAGGAATAAACAATAAAGGTCATGTCAAAGATATCATTATTTTCTCCACATCCATTTTTTTTATCGTTGTCTCTATTACTTCCATTTTTATCATCATATCTATTATCAAGTTCATTTATCTATCTTCCATTTCCCCAAATAATTGTTATTTTCATGCGGAATTACCTTACCTTTTCTACTTACTTAGTCATTTTTGTGATCATTTACTAAATTTAGTCATTTCCAAGTTGTGCATAATACCGTACTTCATATTTCTCCACACATTCAATCATGTACCCATTCTTCATATTTCTCCATACCCATACTAGTTGTTGAAGTGGCACCCAAAGGGGGCTTCTCATTTAATTTTCCCTTAATTAGATTGGAAGAGAAATTGTAATTTTATCTCATGACAACTTGTATTATTTAACTGAGTCGGGAATGCTTAGTTAGCTTAGGAAATTAGAGTTGAGGGTTAGAGAGGAGGCATGTAGAGTTCTCTCGTGATTTTAGGGGTCCAGTTATAGTTATTTGTGAGTTGTAATTAGTTGGCTCATTTAATTGAGTTAAAATCAGTTTAACTATTTCTAACTGAGAGATAAGCTAGTGATAGGTCCAGTGATTTAAATATGATTTAATTCACAAGTAGTGGTCAATCAGTTAACTAATAATTCGCTATAAATAGCTGCTGCATGTCAGTTCTAACAAAGGCCCAATTCAGTTTGAGGTTAAAGGGAAGATAACTATCAGTTGTATATTTAGAAACGTGTACAAGTCATGTATAGAATCATCAGGACCCCTTGAAGGAATTGTGCGATCAATTCTTGGGAATTCTTATTTAATAGGGCCACAATTCCTCCAAGAATGCATGAGCAAGGCTAGTCAGACAGAGGTTGAGAATTGGTTAAGTATTTGACTGATTTTTCTAGGATCAAAGTGAGACGGTCAGCAAAGTGCAGAGGTTTCTCAGTGAGAGAAAACCATTGTATTGTTTCATGGTCTTGACTTTATACAATATACAGATAGCATGGTTTTGAGCAGTTGCTTTCCCCATATACATCTTGTGTTGTGCGGTTGATTTCTTATTTTTCTTACTGTTATGTGATTGTGTGATCGTATTTGGTTTTCGCAAATTGTACAAGGATTTAGTATTTTGTTTTGGTACATTACAAGATTAGATTGGATCCCTTTGTATAGATTTTCTACATAGTACTAGAGTGCCAAGAATCGCAATTGAAGAGAAGAACCGGAGTTTGTTTTGAATAGGTACATCGAATTTTCTTCAGTACTAACAGCAGATCAAGATGTCTTTCAATGGATTGAAACTCGAATATGCCCTCGAGGGAAATTCAAATTACATAGCATGGAAGGACAAGATGGAGGTAGTGCTAGAGGACAACGAACTGAAGGCATTCATTGACAGTGCTATTCCCCATCCTGCAACAGCAGATGCTCAACTTCTTGATGCATGGAAGAAGATTGTAGCAAAGGCAAGAAGGATCTTGTTAGAGGGAGCTTGAGATCATATTTTATCGAGTCTCCATGTGAAGGCGAATCCATATGTTATGTGGAAGGCCTTGACATATAAGTTTCATAATAGCAACAACCACAGGAAGACAAGCTCAAAAAGATCAAGATGGAGAAGGGCGACACAATCCAAAAATACTTGTTGAAGTTCACTCAATGTCAATATGAGCTTGGAATTGTTGGGATAAGAGTTGCCCAAGATGATTTGGTGATCCTAAAACTTATAAGCCTTCCCAAGAGCTGGCATAGCTACCAGGACTTTGTGAATGGGAGAGAGAAGCTACCAGACTAGGAGTGATTATGGTCTGACTTGGTACAAGATGAGATTCAACGAAGCACTAGACATGGATCCTCATCAAAGACTGATGATGAGAAGAAATGTGCCTTGGCTGGAAAGGTGAAGAAATGGAAATGGAATGTGTCCCATTCCAAACCGGAGTCTGGCGAGGCAAACAAGAAGCGAGACTTGTCAAAGGTGAAATGTTTTCATTGTCATGTAATTGTCCACAAAATAATACCAACAACAAGGCCTTGAGAGGAGCAAGAGGTGAAGCACTTACTTCACAGTTCGAGTTGGATTTCACTCTCATCGCATGCATAATGTCATTGGTGATGGGCTCTTTGTGGTACTTTGATAGTGGAGCTTCGTTCCATATAAGCAGGACCAATTAATTATTCAATATCTTGGAGGAGAAGGATCTCTAGATGCACATCGAGATGGGTGATGACGGGAGGTATAGCGCTACTGGTGTATGTACAATTACCTTTCAGAGGGATTCAGGTAATCCACTCACATTAAAATATGTCATGTGTGTTCCTAGTTTAAAGAAGAATTTGGTTTATGTTGCTATGTTGGAATATCGTGGCTATGATGTGATCTTCAGTGAAGGAAAGGTGTTCCTTCGTCACAAATCCACGAGACAGGTGAAAATGATTGGGGTTCGAGTAAAGAACCTCTACAAATTGGATGTAGAATATTGTGCTGCATTGAGAACGAAAGTAGAGAAGGTGGAGAGCCAAGGCATCGGTGAGCTATGGCACATGATATTGGGCCATCTTCACCACAACGCTTTGAAGATCATGCAACAAATGTCTACAGGACTTTCAAAGGGTGCAATTGTGCAAAGAGATACATGCAAAGGGTGTACATTGGGGAAGTATACCAAGGTCACTTTTCACAATAAGGAAAGTCGAGCCAAGGTGATCCTTGAAAGAGTTAACTCAGACATGTTTGGAGCATTCTCGACGGCTTCCACAACAAAACACAAGTAGTATGTGATTTTTGTTTATGATTTTTCAAGAAAGTGTTGGACCTTATTCATGGAGAAGAAAAATCATCCGCTCTCCAAGTTTTTTGAGTTCAAGGCACTTGTCGAGAAATATACAGGGAAGAAGGTGAAGGCTTTGAGGAGCGAAAATGGTGGAGAATACATCTCTAATGAATTCAAGAACTTATGTGACTTAGAAGGAATTCGAAGAGAATTAATAACACCTCATAAACCACATCAAAATGGGGTTGTATAAAGGAAGAACATAACAATTGTGGGAGCAGCACGAGCTATGTTGCATGATTAGGGCCTATCGTTGCATATGTGGGCAGAAGCATGCAATAAAACAATATTTGTGTACAAAAAAAGTTGTCATCAGATACTTGGGATGAGTACACCAGAGGAGGCTTTTTCAGGTAAGAGACCAGGTTTGTCGTATTTTTAAAATTTAGGTTAATTTGTTTATTGCCATGTAACCAAAGGTGTCGGGAAGAAGCTAGAGCCAATAACAAAGTTGGGGATATTTATGGGGTACACTAATACACCTCACAACTATCAGGTGTACTTTCTAGCACACAAGATGACAGTGGTCAGAAGAGATGTGAAATTCAATGAAGATAAATCCATGTGATTTTCCCTTGAGAGGGAGCTTGAGTTGCATGTAGTTGAGGAGCTCTTTGCTCCAAAAGAAGAACTTGAAGACGTGGAGTAGCCACAAGCAGAAGAACAGAGAGTGGTAAAAACCACTCGTGCAAAGGCATCCACTAGAGATGGAAGGAAGTGCACCAGAGAGATTGACATATTATTGCTAGATGTGATAGAGAATGTGGGAGCACCCATATCATAGTGCAGGCAGAGAAGGTCCCCAGAGTGGTACACTAGATACATGGCTCTTATGAGTGAAGGTATTGAGATAGAAGCATCCTCTTTCGAGGAAGAAGTGCAACAACCAATGTGGGTTGATGCCATGGTTGAGAAGTATGGTTCCATTATCAAAAATTGTGTATGGGAAGTTGTCCCTAGACTAGTGGGGAAGTCAGATGTAGGATCCAGGTGGGTCTATAAGGTGAAGCAAGCAGCACATGGGAGTGTGGAGAAGCACAAGGCCATATTTGTGGCCATAGGGTTCTCTCAGGTGGAGGGGATTGACTATGATGAGAATTTTACACCAGTCGCAAGGTACTCATCTATCTGATCCATCATTGCATTCTCAACGCAGATGGGATGGAAAATACATCAGATGGATGTAGAGGCAACCTTTCTCAATGGAGTTATCGAGGAAGAGGTGTAAATTGAGTAGCCAAAAGGTTTTGAGATCTTAGACAGGGAGTCGCACATGTGCACGCTTGAGAGAGCATTATATGGGTTGAAGCAAGCACCTCATGATTGGTACACCATGATCAACATTTATTTCACCGGGTTGGGATTCACCAAGAGTGAAGCAGATGCGAACCTATATCATATTGTGGACATTGATGGTAAGATTTTGATTATTGCACTTTATGTCGATGGTCTTATACTAATAGGTGATGAGCATCTCCTAAAGTCTTGCACAGAGGATCTTGCAAGAGAATTTGAGATGGACATGGGACTCTTGCACTATTTCTTGGGATTGGAAATATGGCAAAGAGATGGGGACCTATTTGTAACTCAGGGAAAGTATGCCAACTAGATATTCAAGAAGTTCCACATAGAGGGCAGCAAACCCATGGAGACTCCTCTGGCAGGAAACTGGAGGAAGGAGGTTGTTTACAGGTAGCTTGTGGGTTCACCCATGTATTTGGTGAACACACATCCACACATATGCTACGCAGTTAACTAGCTTAGTCAAGCTATGGTTAAGCCTACCAAAATATTTTAGAAGGAAGGAAAGAATATGTTGAGATACCTCAGAGGCACTACATAGTATGGATTATGGTACATACGAACATAGGGAGTGAAGCTTCAAGGCATCACTGATGTAGATTGGACAGGGAGTCTATCCGATAGGAAGAGCACATCAAGGGGAATCTTCAACATAGGATCAATAGCAGTTTCCCAGTATAGTAGGAAGTAGAGATCAATTGCACTCAGTTCAGCAGAAGCAGGCTACATTGTGTCCAGTCAGGCAGCATGCGAGACCATCTGGATGAGGAAGATACTTGTTGGTTTGTTTGGTCGAAAAATGGATCTGAAAATGATACATTGTGATAACCAAAGTTGCATCAAACTCTCGGTTAATCCAGTTTTCCATGACAGGTCCAAGCATATTGATATCAGGTATCACCATCTCAGATATTGTGTGCAAAGGTGGATTGTGTCATTACAGTACATTCCCATAGAGGAGCAGGATGCAAACATCTTGACGAAGGCGAGGGAAAGAAGCAAATTCAATTTCCAAGGAGACAGGTTTGGGGAAGAAAATAATCCTTTTCTTACTGAGAGGGAGTGTTGAAATTACACCAAGAAATGCCATCCAAAGGGGGCTTCTGATTTAATCTTCCCTTAATTAAATTGGAAGAGAAATTGTAATTTCATCTCATGACAACTTGTATAAGTTAACTGAGTCGGGAAGACTTAGTTAACTTAGGAAATTCAAGTTGAGAGTTAGAGAGGAGGCATGTAGAGTTCTCCCATGATTTTAGGTGGGGTCCAGTTACAATTATTTATGGGTTGTAATTAGTTAACTCAGTTAATTGAGTTAAAATCAGTTTAACTAGTTCTAACTAAGAGATGAGCTAGTGATAGGTCCAGTGAATTAAATCTGATTTAATTCACAAGTAGTCGTCAATCAGTTAACTGATATTTCACTATAAATATTTGTTTCATGTCAGTTCTAAGGAAGGCCCAGTTGAGTTTAAGGTTAAAGGGAAGATAACTATCGGTTGTATATTTATAAACTTGTACAAATCATGTATAGAATCATCAGGATGCCTTGAAGGAATTTCCGAATCAATTCTTAGTAATTTCCTATTTAATAGGGCCACATTTCCTCCAAGAATGCGTGAGCAAGGCTGGTCAGACATAGGCTAACAATTGGTTAAGTATTTGACTAGTTTTGCCTAGATCAGAGTGAGATAGCCAGCAGAGTGTAGAGGTTTCTCGGCGAGAGAAAGCATTGTATTGTTTCATGGTCTTGACTTTATACAATATACAGATAACAGGGTTTTGAGCAGTTTCTTTCCCCAGATACATCTTGTGTTGTGCAATTGATTATTTCTTTCTCTTACTTGTTATGTTATTATGCAATCGTATTTGGTTTCTGCAAATTGTAGAAAGATTCAATATTTTATTTTAGTACATTACAAGATCAGATTGAATCCCTTTGGATATATTTTACACACTAGTTATGCATAATGCCATACTTTATATTTCTTTGCACATTCATGTACACATACTTCATGATTCTTCATACACATATTTCATAGTTTTCCACACATTCATGTTTATCCATACAACTAGTATGGGTAAGGAGATCCACATATTCAAATTTATTTGCACTTGTTTTTGCTTTTAACATTTAGTTTAAATAAATAAATAAATAAAAAATAAAAAATGTATTCCTTATTTTTCCACATTTCTCTCATTGTAAATTTTCTTCTCCCTTTCATTGGTGCATTGTGCACCTCACAATGGCATGTGGCAGAAAGGTGGACCTATCTCTAACTGTAATTTGGAAGGTATTGGTTGAATACAAATGAATAAGTAGTGACTGGTATGATGCCAAGCATTAAGATAACAACCAACAACTATATTATTGATCTGTAAAATGTCGTGGATATTCCATTGGACAGTTTGTCACAACATATCTGATATAATATATTAAAATATTGTTTTTTTTACATTATTACAGTTTTATTAAAATTCTATTTTTGTAGATTTAAATGTAGTTAGTGCATGCATGTGAATGGAAATTATGTAGAAAAGTAGAGAGTGACAAAATAAGCTCTCTCTCACACATGAGACACAAGATATGCTCTCTAGGAAACCCTTTTGGGAGAAAATCCAACTGGAAGGTGAGGTTGCTTCGCTCTCTTTCTCTGTCTGGAAATATGGTTGTAGGTACAAAGAAGTAATGCATGTGGCCTGTGGGCTGCTGCAATGCACATATCCTCTCTGTGTGCTTTACCTCCTATCTCTCTTGGTTATCTTTTCTCAGATATGGAACAAAATGCTCTCGAAAGAATGGAATGCTTCTTATTCCCAATGGCTTGGTTATAACACAACTCTATAACCTACTAGTGGTTAATTTTGACTACATCAACTCTTAACTATAGTTACAATATAGACTCTTCTAGAGACTTTTACATCATAATCATGTGGCTAGACCCTTTTCCATGAATAATGGGGATTGACGTTGCATCCTCTAGAACTATAAGTCTGAAAAAAGGAAGGTCAAGTTGAAGTAGTTTTCTATTTCGGTTATAAAAAGGGTTGGTGGTTCTTAAACTGGAAGCCCTAATGTATGAAACATCAATTCTTGTGTGTAATCACTCTTTTATCTCTCTTTATTTTCTAACATGGTATGAGAGTTTGTTTATTCTTGGCTCTCTCAAGAGAGGGCCTCATATCATGCAATTTTAGCTATGGTACTCCTTTGTACATAGACTAGTTTAATAAAGTGTTTGATCTATTGTTTGTGCGAGTATTTTGTGTGAATATTTGATTTGTGTGTGGATTTTGCATAGTGGCATGCAAAGGATAATTGCGAAGATCCAGTGTTGTTGTTGTTGTTGTTGTGTGAAGTTCCATTGTTGACAAATCTTCGTAAGAGAAGAGGAGATTTGCGTGTGGAGAAGCTGGGTCAACAGAGATTTAGTTTGATCTAGTGAGGATATGTAATTGAGAGAATTGTATACATGTCTTAAATGGTGGTTCTCGAGATATCAGATGGTGCAAGATGTACAATTGCGACTTGCAGGTGGAATGTTGGCATTTCTCATCCTAGATCTGAACTAATAAAATATTGTCCTATTGTTTATCCAAAGATCGAGATCCAAAGGCGACAAATTTGATGGCAAACAATAATACTCAAATTTATTGTGTTGTGTGAGTTGAAGTAGTTTTCTATTATGGTTATAAAAAGGGTTGGTGGTTCTTAAACTAGAAGCCTTAGTGTCTGAAACATAAATTATGGCGTGTTTTGTGTTGTGTGTAATTGCTCTTTGATCTCTCTCTATTTTCTATCAAGTCAACTTCTAAGTGGCATAACTTTTGCATACGTACTCTCATTGACGCGCTTCTTGCGTTGTTGGAAATATATTTGTGTGTAGAATAACATGAAATTATGCATGTTAGAGCATAAAAATTTTACCCCCCAAAAACGTTGTTTGATGACTCAAAACGCTCTAGGAAGGTTTCAGACCTCGTTTTGCCAAACTGGGTCCCACCAGTAAAAACGGTCCTATGAGCTAATTCCTCCACTTTTTCCACTCCAAATGCATCGATATGGATGAAAAATACTATAATGATCCAATCCAGACCACACCTCCCCATTTTGGGAGGCTTTTGGTCCCCAAAAGCTTTTACTGAATGAGGTGAGGAAGATTTTCCTCCGCCTTCTCTCTAGTGTACCATTTAACTTTTCCTGGAAGTTATCCCTTCAACCCAATCTTCCAAAGGTCATGTTGCCCCTGTCTTGTAGTTCTAGATCTCTTCTTCAAAATTGTATCTTCTATCAACTCTACCTGAGCATCTGCTTCCAAATCCTCCACAAAAGGTGGGACTTGTTCCTCTTCTTAGTCTAGCATGGAAGGCTCATAGAGTTTCAAATTTTCTACATTCACAACTGAGTAAATGTGCATATATAGTGGTAAATTGAGTCGATAAGAATTATCACCCACATTTTCGAGTATCTCAAAGGGAACATACCTAAGAGCCTTGATTTTCTTACCAAACCCCTGCAGCCTCTCCTTATTAAACTATAACCACACTATGTCTCCAACCTTGAATGATTTCTTCATTCTGTGTTGATCATGTATGGCCTTATACTTCTCCCATGACTTCTACAGTGTTTCTTATACATGTAGATGGATCTCACTAATCTTCTCTATAAATTTTTCATCCCTCAAAGCATCTCCTGTAAGATCTTCCCTCACTCCTCTTTGTTTCCCACAAGCAATGTCCAATGGTGAAGGCGAAAAATATCCAAAATAAGTTTCAAATGGGGACTTTCCTGTAAAAGTGTGGACTTCTCTGTTGTAATAATGTTGTATATATACCATATTTTCATCCCAGATCTTTGAATGCTTCTAGTTGTATCCCCTTAGAGGTTGCACCAAAGTCCTATTGACTACTTATGTCTGTCATTTGTCTGTTGATGGAATGTTGTAGATCTCTTCAACTTCATGTCCATCTTCTCCCACAATGCAGTTCAAAATGCACTGGTAAATATTGTATCCCTGTCTGAAATGATTCTCTTTGGTATCCCAAAGTGCACCCAGAATTGTCCAAAGAACAAGTTTGTTACTTCTTTCCCGTTGATGGTCTTTTTATAGGGCATCAGAACACACATCTTGTTGAACTTGTCAACTACCACAATCCCTTACTGGTTATCCGTAAACCTCCCACAAAGTCCATGGAAATGCTTTCCCAAGGATGAGTAGGTACATGTAAGGGAAGATATAGACCATGTTTCTTGTTGATAGGCTTGCTAGTACAACAAAGCATGCATCCTCTTATGAACCTAGCTACCCACTCTTGTATCTTGGGCTAATACACATACCTCTACAAGTTAGCCACAATATCCCCCACACAAAAGTGCCCTACAACCATGGAGGTGTGAGCCTCTTGAATCAACTGTAATCGCTCGCCTTTAGGTACACACAGCTTTTCTAGACTGTAGAGTAGCCCATCCTGGAGATGGTAGTCAACGACGTTGTCGCCATTATGCACATGACTTTGACTCTGCAACTGTTGATACACCTCCTTGAAGTCCTCAACCTCTAAATATGCCTCTCTGTATGCATCATGGCTGAATGGCTCCATGTGAGTAAGAGTCCCCAAAGGTGTAATCTTTGATGTGGGTGGCCTTGAAAGCATGTGGACCAACTTGTTTGTGTTTCCCTTCTTATACTTGATTACTAAATGAAATTGATGTAAAAACCCCATCCAAGCTTTAATTTTGTTAGGGTCTACCTTAACAGCCTCATGAGATACAATATGACCCAAATATTCCACCTCATGTACTCCAAAGAAACATTTGGAGGTTTTTTCATATAATTGTTTCTCCTCCAATAATTTTAGCACCTTGTCAACATGTCAAACATGATCCTTCCAAGACTTGTTGTAGATTAGTACATCATCAAAAAATACTAACACAAATTTTCTAAGGAATGGTTTGAAAATGGAATTCATCAAACCTTTAAATGTGGAAGGTGCATTAGTAAGGCCAAAAGGCATGACCAAAAATTGACAATGACCCTCATGAGTTATGAATGTTGTTTTCGGAATGTCTTCAGTCTTCATTCTAATTTGATGATATCCTGAACAAAGATCTAGCTTGGTGAAGTAAATTGTTCCATGCAATTCATCCAAAAATTAATCAATGATAGGAATGGGAAATTTATCTTTAATAATGAGCATGTTGAGCTCTCTATAATCCAGACACATACTCCATGATCCATCCTTCTTTGCACCAATACTACTGGAGTAGAGAAAGAATTTTGACTAGGTTGAATTATACCAACCTCTAGCATTTATGCAACCATGCGTTCAATCTCACTCTTTTGGGAATAAGCATATCTATAGGGCCTGATGTTTGGAGCAACACTTCCTGGAATAAAATGAATAGCAGGATCATGATCACGAATAGGTGGGATGCCTTTGGGAGTCTAAAACACCTTTGAATGGTTGTCCAAGACTTTTTGGAGATTCTGATAAATAGATGATTTCGATGTTTGAACCTCTAGTGAGCATAATTGTGTAATTATGCTTCATTGTTCTTTCTTAAGAAGCTTTTTCATGACATTAGAGTTGATTATCTTTCCCGGTTTCTCTGCGATACCACTTAATTCAACTTCCTTTCCTTCTTTTTTGAAAATTAAAAGCTATCGTCCCAAAATATTGTAACCATTGGAATCGTAGTACAACATAAACAACACCCATTGGAATGGAAAGCATTGGACTATTCAATACATATTCCCCCATGATTAGCTTTATATTATGGCCCTTTCCAAAGAAATTTACAGTTCCTCAATTTGCAACCATCAATTGACATTCTGGTGTTGGATATAGGAAGAAATTCAATTCCTTGGCCATCTTGCAATGAATAAAATTATGGGTGCCTCCCAGATCAATTAAAACTATTACCTTTTTCTTCTTGATATATCCCTCTATCTCAAGAGTTTGAGGAGTGGTAATTCCTGCCAATGTATTACAAGATATGGTTGGATTCATTTCTTATTTCTCTAGGTTTGGTTCTTGGTGTATATCCTCCTCTTTTGATGTTTCTTATTCCTTTTCTTCCTCCTTTTCACAATATATGCAAAAAAATTTATTCTCATCACACTTATGACCTTTAGTTTATTTGTTATCACAACTATCAAAAATCCATTTTTCTATTTTTTCTTCCAATTGTTGTGGTGTCAACCTCATAGGTTGTGGAATGTTTGGAGCAACAAAACTTCCGTATTTATAGTTGTGAGTGGTAGATTTCCTTGTTTCCATAATTTTTCTTTCAACTTTTCTTTCCACCCTGAATGCCTTCTCCAATGAATCAGGTTCCCAAAGGCGAACCTCATGTTGGATGTTATCCTTAAAAGGCCCTATGAATACATCAATCATATGGTCCTTTGGAATATCAACTATCCTGATATTCAATTTTTGGAAGTACTTGATGTGCTTCGCCATTGAACCCTTTTGTTTCATATTTATCAATTGGCTAAAGAACGTGTTTCTCTTTGTATCCTCATAATATGCTATCATTTCCTTCATAAAAAATGACCAAGTGACAAGTGGTTTACGATCATCGATACCATACAAACTGATTTTGTTCTAAATATAAAGATGCAATGTGTACCTTTTGTGTGTGTTGCACATCTTAGAGATCAAAATATTTCTCCATCTGTAGTATCCATGTTATTGGATCCTTGGCATCAAACCTTCTCATATCGATCTTTCGAAATGTGGTAAGTTTTAAACCCAACATTGGATTTTGTAAAATCATGATTGACATTCCCTTTGTTCTCATCATGAGTTTCATGGAATACCTTTTCACCATTAGGAATCATTTCATGTAGCAACTTTGTCAAACCTTCCTTCAAACCTTCTATGTATTCTTTTAAACATTTCATGTCTCCTTTTAAACCATCCATTTCACCTTTTATTTTTACTTTTAAACCATCCATTTCCCCTTTTAGTTCATCTTTGGTCGCTCTTTGTGAGAGCGAAATTTGTTGCACTTGGTCCCGTAATTTTAATATATCATGATGTAATTCTTCCTCTTCATGCGTCATAGTAGAGCTTTCTAAGGGATTAATGGGTGTGGAATTCTTTCGTTTGGGAGGAATTTTAGAACCCAATACTAATATGTATGCTTCAATATGCCCTTGGACTCACTTCAAACTAATTTTTTCTTTATTTTAGGAGCTCGATATTGAAGCAATTGTAACTCTGTAGTTTTGGATCTCCAACAATTTAAATTTGGTCCTATTGTATCCCTCTGAATATTCTTTCCAATGGCACAAGTCAGAAAAATATCGGATTCTCTAACATAGAGCTATGTCAAATCTCCCATGATGACCTGATTATGGATTGATTCAGTAGAGAAAAGTTGTCCGTGATTCCACATGTCACTATTTCAACATTCAACCCTAAAATTGCTATAGGAAAAACCACAGTCTATGCACTTTCATCCATTTTTTACAGAATTCAAATATGATGCGTGAAATGAAAGTTATGATGATTTTCCCTAGGTCACATGTTTGAGACTGAATTATGGAGCTTGCAAAAATCCTAACTTCTTCGACCCATATCTCCGAAAATATAGTGAAACAATATCTTAAATTCGTACACTATGTTCGCCAAGATTTTGGATCCATGTGGTTGCAATCAGTTTTTGAAGCTTTATAGAAAAAAAATTATAGCAAAAATGCCAAGATGTCCTATTTGAAGAAGAAAAACCCTAGAATCCAAAGCTCTGATACCAAATGTTATGCAACCAGCTCACAAAATAGAAGAAAAGATATATCAAAGTCTTAAAAATTAGCCTATTCAAGGGGGAGACCTCCTTTACATTACATAGATGAAAAATTCTTGGATAATACAAATGACAAGGCCTCCTTTGTATATATAAGAGTCTAAGGGGTCCCAATATAATCAGAGTATACTTAAAAATAATAATGTAAGCGCACAACAATAGAAATAATGGGTTTCTATGGGGCACAAGAATAACAATATGGGGGCTACATGCGCACAACAATAACAATAAGGGGCTACACTAACAATAATAATATGGGGGATACACTAGTATTATAGGAAGCTAACAGGTTCCCCAATAAAAATATTTTGTTTCATTGTGATTGAATGGTTTCATGTGTTTCTATTATATGTTTTTATTTCCGCAAATTGAGTAGAAGAAATTTGTGTCTATTTTTTGTGTTCGAATTCATTAGAAACTACAAAAAAATTTACATTTCTACAAGGAAGGAAGTTTTTTTGTTATGGAGAACAACAAGGGTTAGTAGACTTTGAAGATGGAAAACCTTAAAGAACTATCACAAGAGAAGGAAGTTCAATATTGTTTTATGAAGATAACATTGGATAAGGTCATGAAGGAGTTCAAGATGGGTCTCTTCAAGTTTGTAAAAGGAAACTCATAGGTATACTTGATTGGTTTCATTTTCTTTTGCTAAGTGTGTATGATCATTTTTTAGGGAGTTTTGTAAAATATTAGAAACAATTGGAGATTGGGGGGAGATATGTTTACTTGTGCAGGTGGAGATGAGCATAGAATTCTTGGAGATAGGAGCAATCAATTACCCTTATTGAACCAAGAAGGCCAAGCTTGGAATGAAAGAATAAGAGTTTTTCTGACTCTTACACGAGATGTTGTTGAAGAAAAAAGAGGATTGTTGAAGTTATGAAATTGTAGAATTAGCTTGATTTTATCACTGAAACATGGAGGAATCAAAGATCAGGGGATTGCTAGAGAATGTAAAAAGGCAGTTGAATGCAACATTAGTGCAATGAACTATTGGAAAAACTTTGAATTTGTTGCAATAAAGGGCAACATATGCAGGATTATTTTTAGTTGTAAGGATGAAGGATCCCACTTGAGAGAGTGAATATGTGGACATTGGAAGCAACAAGGGAGTTACGTAATATAACTTCAACAATTCCAAAAGACAATAAATTATGGATTTTTGCACCTAAGAAACTAAAGGAAGCAATTTGGGGACACCAACAAATGATAGTAATGATAGAAGGAAAAGACACAACAACTAACAAAAGATGCATGGAATGGGGTTTTGAAACCTTAAAATAATATTTATGCATAATGTCTCGTGAAGTAGCAAATTGTTCAATGAAAAGAAGTAACAACCAACAAAAAGTAGCAGGATCAAGGATAAAATTTCTCAAGTAGATGAACTTGTTGACCAAATTAAGAAAAAAAGAAAGAAGGAAAAATAAAGTCTAGTATGAGTTAGATGTATAAGACTTCCAACAAGTTACTTGTAAATGGTAACATCTACTTTCAAAGTATCACAATCTTCAATTTGTTTAGTTCATGATCAAAAGATAGTAGAACAAGGCTTATAGTCTACATTTTTATCTCTTCTAGAGATCCAAAGCAAAATTTGGCTAGGAATTGAAGGTACCATCTTCCAACTGCATATTTTGGATGCCAAGAAAGGAACGCAACAAACCTAAGTTAGTGATTTTGAATGTATTTTTCAATTTTGACTTGAGACTAAAAATCAAGTCACCATTATTTCCATTGATGGTCACACAATCAACATAAAACATAATTAAGAGAACTACATCATTCACATGTAACACATGAATATTGTGATTTGAGTCACTATGCTTAACCCCAATTGAAGAAACAAGATACCAATATTCATAGGCCATGCTCAATGTGCTTGTTTTGAGTCATATATGTATTTGCTTAGCTTGCATACACAATTGTTATGTTGCACAAAACCAAGTAGTTACTCCATATATATATATATATAGAGAGAGAGAGAGAGAGAGAGAGAGATCTTAAATAAGATCCCCAAGCAAGAATGCACTTTACACATCCATTTACATGCTTTACAAAGTTTTTCCAAAAGCAACAATATCTAATAAAATTGTTCTTCCCAACACGAGAAAAAGACTTTGAGTGGTCAATACTTTAATATTGAGAAAAAATATTTGATACTACTAGAACCTTGTGTCTCTCTCACACCATTTGATGTAAATTAGGTCTCATATACCCTTTCATTTTACCACTTTGTTATTGATAGGGAATCAATTCCTAAGACTTACTCTTGTGTGAGGAATTGTATTCTTCAATCATAAAATTTTCCCATTTAGGCCGGTAATGCACATCCACATGTCTCAAGGTCACGCATCTGTACTACATGTGCCATAAGTGCAACATTACCTTGTTTTTTTTGTCCACAAGTCTTGATTGAATCAATAACATCAACCGCATCACTCCTAACAACCTCAGTCATCTTCATTGCCCACTTAGGATAACAAATATCCATAGTAAAATATTTCTATGACCCATTTATCACGAATAGACAAAACTGTGATGCCAATCAATTCATAATATATAAATTTTCCTATAGTTGATTGAGTAAAAGATGTCCAATTGGAGGTAAATTATGATACCCATTCCTATACAAAAATTAGGCTAAATGGTTCATAATTAAAACTTGAAGATTAGAAACACTCGCGATTTCAATTGAGTCGTGACCTGCAACACTAGTTAGCAAAGCAACACAAGAAGTCTGCTAATAAAAGACACCATATATTGACATATGACTTCCTTCATATTAGATCACATATTCAATAGTGTTTTGATTCTTTAGAGTATCTAACCATGATGAAAGAATGAATTTTAAGGTCCAACTTCTTCCACTTGTCATCTATAATATATTTCCAATCCTTGTGTCCAAAGGTCATATGGTTTCTAATTGGTGATTTTCGTGGGCTATGACCTCTTATATTGCATTGGTAGGGTATTTATTTAGAATGAAATATAAGTAGTAAATAGTATTTTCCCAAATTTTGGTTAGTATGATCCAAGTGGATATTGATGGCCACCCACTTATTCCACTGACTCAAAGCACAAATCTTCATCTTAGCACTTTTTCTACATTTTTTGGGTCCTGAACTTCTGAGACCATTTTCAGGCACTAAGTGATTTTTTTTTGACGTGCCATGGGACTAGGTGGTAACCATTAGCTCTTCCTTAGGCCTGGTCAAAACGTGTACTTCTCAACTAGACATTTCCAATAGGCTATCAAATGCACCAAACAAAGTTCATATGCAAAAGTTACGACCTTGGGAATTTGAAGTGCCAACTAACCCCATCAAGGCCACGACCATTTTGGCATTTCATCTCCCGGGGTTAAGTTTTTGAAATTTTAAGGTTTCTCATTAATGCTTTATGTTAAAAAGGGACTTTCAACCTCATTCTAATGTGCTTTGGAAAATTCACATCATGTACTTGATTGGTTTCATTTTCTTTTGCTAAGTGTGTATTTGATAATTTTTCAGGGAGTTTTGTCAAATGTTAGAAACAATTGGAGATTGGGAGGAGAAAAGACAACAATTGTTTTTCAAAATTATGCATTGGGACAATGTGAAGATAGTGAAAGAATAATTGACATGAAAAACTCAACTCAAGACAATTCAATTAGACCAAGGAGGCTATGAAGGATCAAGGAAGAGAAGACAACCAAGAACCTTTTATGGATAATAGGAGGCATTAGTGTCTCCTACAAACCATAAAGGCGGATGAAAGACTTATGAAGATAACAAGATAGAATGAAGTAGTGATAAGAGTGATGCAGAACAAGGCTACAAAATTTTAATATGGTTGAAGCATAAACACACCAATCCAAGTATACAAGAAAATACAACATTGGAAAAACGTGACAAACTTGTTACGTCAGGTACATATCACCAACCTGAATATCAAAGAAACTTGAAGGAGAAAATGGATGAAAAGTGTAATTTGGTCCTAAGTTTTAATTTTTATAACAGTAAATGTCTTTGCAGGACAGAAGACAATTTTTTTTTGGAGATATGTTTACTTGTGCAAATGGAGATAAGCATAAAATTCTTGGAGATAGTAGTAATCAATTACCCTTGTTGAACCAACAAGGTGAAGCTTGGAATGAAAGAATAAAAGTTTTTTCGACTCTTACACGGGATGTCGCTGAAGAAAAAGAGGATTCTTGAAGCTATGAAATTGCATAATGTAGCTTGACTTTATCACTGAAACAACGAGGAATTGAAGATCAGAGGATTTCTAGAGAAGGTAAAAAGGCATTTAAATGCAACATGATGCAATGAAATATTGGAAAAACTTTAAATTTGATGCAATAAAAGGGCAACATATGGAGGATTGTTTTTTAGTTATATAGATGAAGGATCCCACTTGAGACAATGAATATGTGGACAATGGAAGCAACAAGGGAGATATGTAATATAACTTCTACAAGTCAACAAGACAATAAATTTTGAATTTTTGCACCCGAGGAACTAAAGGAAGCAATTTTGGGAGACCAACATATGATAATAATGATAGAAGCAAAAGATAGAGTAACTAAGAAAAGATGCATGGAGCACGGTTTTGAAACCTTAAAAGAATATTTATGCAGGATTTCTTCTGAAGTATCAAATTTTTCAATGCAAAGAAGCAACAACGAACAAAAAGTAGCGGGATCAAGGAAAAAGACTCTTAATTGGATGAACAACAACAATCATTGCAACTATGGGAAAACCATTGATGATGAAAGTTGGAGAAAACATTGCATCGAAGAAAAATTAGGTTTGGGACCCTGGATAGTTACAAGAAGTAATAGAACAACAACATAATAAAATGAAAAATGTTAAGTTACAACATAAAATTTGGGATCTAGGAGCACTTCAACAACAAAAGACTCATGATCAGGAGATCATGAATAAATTGTTCCTTGGGAGTATGATGCAGGAGCAATGAGAAAAATTGAAATAACTCAAGGGGTTAAAAGAAATTACCAAAGGAGTTGGTTCCTCAAAGTGTGGGATTTGTTAGATAGATTAGGATTATTATTGTTAAATACCATGTAATCTCTTTAATATTAGAATATTGTTAATTGTTAAGCTATGAAGCTCGAGAGGTTTGTTGAAACTAAAATTGGGTCATTTGATCCACTATTCATCGATATGGAAGGATGTCATCATTGTATTTATTAGTGTTTGAATTTAATGGAAAGGTGTGTGGATTTGAGAGTGAAAAAAACGAGTATATAAATTTGTTTGTATTTTCCTTTGTGATCTTTGCATAATTACTTTCAATTTTCTTTGTTAATTGTATGTTTTTGCGACTAGATACAATAAGAACAATGTCTCGGTACTGTTATGCATAGATGGTGGTAAAGAAGCCTATCTAGTCGTGACATAAACCATTTTCCTTCAAAATGGAGTATAAAGAGGTAAATACTTAGTTGTATTAGTCTGCCATAAAGTATTTCCTAGAAGAAAGAGGTCAGAAGATGAAAACTAGCGGGAATTTTCGAGACTTAGGAACACTTGTGAAAGAGATAGACTTTAGTCAGTCAAGTGCTAGAGATATTTCCTTCCTGAAATATGTTTCCCCATTGTTTCAAAAAGATATTTATTATAGAATCGTCGGGGTCTAGGGTCGTCACACAACAAAGGCTGGGGAATAGAACCAAAGTTTCTCCAAGGGATTTTTGTCTAGAGACAGATTCCCCAAAAGGATATCCCTAAAGTTTTTTCCAAGTGCATGCATTTTAAAAATGTTTGGGCTTGGGGTTAGGGGTTAGCAGTTGCTAGGACATCCAAGAGTGATAGTTGATGGTGAAGAATCTCCATCTCAGAGTTTCTCTCCCTAAAAATTAAAAAAGGGGACATATGTGGCTTGGTAGAAAATCATCGGGGTTATATATATATATAAGGTTTGGAAATGGGTGTGTTGTTGGACTATTAAAGGTGTTCCCCCTTCCCCCTTTGGCTCTTATAATATACACCCTCTTTTATATATAAACAGGGAAACACCAGATAGGTTGAGACGTGGTTTATTCCTCTTTGGGGTTTAACTCTATATTTTGTTTGTACATGCACGCACACACACACACACACACATCTATTACAAAGTCTTGAATTCGATGGTTTTATTATGTAAAAGAAATTCTCCCACTCAACTATTTTTATAATACACTTATAATTTGGGACTTAGTCCAAAGTCTTGGCTGCGGTGGTTCTATATTCATTAGGGGGCCTAATAAAAAAATTCGACCGTGTATGTATATGTGTTAAATTAAATCCTTAGGCGTGCAACAAGAATTAAGGTAAGCAATAAACCAATTTCAGGGATCGATCCATAAATTATTATGGTTCAAATATACCATTTTTTTTTTCTCTGAATACGCTTAATCTATTAATATACAAAAAAATTATAGTTACATGGAGGCAAAAACCTCATAGTTCTGGCTCGCAGGATGAGCATTATGGTATAGCCAATTCAAAATATCAACATACAGTGCGAGGAGGCAGATACAACAATGGAACATGGACTGACATCTAAGCACAAAAACACTTTTCACACCACATATCAAACCACCACATTAAGCTACAGATCTGTAGATCTAAACGAGCTTATACATGACATACTGCCGCCCATATAGATGAAACCGGATTTCAAAAAAACAGTGAAAGGAGAACCAGCTAGACTGTAAAAGCATGTAATTGCCAGTACTGAACCTGGCACCACGAACAACCAAAACCAATCCTGTAGGATGACAGACCATTAATCACCTGGAGTGGGCGGAGGAGACTCGATCACGCGACAAGCATAATCATCTGGAGCATCCTCATTCAGCACAGCATCAATAGCATCCGGATTTTCCTGTAAGATAGTGTTCTTCATCTTCTCGTCAGACGTGGCCAAAGTACCATCATTCTTGAAGCTATCCTCCGCAGAATTCGAATTGGGAAGAAACGAGGAGCAGCCAACATCCGACATTCGTGTCTGGCCAGCAGTTGAGGGAGAATGGGGCCTGTCAGTTGCCAAATGACCCGGAGGAGAGTCTTGGAGCTCTGCATTCACATCTGGAGGCACTTCTTTGAAATCAATCGTTATATTGGCAATGACCGTTGGCATGTTGAGCAGACAGGGGAATCGAAATTGCGCCCTATGCTGCTGACTAGGGAGGAGATTGGAAAAACGACGAGTGGGCAAAGCAACCCAACGGCCAGCCGAAGCACCCCTTCCACTGTGAGTCTCTGGATACCGCCCCCTCCAAGAGTCAGACTATGAAGAAGAGGAGCTGGGCGAAGAAGGAGGGCGCTGAGAGAGACCACCTCGGTTCGAGCCACGCCTGCTCCTCAATCTATGTCGCAAACGAGGCATAATGTCCTGGTGATTAGAGTTGAACTCGAAGGTGCTGGGGATGGCAGAGTAATTCAGGTCAGGCGAGCCCAAACTAAAGCCCCAATGCTGAGAAGTATGAATCTCTTCAGCGCTAAAGCCCAAATTCTGAGAGCAAAGGGGGGAGTGCATGATATGCAGCCCAGGAGCGAGGTTAATGCAACATGAGAGTGAGCATCTTCGACCCATGATAGTTCTGGTGCTGGTCTCAGAATCCGCCAAGGAGCAGCAAGAACGAAAGAGTATCAGAGCTGAATTGAAGCTTGCCGGAGAAGCCATGGCGCAGTTAATCGAACTGGTGTATGGACAATTGTGCATCTTAAATGCCCCAGACAGTGAATCGTTAATGCAATTAATTGCAATCAGGACACAAAGGAGGGTGGCGGTGAAGGATTCCCACACGCCATTCCACCTCCTTTGCAACCTATTCCACATTCCGACCACCCGCATCCGGGAGGTTCAAATATACCATTAAAAACAATCCTTGATGCTAAATTGAGGGGGTGTCCCCTCACATGATTTTTTGAGGGTACACATACCTTTTCCTATAAGTGTCCAATTAACTCATAAAAAAAGGATCCATAATGGTTGTGAATCTAACTCTCCACTTTTTATTCTAACCATTTCCAATCAACAATGACATAGTTGTTTGGCTTGATGATGAAACCTGAGTATTTGAATCCTTCTTCAAGAGTATGAGACTAGTACCCAAAAAAATCCACCATCTATAGTTTAGTTCCCTTTGTGCCATTAGGGAAGTAGATGGCATATTTTTATGAGATTACCAACATCCTTGTCGCATATTAATATTCAATTTGAGAATGTTTCATTCTTCCACATTACAACAACAAAATAAAAGCTCATCAACCAAAAATAGTAAGTGCATAAGATTGATAAAACTTCTGTATGTTTTTGGAGTTTGGTAAAGTGGATCGAAATTTGGCATCCCTTTTAAATATGATTCTCACTGGGGAGAGGAGGGTGATTTTCAGATCTTGGTTTTTGATACCTGGGTTCCATACTATCTACATTCAAAAGTTCACGAGTGCTCATAGTTTTATGAAAACCTAAAAGTCCTTAAAGGGAAGGTGGGAGAGTGGGCTAGAAATAAAAGGAAATCGAGGACTTCTCAAATTAGAGTAACTGAAAGTGATTTGGATTACTTTGACTTTGAGAATGGTTTATCTCATGGAAGAGTGGCTCGCTCAATTGCATCTTTTGGAGATGTAACAAATGAAGCCCCTTTTGGAAAAATAAAGGGAGTTGAGATTGAAGAGTCAATCCCTATGGTTGGAAGTGGGTGATCAGAACACAAAGTTCATGCATGACTATTCCAACCATATGAAGAACTACAATTAAATTTGTGTTTTGACTAATGGACTTAGGAATAAACCCATGGGATTTAAGGATTTGTCTTTATTGGGAATCAAACATTTTGAGAACCTTTTTAGGACCTCTCTTCATGAAGATAGAGGTTCAATGCTTAGGGTCTTGGGAACTTTCCTAGGTTTGTAGAGGATGAATAAAAGAGTTATTTAAGCTAATGGTATCAAAGGAATTACTTGGAATTATAAAATCACTCCAAAATGACAAGTTTTCTACCCTGAGTGGATGGAAGATATAATTTTTCATCGGTTTTTTAGATATTGTGGGAAAGGATATTTTAAGGGTGGTGGAACAAATTCGACTCACAAGGAGAATGTCTACCAACATCAATTTCACATCCGTAACACTTATTCCTAAAATTTACCATCTAAAAAATTTAATGACTTCCATCCTATTTCATTATGTAATTGCTTCTACAACATTGCGACATAAATCATTATTGTAAGGATAAAGCCTCTACTCACAAGGGTGATAATAAATGAGTAGTTTGGGCTTCTTAGAGGTAGATCGATCCATGAAGTTGTTGGGTCAACCCAATAATGGGTGTATTTGATTAGAATTGTTGGTAAGGATTTAGTTGTTTTGAAACTAGATCTATCAAAATCTTATGACAAGGTTACACGGGCATTATTGAAATTCCTTCCCCTTCATGTTGGGATTGACCTTGTTTAGTTGATTAAATCATTGGATGCAATATGTCTTCTTCTTATTCAGTTATGATCATTGTTGTAATTCCATGTTTTTTAAAGCCTCTATAAGACTTCATGGAGGTTTTCCACTTTTGCCATATCTATTTGTACATATTGTAGAAGCACTTAGTTGAATGCTCGTTAAAGAAAAAAAAAATTCCACCAAATTCAGTGGATTCTAATGGGTCAATATATCAATCTTATGCACTTACTATTTTTGGTTGATGATATTTTTTTTTTTGTTGTAATGTGGAAGAAGGAAACATGCTCAGATTGAATATTAATATGCTACGATGATGTTGGTAATCTAAAAAAAAAACTTCCATATACTTCCTTAATGGCATAGAGGGAACTAAACTATAGATGGTGGATCTTTGTGGGTACTAGTCTCATACCCTTGAAGAAGGATTCAAATAATTAGGTTTCATCATCAAGTCAAACAACTATGGAATTATTGTTTGGAAATGGTTACAATCCAGAGTGGAGAGTTGGATTCACTTATGATGTAATCATTGTCTGTCTCGTGTGGATCATATTTTCCAAATTAAAATTGTGTTGAAGGCAATTCCAGTATAATGGCACCTTTTAGCGCACATCCCTAAAAACATATTGAATTATATTTGGAAGATTAAATTCGATTAATTATTGAAGGGATCTAGTAAATACTTGGGGTATCACCTTTTTGATTAGTTGAAAATTGTCCTGTCCATGGAATTTGGGGGTTTGGGTTTAAAAAAAAAAATGTGGATTTCAATAATGCTTTTGTTTGGAAATCCTTGTGGGTCTTTCTCACCAAGAGTAGTTTATGAAGAGAGACACTCATATCTAAATATATTTATCCTAGGACTATTTAGGATTGGATGTGATCTCCTAACAAGTCAATAAGTATCTCCCATTATAAATGGAGAGCACTTTCGTGTGCTTTCATGTGGGTTTGGAAACATTTGACTTGGTGAGTTAGATTTGGTTCAATGGTTTTCATTGGAAAGGATGCAATTACAATTCACAACCATTATGGCTCCTTTTTTAATGATTTAATTGGAAACTTATAGGAAAAGGGTATTTGTACCCTCAAAAAATCGTGTGAGGAGACACCCCCTTAATTTAGCATCAAGGTTGGTTTTTAATGGTATATTTTAACCATAACAAATTATGGATCGATCCCTAGAATTGGTTTATTTCTTATCTTAATTATTGGTGCAAGGCTTTAATTTAACACATATACATACGAAGTTGAATTTTTTATTAGACCCCCAAATCAATATAGAACTACCGCAGGCAAGACTTTGGACTAAGTCCCAAATTATAATTTATTATAAAAATAGTTGAGTATGAGGATTTATTTTACATAACAAAACCACCGGATTCAAGACTTATATATATATGCAGACCAAATATAGAATTAAAACCCAAAGAGGAAGAAACCAAGTCTCAACCTATGTGGTGATTCCATGTTTATATATAAAAGAGGGTGTATATTATAAGAGCCAAAGGGGGGAGGGGGAACACCTTTAATCATCCAACAACACCCCCATTTCCATCTTGCTGATTTTGGACCAAGCCACCTATGCATCCCTTTCTATTTTCCAGGGAGACAAACTTTGAGATGGGGATTCTTCTCTGTCAAATACCTCCCTTGGATTTCCCCCCAACTGCTAACCTTGGACCCTGAGCCCCAACATTTTTAGGGAGTATATATGAGATTCTTCTTCATCAACTATCCCTCTTGGATTTCCCGCAAACTGCTAACCCTGGATCCTGAGACCCAACGTTTTTAGGGAGTACGTGTGTGTGTGTGTGTGTGTTTATAAAAAGGGAGGCATAGGTGGTTTGGTCCAATGATTTTGGACTAAGCCACCTATGCCTCCCTTTTCAATTTTTGGGGAGACAAACTCTGAGATGGAGATTCTTCTTCGTCAACTACTGCTCTTGAATTTCCTGCTAACTGCTAACCCTGGACCCCAAGCCCCAATGTTTTTAAAATGCACGCACTTGGAAAATCCTTAGGCGAGATCCTTCTAGGGAATCTGTATCTAGACGGAAATCCCTTGACGAAACTTTGGTTTTATTCCTCGAACTTTGTTCACTAACGACCCCAGACCCCGATGATTCTATAAGAAATACCTCTTTGAAGCTGCGGGGAAATAGAGTCCGGGAAGGAAATATCCCTAACATTTGACCGATTAAAGTCTATCTCTTTTTACAAGTGTTCCTAAGTCTCAATTATTCCGACTAGTTTTCATCTTTCGACCTCTTTCTTCTCATAAAGACTTTATGACATACTAATATAACTAATTATTTACCTCTTTATACTCCTTTTTGAAGGAAAATGGTTTTTGTCACGGCTAGACAACCTTCTCTATGACCAACTACACAAAGCACTATTGTGACCCTATTCTTATCATATCCAATCGCAATAACATACAATTAACAAAGTGAATTGAAAAGTGATTACACAAGGATCATAAAGGAAAATACAAACAAATTTGTATATTATTTATTTTAACACTTAAATCCACACACCTTTCCATTAGATTCAAACACTCATAAATACAATGATGGCATCATTCCAGGTCCATGAATAGTGGATCAAATGACCCAATTTTAGTTTCAACAAACCTCTCGAACTTCCTAGCTTAACAATTAAAAATATAATTTCTAATATTAAAGAGATTACATGGCATTTAACAATAATAATCCTAATATAGCTAACAAATCCCACACTTTGAGGAATCAACTCCTCTGGTAATTTCTTTTAACCCCTTGAGTTATTTCAATTTTTCCCATTGCTCCTACATCCTACTCCCAAGGAACAATTTATTCATGATCTCTTGATCATCAGTCTTTTGTGGTTAAAGTGCTCCTAGATCCCAAATTTTATGTTGTAACTTGCCATTTTGCATATTATTATGTTGTTGCTCTGTTACTGCCTGTAACCATCTAGGGTCCCAAACCTGATTTTGCTTCTATGCAGTTTTTTCTCCAACTTTCATCATCAATGGTTTTCCCATAGTTGTAGTGAGTGTTGTTGTTCATCCACTAGAGAGACTTCTTCCTTAATCTAAGTACTTTTTGTTGGCTGTTGCTTCTTTGCATTGAACACTTTGCTACTTCACAAGACATCCTGCATAAATATTATTCGAAGGTTTCGAACCCCTGCTCCATGCATATTTTTTTAGCTACTTTGTCTTTTGCTTCTATCATTATTTTCATATGTTGGTGTCCCCAAATTGCTTCCTTTACTTCCTCAGGCGCAAAAATCCATAATTTCTTGTCTTGTTGACTTGTAGATGTTATGTTACATAACTCCCTCACTGCTTCCATTATCCACATATTAATTGTCTCAAGTGGGATCTTTCATCCTTACAACTAAAAAACAATCCTCGATATGTTGCCCTTTTATTGCAACAAATTCAAAGTTTTTCCAATAGTTCATTGCGCTCATGTTGCATTCAACTGCCATTTTTAGCAATCCTCTGATCTTCAAATCCTCATGGTTTCAGTAATAAAATAAAGCTACATTCTATAATTTCATAACTTCAAAAATCCTCTTTTTCTTCAACAACATCCCATGTAAGAGTCCAAAAAACTCTTATTATTTCATTCCAAACATCACCTTCTTGGTTCAGTAAGGTTAATTGATTGCTCCTATCTCCAAGAATTATATGCTCATCTCCATCTGCACAAGTAAACATACCTCCAAAAATATTGTATTTCGTTCCGCAAAGGACATTTAATGTTACAAAAAATAAAATTTAGGACCAAATTACACTTTTCATCCATTTCTCCTTCAAATTTCTTTGATATTCAGGTTGTTGATATGTACATGATAAAACTTGTTTGTCATGTTTTTCCAATGTTGCCTTTTCCTAAATACTTGCATTGGTGTGTTTCTGCTTCAACCATCTTATAATTCTGCAGCCTATGAATTTCAAGCCAATTGAATTCCTTCATATCTTCATTTCTACCAAATTCACTCTTTATGTCTTTCACCTTTCCTCCTTATGTCTCTGCCACCTTTAACCTACCTCTTTGATGTTTGTTGACATGTAGTACATTCTCCATCTAATAAAACCAAAAATTGCACCGATTATTCCACACATTTCCCTTATCATACCTCTTGTTACCTCGAGGCAATTTCTTCCATTCAATTATCAACATATGATGTGCGAGAGTTATAAGAGTTCTTTCCCACTTCTCTTAATTTTTTTTAAAGGTATCATAAGAAACTAATTATTGGTTGGTTTGTTTCTAAGAAATACTCCATCCTTTGTTGGTTGAATCTTTATGTTGATTTATTATTTCCTCAAACTCACCCTGTCCTGAATTTTTAGTGTCCACTTTATTCCCTTGGAGTGGACTCTTCCTTACAACCCTATTGCTATTTTCAAACACAATCCCTTGACCACCTTTATTCAACAAAATGGATTATGCTAAACGGAAATATCTTATCTTAATTTCTTCAGTTTTAGCCTTAAGTTGTGGTAACAAATATTCCAGCAACTCTAGTTCTTTACTAAAATCCTCGGACACTTCCAAGAGTGTTGTCCCTTATCTTTAACCTTTACATTCTCAAGTTCCAATTCATCTCGTTCTTCTTTCTGAAAATTCTCAGAAAACGTTTAGTTCTCTGTCTAATCATACACATGAGCTCCTTCTTCATCTTTTGCAACTTCCATGGAATGTTGAATATCATCATCATTGTTTCATATAACAACTTCCTATTCTACAACACTCTTAACACTGCTTCATTCTATCTTGTTATCTTCACAAGTCATCCATCTTCCTTTCTGCTTTGTAGGAGAGACTGATGCCTCATATTCTTCCATAAAAGGTTATTGGTTGTCATCTCTTTCGTGATCCTTCATAGCCTCCTTTGGTCTACTTGAATTGTCTTGAGTTGAGTTTTTAATGTTGGCTCTTCTTTCACTATCTTGACATTGTCCCAATGCATAATTCTGTAAAACATATGTTGTATTTTCTCTTGCCAATCTCCAATTGTTTCCAAGATTTGACAATCAAATACACACTTCACAAAATAAAATGAAACCAATCAAGTATAACTATGAGTTTCCTTTTACAAAATTGAAGAGTTCCATCCTCAAATACTTCATGACCTTCTTCAATGTTGTCTTCATAAATATGTTGGGTGTGTGTTATATTCTTTCCATGATTAGTCGCATGTGCGAGGGGGTCATAGGGGTTTGCAGGGGGCGAGTAGCCCCATGCACGGTGTCCAAGGCAGTGCCCCGAGAAATTTTTTTTGGACCCTATTTTAGGTGGGCGGACCCGCCTATGGTTTTGTGCATGGGTTTGCACATGGTTTTGGGGCATTATGGTTTTCGACCCCTGGTATTTTGTAGATCCGGTCAAGGGAAATACGGTTATGTTCTAATCCAGGGTTAATGGATTGGGGTTTATGAATGCTTTGGAATGTATGTATATGTGTTGTAACATTAAAAGGAATATAATGAAAAATCAAGCTGGTAGTCCTGATTTGGGATCCAGGGGAAAAATCTCTATGTATATCTGTTTTATGTTTTATGTTTTATGTTCTCGTTATTGTTTATTTTCTGTTTTTTTAGAATTCACTTGTAGATAATTTATGTATAGGGCTGGAACCTACATTTAGTATCCGAGTTGTCTCAGCTTCAAGGGGACGCCTTTACTGCTAAGGGGTTTTTTGCTCGAGCCTGTGGTAGACCCTGTTCAGTGAGAGATCTGCGGGATCAATGCTTGCGGTGAAAGAAGATGGCGAGCAGTGGAAAAATAGAGATTGATAAATTTAATGGTTAGAGTTTTGAGTTGTGGAAGTTCAAGAGGGAGGATCTGTTGGTGGATAAATATCAGTGGATCGTGGTAGATCTGGGTACTAAACCAATGTAAATGTTAGATGAAGACTGGGGAAGTTGGATTGGAAGGAAAAGAGCACAATACGGTTGTGTATCTCAGATTCGGTATTGTTGAATGTATCTAGGGAAGCTACGACGAAGAATTTGTGGGTCAAGTTAGGGACTTTGTACCAATCTAAATCTCGGGTGAATAAATTGTTCCCAAGGAAAAAGTTGTATAACCTAAGGATGAAGGATGGAGACTCGGTGACAAAGCATATGAACACCTTCAATACTGTGGTAAGTCAGTTTTTATCTGTTGATATTAAAATCTCAGATGAAGATAAGTGCATCAGTTTGTTGTGTTCTCTACCAGATTCGAGGGACAGTCTGGTTATTGCAATAGGTAGCAATACAACAACCTTGAATTTCGATAAAATTGTCATAGCCTTGCTGTCAGAGGAATTGAGACGGAGAAATATGGAGGGGCATAATGGAGATGCCTTATCTGTACGAGGAAGGTCCCATAACAGAAAGAAAAATAATTTTTTGAGTTGGAGATCTAAATCTAGAGGGAGATATAAATCTTAAGGAAAGCCTGTAAAGGTGTGCTATAAATTCGAAAAGGAAGGACACTTCAAAATGGATTGCAGATCTAAAGCTCTTGAGAAAGGAAAGGGATCTGATGATGCTCCTTCTGCAGAGGCAAAAACCACCTCAGATGAAGGTGGGGATGTGTATTTGGCTTCTTCATCAAATACACATGTAGATCGTGAGGCATAGTTGATTGACTGAGGTGCATCCTTTCACTTCACTCCCTGTAGGGAGTGGTTCTGCGAGTATGATAAGTATGATGGTAATGATGTCTTCTTAGGGGATGATAGGAAGGCCAAAATCATCGGACGTGGAAAAGTCAAACTGAAGTTGCAAGGTGGAAGGATTATAACACTTCCTGGTGTTATACATATTCCCACATCGAGCATAAATCTGATTTATGTAAGCAAGATAAATGATGCATGTGTACAAATAGTGTTCGAGAAAGATACCTGCAATATGGTTCGGGGACAGCTGGTGTTAATGCGGGGAGTTCGGATTGGAACTTTGTATAAGCTTCAGGGTAGCACTATTATTGATGGGTGCAATAGTTCTGTGGTTCTCGAAAGTGGAGCGAAAAGCCTCACAGCCTTTGGAGAAAATACTATGCTATGGCATCAAAGGCTTGGACATATTGGAGGGAAGGGTCTTCGGATACTGAATGGTAATGGTATGGAAGAAGATCTGTTTAATTTCTCTCTGGATTTCGATTTCTATGAACATTGTGTATATGGGAAGCAGAATCGGGTGAGTTTTCCTTCTGGTGCTAAGAGGGCGAACAAGATATTAGAGCTTGTGCACAGTGATGCGTTTGGACCTGTGTCAGTTCCATCACAGGGAAATTCTATGTACTATGTTTCATTCATAAATGAATTCTTAAGGAATACATGGATATATTTCTTGAGGAATAAATCTAAATTCTTTGACAGATTTAAAGAATTTAAGGCTCTGGTGGAAAACGAGACAAAGAAGAAGATAAAGGTGGTGAGGACAGATAATGGTGGATAGTTATGCAAGTAGGAATTTGAAGAGTTATGTAAGAAGTGTGGTATAGCACAGCATAAGACTACTCAAAACACACCTTGGAAAAATGGAGTTACGGAAAGAATGAACAAAACACTAATGGAAAAGGCAAGAAGCATGCTCAGTGGTACCGAGTTATGAAAGGAATTTTGGGCAGAGGCAGTAGAGACTGCATGTTACCTGGTTAACAGATCACCTTCATCAACGTTGGAGGATAAGACTCCACATGAGGTATGGACTGGTAAGAAACCCTCTCTTTCACATATGAGGGTATTTGGATGTGATGCATATGTACATGTTCCAAAGGAGAAAAGGACCAAGTTGGATAATAAATCTGAAAGGTGCATCTTTATTGGGTATAAGGATGGTTAAAAGGTTACAAGCTTTGGAACCCAAAAACAAGGATTTGGGTCTGTGGGAAGGTTTTCCTTCCTTGAGCTCTATTGATAGAGATGAAAAGGGGGTCGTGATCCACAACTTTTTGGTTTTTCTCCTCTATTCTATTACTCGCAATCAGATGAAACCCATAACAACACATTGAAAGCAAAATTAAACAACAACTCGAAACATAAACGAAATTATCAGAAGTGGAACTAATGGAATGATAGTAAGCAGAGAACAAATATAGCAGAGAGGCTAAGACACATGGATTGGGCCCTAACCCACGAGCCTAGCTATTTGAAACTTAAATCAGTAAAATGAAAGCAGTCTTCTCATTTCATAAAAGAATAGCCTCATACATTTCTGAAAGTTTGATCAATGAGTAAAAGAATAAAAAGCTCAATATCTTGCAACAAAGTTTCGACCCTTCCTAGCTCTAGATTTTCTCTATTTATTCTACAGGGCAACTACCAAAAGCTCCCTAAAAAATAGTTATTGAGTCCTCTTGACTCCAAGTAAACATAGATTGGGTGCACTCTTCTTTGAGTTGCTTGGCTGCCTCTGGAATTCGAATTGCTGGAGAGAATCCTTGGGGATCCTTTGGCTGCCTTTGAGAGTTAAGGAGGGTGGACAATCCTCCTATAATTTCTCTTTGTTGTCTCCTCCAATTCTTTATGATAAAATCCTTATAAAAATGCTAATAATTCATGATTTTCTTCACTCAACCTCATACTAAGCACTCAGAGTATGTTAGCCTTAGTCACCACCTATATTAGCATCATAAAACCAAATAATAATAAAAATGCAAGAAAAAAAGATCCAAAAAGGCAAAAAGGTGACCATTAACCCCTCCAAATATGTATAATGATGGATCTCATCATCACCCCCCTACTAAATGGTTGCTCATCCTCTGAGCAACTAATCCTCCTCCTGCATTCCCTTTAAGGCTTTGACAACCCCCTTGATTTCCCGAGGAAGAAGTGTGGGAGTTTCCCCAAGGGGGGGAAAACCATTATTCTTTTTTGCATTCTCCCATTCTCTATCTTGTGCATCTGTGTCCTTTTCATCATCCAGCCCCAGCAGCAAAGGTGAGCTAATATTTAGTACCAACCATTAGATATTTTTGGCCTGCATGCCCCGCTTGTATAATGGTGCCCTTTCCAATGCACCCCTTAGTCTTTCTGGAGTATGGCACTCCTTGTTCTTAAGGCTGTGAGGGAGGTTGTCCATCTCCTCTGGCTGGCCATAATGCACTCATCTTATATCTGCCTAGAAACATCATCAAAGTGGCATATTACCTATGTTGGAGTTTGAAGGTAGCTTTCAACTAGTGCAGGGTCCCTTTCAATCTCTCGACGGTTAAGGATGACTCCTCTTGGGTGGAACAATTCTGGTCTGATATATAGGGGTTCTCTAGTTCTTCTTCTCATGATCCCCCATATGTCTTTTGCTCTAGTGTCCTCATTCGTCATGCAAGATGCTAGAGCCATTAGCTGCATATCCCCCATTGTGGAATTGGGGTCCCAGTATCTAGGTTTGTTAACACAAGGTTATGCACATAAAACTCTACCTTTGTTGCCTAATCAGTCGTGTTAGCTTGCTTGTAGAAATCCATAAATTGCCTACAATCTTGGAAAGGTAATGATCCATGAGAGGCTAGATTTTTGATTTGAAATAGGAGCCATTGCTCTTTGAGGTACACATGAGTCAAAAGGAAATATGTGCTAAAGGGATTCTATGCATAAGTCTGCCATGGTGGCTACTTGCTGCCCTTTTTTCTCCAATTGCTCATTCAATGCTACATTCTATGCATGTGCCTTCTGCAGCTGCTCCTTCAAAACTGTTTCTTCGATTCTTTCCTCCTCCCTTGGTGATTTTTCAATGATAATCGGTCTCGCGGGATGAGTTTCTGGATCTTTCTGACCTATCCTCTGACTCTTGTCAGCTCTGAAATACATAGAGATCTGCATTTTTCTCTTTGCGCTCATAGGAGCTAAGGTGGCAACTACCTCTTTGTCTTGAGAGATCATAGTTAACGATCAAATAGTTAACTCAATTGGTACCTACTTTTTTGAGGTAGCAAAAAAAACACTCGATTTTGAAAAGTGGTGATGCAGAATCACCCATTTCTTTTGTGTGCATATTTTTGACACTTTAATTTTTTTATTTATGAAGCATGAATATTTGTTTTAAAATGTTAGTGATTTTCATGCTAATTTTGAAACGTATTGATGCAACATCAACCATTTTTTTTAGAGTGGTGATTTTCATGTTGATAATAAAACATAAAAATAAAATAAGAAAAACATGACAAACAAAACTCAAATAAAAAGGAACTAGAAATTGAAGATATGGCGCTGGGTGGGAGACTGGTGTTTTTGAACGAAGCGGGGCAAGTTACTGTAATCGATGAGTAGACCTGGTCTGTGAAGGAGAATGACCAGGGATTACGAGCCTATTTTTGCGATGAACAACCCAGTACTGGTGTGCAGATTGGGACGCGCCCAAAAGGTCATGTGGAGGCCTGTTCTTTCTTGGACGGAAGACATGCGCCCTTACTGTTTGAAGGTGGTTATGCTGGAAGGGAGGGAGGCAGCCTGGCTGACAGTTGGAGCGCTGCACTGGCAAAGGATCCAGCTCTACAAGGGAAGGGCTTTCATCAGTGTTTGATTGCGGGAGAGAAGGAAGGGGGTGGAAATCAGAGTGACTACGACTTTGGGTATGAAAACATTCAGGATCCCTCTGTGTTCTTGTTTCGTAGGGTGGAGGATTTTAGGGAAAGGGAAGAACAAACCCACATTAGTTGGGAAGAAGAGAGTGGGATTCTTTCTTCTGAAGGTATTAAAGAGTCGGAGTTAAACAAGGTAAAGGAGGCTGGAGCATTGAAGAAGGGGGGTAGAAAAAAGAAATGGATCAAGGCCAAAAGAGCATAATACAACTATGTCTTGGGTGAGGACATAGGTTGGGAACAGGTTTCTCAAATGGTGAGCAGAACACTGGTTGGCAGGGTTGTGGGGAGGTCTTTCATTCTGAAAACCATCGTAGCACGGGTTCATGTGCAATGGAAAGCTGCTCTTGGTTATGTCCCTAAGGTGGTGTCCCTCTCTAAGGGGTGGTTTGCCTTCAATTTTCTGCACCCTGACCATATCCAGTGGGTGATGCACCGGTGCTGGGCTATAGATCATTCTCCAATGCTTCTAAAACCTTGGCATCCTCTCTTTGATGCTAGTAGGGAGAGGGTGGATTCGGTCCCTTTGTGGGTTCATTTGCCTGGACTGCCTTTACATTACTGGACAGAGGAACACCTCCATGGTATTGGCAATACGATTGGGGATTTTTTAGAGGCAGACCTCTCTTTCTTCAAGACAAATCACAAGAGGGTAGCTAGAATACTTGTTATGATTAACATCAGAGATGGCCTTGCAGAATCTCTGAATCTTCGGTGGGGGAGATTTGACATAAAGCAGATTCTTGATTATGAGAATGTCCCATTTAGATGTTGTCGGTGCCATGCTTATGGACACCCTACCAATGAATGTAGCCTCTCCTTTCGAAATGCTAAAATTCGGAGCTCTAGTCGACCTACAGAGGATCCTATATTGAAGGAGGCTGGCTCTGGCCCTCCCAAAACGCAGACAAAGCCATCTTCAGTTTCCACAAGCGTTTTGAACCATGATGCAATTACTTCCAACTCTCCGTGTGGTTTAGGTTTCCAGGAGGTGGGAGTGGAGTCTGGTTTGGGAGCTGAGTCTTGTTTTTCCTCTGGGCAGAAGTTACTTTCTCAGACTTCTGATCGTGGATTGGCTACTATAAAGATCCACAGTCGTCACTATGGAGCGGATTTCCAGTTGAAGAACGATGGTATGTTGAAAGAAGCTTTATCCTTGTTGAAATCTTCACTCTTGGGATCCTTCCCATTCTCCCCCAACATCAAAATTTCACTTAATTTGGCATCGACTTCAGTTGAGGCTTGGTCAGAAGACTGGGGAATGTTACCTACTGTTGTTCCTACACATTTTTATCTACCAGATCTCCAAGAGAAGGCTACTGTTTTCGATCCAGGTGAAGAGCTGTTGGCCCCTTTGGAAATCTCTGCCCCCCTGGTCACTGGCTACAACCTGAGATCTAGTGCTAAAAAAGGTGCAGGTGGGTTTGGGAGGGGAAAATCTCCTTCAGCCCGAGGCAGGGGCAGGATCTCTTTTTTGGCAAAAGCTCAGGATCGAGCTATGATAGAGGTACATGATGGGAGGCAGATTTCGATTGACAGGGCGCTTAGAGCAAGAAATACCCTGAAGCCTGGTGTGTTATGAAGATTATGTCTTTTAATTGTAGGGGCTTGGCAGGTCCCTTTAAGAAATCTGCTTTCCGGAGAATTATTGTGCTGGAGTGTCCGGATATTATTCTGCTACAAGAGACTTTAGGTGAAGGGACTGTGGTCAAAGCTAGGTTGGAAGGTTGGTTTCCAGGTTGGACTTTTGAGTCGCTGGATGTTAGAGGAAGGTCGGGTGGACTCGCTGTTGGTTGGAATGATAGAACAATCAAACCACAAAATTTCTAGGGTATGGAGTCGGTCTTGGGCTTAAATTTTTTTTCTCTAGAGCTTGGTGAAGCATTTAATATTTATAATATCTATGGACCATATCATGATAGGATTCCTTTTTGGGACTCACTTCTGGGTAACTCTTTACTCAAGGAGGACTCGGTGATATTGGGTGGGGACCTGAACTTTACTTTGGGCCAGTCTGAGGTCTGGGGTCCTCATGCAGATATTGACTCCTTGACTGGATACTTCACTCAAAAATTGGAGGAGAATCATTTGCTCGATATTGAGCCCATAAAGACGAAACCCACCTGGAGGAACAATAGATGTGCTGAAGAAAGAATAGCGAAGAGATTGGATCGGCTCCTGGTGGCTGAGCAGATTGTGGACAGGCCTTTTCAGATTATGCATGGATCGGATGTGGGGGTGCATCTGATCATTTCCCTATTTTTCTTGAGTTCAAGATTGGGCCCAGGCAGCCTCCTAGGCCTTTAAAGTTCAACAAAATCTGGCTAATGGACGATTCTTTCAAAGCTCTTGTTCTCGCTAGGTGGATCCCTTATAGGGAGGATAGTACTCTTTCTGCAGCTTTTCATTTTGTTGAAAATTTAAAACGCATTAAGGAAGCTGTGAAAGTCTGGTCGACTGCTAAGAGACAGAGGGAGGATGTGGATTTGAAGCAGGTGGAGGAGGATCTTCGTTTGATATATGAAGGGAATGGAGGGGGTTTTCAATCCCAAGTGGAAAAAGACACACTTGTTGCCCCAGAAAAAAAAAGGAACTCCCTACTTATGGATAAGGAGGAAACCTAGAGATTGAAAAGTAGGGCCACATGGCTGGCATGTGGGGATGATAATACAAAATTTTTTCATGCTTATGCTCGTGGTCGAAAGGCGGCTAATACTATCTGGAGCTTAAGAGATGGTCAAGGCATTGAGCACTCCACTTTTGAGGCTAAAGCTAAGATGGGGGTTGATCACTTTAAGAATCTATTTAAAGCCCCAGCTCATGCATCACTTGCGGAAGTAATAAGAGTTGCTCAGTTCTTTCCGAGATTTGTGGAGGAGGCTGATAACAGATCTCTAATGGCTGACGTTTTTGAGAAGGAGTTAAAGGAGGTACTTCACAGTTTCCAAAAAGATAAAAGTCCTGGGCCAGACGGTTGGTCCATCGAGTTTTTCTTGGCTCTTTTTGATGTTTTAGGGACATATCTGCTGAAATTTGTGGAGGATATCAGAATTTCAGGGCGGATTCCTGCTTGCTTTAACTCCACTTTCATAGCTCTAATTCTGAAAGTGGATAATCCCATTTCTTTGGCTGATTTTCGCCCTATCTCTTTGTGCAACTGTATTTACAAAGTGATAGCTAAGGTGGTTGCGAGAAGACTCAAAAGCATTCTGTCTACTCATATCTCTGGAGAACAATTTGGTTTCCTGGAAGGCCGTCAAATTCATGAAGCAATCGGAACTGCTCAAGAGGCTCTCCATAGCATGAAGACAAAGAACCTCAAAGGGACTGTGCTGAAAATAGATCTCTCCAAAGCATATGATCGGGTAAGCTGGTTATATATTCGTATGCTTCTGACTCACCTTGGGTTTGGCATTGGTTTCATAAGATGGATTATGAGTTGTATTACTACTGTCTCATTCTCTATTTTACTTAATGGGGCTGCCTCCCCTTTTTTTCATGCTGAAAGGGGCCTGCGCTAAGGCTGCCCCCTTTCTCCCCTTTTGTTTTTATTGATTGCTGAGGGCTTGAGCAGAGCTCTTCAGGATGCAAAGAGACAGGGTTCCTTGAAGGGCATATAGGTTGCTACTAATTTTTTCATCACACATCTACTATTTGTTGATGATGTATTAATATTCTGCTCTGGATCAGTGCGTGATGCAGACACTATTGGTGAGATTTTGGACCTGTTTAGCATGGCCACTGGAATGATTGTGAACGCTGGTAAGTCTTCCATCACTACTCATCTTCTGAGGGTTGAAGAGAGACGTGAGTTCAAGAGGATCTTTCCTTATAATCATGCTGGGTTGGATGATGGGCTGAATTATTTGGGGTTCCACTTAAAACCCAATGATTATAGGAAACATGACTGGAGCTGGTTGCTGGAAAAGCTGGAAAAACGTTTAAGAGTTTGGTCCCATAAATGGTTGTCTAGAGTTGGGCGGTTGAATTTAGTTAAGTCTGTCTTGGAGGCTATCCCAGTCTATTGGCTGTCCCTGTCTTGGATTCCAAAGGGTACTCTGGAGGTTGCTAGGAGGATTTGCTTTCGATTCCTATGGAGTGGGAAACATGATTCTTTGGTGACCCCTTGGGTCCGGTGGGAGAAAATTGTTGTCCCGAAAGGGATGGGAGGATGGGGATTGAAAAATATTTTTCTCTTTGCTCAGGCCCTTGCTGCAAAGAGTGGGTGGAGGCTCATCAATGTTGATAGCCTTTGGACACAGGTGATCAATCAGAAATATATTTCTCCTTTCTCTATTCTTGATTGGATAAGGAATCCTAGAAAATCCTTTGCGGGTGGCTCGGTGATTTGGAAGGCACTTGTTAAGTCATTTCATATTTTGGAAACAAGTCTGACTTGGGATGTGGGTAATGGCAGGAAGCTTTGAGTTGGGGAGGACCCTTGGTTGGGTAGTGAAATTAAACACCTCCTTCCCAGGCGTACGATTGAAGCTTTAAGGATGAGGGGGATTACTTTCCTCTCCCAACTTGCTGATCCGGTTCGGAGAAGGTTGGGCATTCAGCCTTGGATTTTGGCCTCTTCCTTGGGGCTGGATGATCATGATGAGAGGGCTTTGGCTGTTTTTATCCGTGCTTTAAAACAGGCTCATATTTTGTTGCAAGATAGGGAGGATATGATTGCATGGGATTTTGATTCTTCGGGGATCTATTCCCTAAGGGCTGGCTACAAAAAACTTAGTACTAGGGCTATCTTGGGTGAGGAGAGGTGGTGGTGGAGGAAACTCTGGAAACTAAATTGTCCTCCTAAGACTCACCTTTTTATGTGGTGTGTCCTTGAAAATAAAGTCCCCACCTAGGATGTTTTACAACACCGATGTTTTCAGGGCCCTGGCTGGTGCAGTTTGTGCAACTCTGATGTGGAATCTGTTAACCATCTCTTCCTCAGTTGTCCTTTCATTAAAGGTGTCTGGCTGGAATGTTCCAGGTTACTGGGTATACTTTGTAGATGGGAGGGATTATTTGTGTCTCATGCATGGGATTCGTGGTGGGGGTCTTATGTTGAGCAGAATATGAAAGCTCTGCCTCTCCTTGTCATCTGGGGTGTTTGGTTGGCACGTAATCAGCTACTATTTGATGGGACGGACAGTACACCAGAAATCGTTGGTGCAATGACCATAGGACTGCACTCTGCTTTTCCTATCCACATTAGGGCTACCAATCAGAGGGAGGTCCTACTGTTGGATATTGATAGGAGGAATCCTTGGGGTTTTTTTGACGGGGCTATGCAGCAAAATGTCTGTGGTGGGGGAGCTTTGTTGTATCTGTCAGAATCACATTAGTTTGAGATCTCTGTAGGGCACGGAGAAGGTTCAAATAATTATGCTGAGATGCTGAGCCTAAAGATCCTTCTGATGTTTGCTGTGGAGAAAGGATGCAAAGTGATAAATTTCTATGGGGACTCCTTGAATGTGATAAATTGGATAAATGGATTTCAGCAGTGCAGAGTTCATCACCTACAAAATCTGCTCTGTTCCATTAAGGAGATCCTCCGTTCACTTGACTCCTTCTCCTCCCAATTATATATCGAGAAAATAATGATGATGTTGATCGAGCATCAAAGAGGCGGCTTCTGCAGGACGAGGGAATCTGGAGGATCAGAGAACATCAGGATGGAGGCACTAATGATTTTTTCCATCCATCCTTATTTGACTGAGAGGCTAACGGTCTCCAAATTTTGGCCTAAACAACAAATTACAAACTGTTTTGCATGCTCCTGGTGTGTTTTAACACAAATGTTTATGTGAAGGTGAATGAGAGTTATCACTCGGTTACATAGGTCTACATGCATAATGGGCGGTCTGTTGTGGGATGAAAGTTTCTACAGTAATGACACCTAACAGTTTATGGACTGCTTACTTTTGGAAGGGCCGCTACATCGGGCGGAACAAAATAGTAAATGGACACACAATGACAGCGTCTTCTCTCTGGGCGGTGCTACGTCACTGTAAATATGTTGTGCTGTGTTTTTTCACTGTGGGTGCATTTTTAAGGTCTTTTGATAGAATGGGTTATGACTGCTACTTGAGGATCTCTGGGAACTTTTTAATTCTGGGCAATGCTTGTTTCTGAACGAGTTAGTGCAGTTCTGCTAGTGGAAAGCAGAGTTTTGTTTATCTGTCTAATTTTTTTAACAACATGTCTTCAAATTAGGAAAGGGTAATCTGCCAGAACCTGTTTCTGTACAGGTATACTTTTCAATTATTGTAGCTAGTGCTTGTCCACAAACGTTTTAGGTTTGTATATCTTTGATCACATATTTATGTGAATCTCAATGTAATTTTGTACTCATCTGCAGTAATGAAATTACGTTTTTTTCTCGAGGGAAAAAAAATAAAAATTAAAAAAAATTTATATATATATATATATATATATATATATATATATATATATATATAGAAACAATTAAAAAAAAACCAATAAAAATGTAAAATAAAATAAGTAAATAAATAAATTAACTTGTAAAAAAATTTTAAACCAAAATAAATGAATAAAAAAAAAAAAAAAATAATTATATAAAAAAAAAAAAATAATGAAAAATACACACACACACACACACAAAAAAAAAAAAAAAAAAAAATTGAACCAAAAACATAAAAAAACAATTTTTTCTAAGTTATTTAAAAAAAAAAAAAAAAATGAAAATAATTAAAATAAAAAATAATTTAAATTTAAAAATTTAAATTAAAAATAAAATTAATAAGAAAAAAAAAGGAAAATAAAAGAAAATTAAAATAAAAAAATTAAAATGAAAAAACTAAAATTTAAAAAAAATGAAAAAAAAAAAAAACATTTCATATATATATATATATATATATTTTAAATTGAACCATTTTAACAATTTTAAAATGAAATAAAATAAAACAAAAGTTAATAATAATAATAATAATAATTTAAAATTTAAATTTAAAAAATAAATTAAAAATTAAAAATTAAAAAAAAAAACCTAAAAGTATTAAATTAAAAAATAAATAAATCAAAATTAATAGATTTTTGGCCTTTGTGATCCATCGATAAATTATGAAGAAATCTTTCGGTAATAATCACATTACAATGAACAAAGTCGACGCGTTTCGAACCAACCAGTGTAGTTCATCATCAAGACTAGGTGAGAGATCAGATCAGTCGTTGAGTTTAAATAGATGTAGAAAAGGCAAAGAAAACCGTTAGAAACAACTAATTTGACTTTGAAATTCATAACGGTTATTTCTATTAATTTAATTATTTATTTAAAAACAACCTAACGGCTAGTTTGAATATTGAAATTAATAATAGCTAGGTGATTATTACCGAAATATTTCTTCATTAAAAAAAAATAAAAAATAAAAAAAAATTAAAAAAAAATTTAAAAAATAAAATTATTATATTAAACAAAATAAGATTAAATATAAAAAAACAAGCATTAAATTTAATAATAATAAAACAAATTAAAAAATAAATAAATAAATCACAAACTTCGATTTCTGTGCCAAAGAGTACAGCCTCCTTAGATCGAAGTCTCCTCCAAAATTCAGCCCAATCGGACCATGCGTTGACCAAAGTCAAAACTGGTCAAACTTCCCCAGAAACCCTAACTGCAGATTTCTGGCTGCAGTGAATTTTGTCCTTCTTGCTGCAGTAAACTTCGACCTTCTTGCTGCGGTAAATTTCGACCTTTTTTCCCACGTGTGAGATGAAGCTGCTTCTTAGATGCTCGTATAAGAGGAGGAGATGTGTGATGAGATGAGTGGAAAAATGCTCCAACGTTGACCCTATAAATACCAATCATGAGAGGTGTGTGACACATCTACTGGGGGTAAAAACCTTAAGGCCGACCTGCACTTAAATTTATTATAAATAATAAATTCAAAATAAATGTTCTTCTCATCAGATTAAAATCAATTTTAGATCGATTTTACACCTCTCTGAAAGAGGAATCCAATAAAAATATTGGAATCTTCATATGAGCATCACAAGATGGAGTTTGGACCTAGTTGTCCAAATTTAACACTCCCTCTCAACTAGGGAGAACTCCATCCACCAGTGCAATCAAACATCGTGCGTCATCCCACCGTAACTTGCTTTGCTGGCCTCTTTATTTCAGAACAGAAGTGGGTCAATCACAAAGACATCATCCCCCGGCTGACAAATTCAGCCCAGAGGTCCGAAACCTCTATCAGACTCACAAAGAGTCTCCAACCAACCCGAAGTTGGTTCATCTGACCCGAAGTCAAGCGGAGGTCCGAGACCTCACTAGACTTGATCCCAGATCAAGTGGTTGGACCATGCCATCCTAGATAGAGAGTACGGCAATCTCTGATGCGTCCATCAGTCTTTGCTACTAGTCTCTGGCTTTTCCCACCTCATTGGCCAAATGAGAGGTACTTCCCATGAGCCCTGAACTCAATGGGTAGGATGCATATGGGGCACAGATAATGAGAGGTGAACCAACTCAATAATCACAACGGTGGGGTCCAAGCACACCAACAAGGTTTGGCAAGCCTAGCCTTGTGGTTGCTCATAGCTCCGAGAAGTTGTCCCCAAAGCCCCCCAGAGCTCCTCGAGCTCATCGTCCAACAGGACCCACGTCATAGGGTCGTTCCACGATACCAAGTCTCTCACGAAAGGTTAGGAACTTCACCTTCCCTAGGGGCTTAATGAGAATATCCACGACCTGCTCATCAGTTCCTATATGATCGAGCCTTACGGCACCTTGTTGTACCATATCCCAGATGAAATGGTACCTGATATCAATATGCTTGGATCGGTTGTGGAACACAGGATTATCGGTCAAGCGAATACCACTCTGATTATCACAAAGTATCACCGTGGTATCTAGCACATGCTCGAACAACTCACTGAAGAGCTTTCGCAACCAGACTGCTTCACAACAGGCCATACTTGCTACAATGTATTCGGCCTCTGTGGTGGTCAAAGCCACTGACTCCTGCTTCCTGCTCATCCATGAGATCGAAGCAGAACCAAGGTTGAAGCAGCATCCCGATGTGATCTTACGATCCACCACACTACCAACCCAATCGACATCAGTATAACCAAGGACTGTCACGCTCCTGACAGTGTATCTCAACCCATGGTTTATTGTGCCCCGAAGATATCTCAGAAGATTCTTGGCACCAACCTAGTGAAAGTGATGAGACTCAACCATCTGTTGACTCGAGGTGTTCACTGCAAAACATATATCTAGATGAGTGTTCACTAAGAACATTAGGGCCCCTACGAGTTGACGATACTCAGTAGGATTTGCTAATACAAGCCCAGCAGCGCTACCACTCAACTTCTTAAAGTTGAGTTCCATCGGTGTTGACACAGACTTACAGTCCACCATTCCAGATCTTTCCAGAAGCTTCACAATATATTTTCCTTGAGAAAGGAAAATCTCGCTAGGTCTCTGCCAGACCTCCACGCCTAGGGAATAGTAAATCAGTCCTAGGTCCTTCATCTCGAACTCAGCAGCGAGCTCCCTCTTGCATTGATGAATGAGAGGGTCAGCACCTGTCAGGAAGAGGTCGTCCACATATAGCACTAGAATGAGAGGCTTCCCCTGGACAACCTTGAAGTAAAGGTTCGGATCAGCATTACTTCGAGATAAGCCTAGCTTCATCAAGTAGCTATCTATCCTCTCGTACCAAGCTCTGGGTGCTTGCTTCAACCCATAGAGGGCTTTCTTCAACCTGCAGACATGGGTGTCCCGATCCTGGACTTAAAACTCCAGAGGTTGTTCTACATACACCTCTTCCTTTATTGCACCATGCAAAAAAGCGGTCTTGACATCTATCTTATGAAGATTCCATCCTTGCGTAGCAGCAAAGGCTATGATTGATCAAATGGTGGTATATCGTGCCACAGGTGCAAATATGTCATCATAATCTATTCCTTCCTTTTGAGAGAAGCCACGGGCAACAAATCTTGCCTTGAACTTTTCAGCACTTCCATCAGCACCATGCTTGATCTTGTAGAGCCATTTTGCGGTGAACACTGATTTGTCCTTCGGTCTCGGAACCACATCCCAGACATCATTCTTCATTATGGACTCATATTCTTCGTGCATATCATCCTTCCAGACTTGATGCTTTTCGGCTTCCTCAAAAGATCCAGGTTTAGATTGTACAATAGTGCTCATGGCAGCCAGATACCCTTGGTATCTACACGGCTTCTTGCTTTCTCGGAATGTCCCCCTTGGGGCAGCATGTCCCTCAGCATCTTCGAGGGTGTCCCTGAGCCATGATGGTCTCTTTCCCAGTGAAGGAGATGGATCGATAGGGTCCATTGGTCCTTCAACATCAGGCATTGTCTCATCCTGCGGTTCTTCTTGATTTCTAGGCCTTGCTTCATGATTTTCCTCAGATCTTGGAAGATCTACTACTTTCTTCAGGGAAGCATCTTCGTCAAAAGTGACATCATGGCATATCTCTACTTCCCTTTGACCAGGTACATAGACTCTATAGGCCTTAGAAGTTTCGCTGTAGCCCACAAATATTCCTTTCTTCCCAGAAGCATCCAGCTTACTTCTCTTTTCTTTTGGCACATAAAAATAAACAAGACATCCAAAAATTCTAAAATGTGAGACGTTAGGTTTCTTACCAGTGAAAACCTCTTCGGGAGTTTTGGAGTCCGAAGAGACAGGAGCACTCAGGTTGAATGCTGCCTAGGCGATATTCAGGCTCCCCACAGAAGCAGGCAGACCACAGTCACCTTGGCATGGGCGACTTCCACAACGGTCCTACAATTAACAAACAACGCCGTTAACAGATGTAGGCGGTGGTGGTCTCCCTCTTATTCACCACGACTTCCACCGCAAAAGTCCTTGAACTCATTTGACTCATATTCAATGCCATTGTCGGTCCTCAAAATCTTGATCTTCTTCCTTGTCATATTTTCCACCAAGGCTTTGAAGGTACGGAACCACATGAAAGCCTCATCCTTCTTCTTCAAGAAGTATATCCAGGTTTTGCGGGAGAAGTCATCAGTGAATGTCATATAGTAAGAACATCCTCCCAGGGATGTCACGGGTAGCATACCGGATAGATCAGAATGGACCAGTTGCAAAATATCAGATGTCTTTGTGACACTTGAGGGGAAAGGTCCCCTTGTATGCTTTCCTTCGGCACAACCCTTACATACACCTTCATGATTATTTCCAAAATCGGGCATCTCTGTCACCACCTTCCTTGCTTCGGGAAGGGCCTTGTAATGAAAGGTGTCCAAACCTCAGGTGCCATGGTTCAATTTGTGGGATAGTATCCCTGTCATAGTTCCAGTGGACTTATCAACCCTAATGCAGTGTTCCCAACTCTGAAACCAGTAAATAAACTACAAAAGATTCTTCTTCCACATGCGCACCTTTCCATCAGTGAATGCCACATTGAAACCTTTGTCTTCCATGGCTGATATAGACACAAGGTTCTTCTTCAATTTTGGTACATAGAGTACATCCTGCAAATGTAGGACTTGTCCTTGAGACAAGTGGAGGGTCACAGTCCCTGTCCCTTTCACGGGATATATGGCATTATCTCCAAGGATAATTTCCAGATTAGTATCCTTCTCAACCATGTCAGAGAGTGCTTCCTTGAACCCAGTGATGTGTCTTGAGGCACCACTATCTATCAGCCAGACATCCATAGTGTCGGGCGGGGATGCAGCAAAGAGGGCAGATACAAGAATGTATTCATTTCTTTTATCAACAACATTTGACTCCTCATACCTGGAGTTTCTAGACCTTTTGAAAGGTTGATTGTTTCCACCAGAGGGAGCCTTCCTCTTTCCTTTGGACCTGTTGTTTCTTTGATTTCCATTCCTCTGGTTGTTGTTGTTGTCATCACTATCAGGAGAATCCTTCTTGAAAGGAAATTCTCTAGCATGATGACCTGGCCTATGACAAGTGAAACACTTGCCCTTCTTTCCTTGGGCCCCTACTCTTCCTTTGCTCTTTGAACCACCAGAGTTCTTCTTTCTAGAATGAGCAGCGTAGGCAGCATTTCAGTCATTTTCGTATTCCTTCATTCTTGTCTCTTCTTGCATGCATCTTGACAGTAACTCGTGAAAGCTAGGAATTGTATTATTATTGAGAATGGTAGTGTTGAATACTTGCCATTCATATGGGAGCCCTCCCAGTGTGGTGAGTACCATCTCACGATCAGCTATTGTCTCCCCAATAGCCAGCAGATTGTTCCTGATCTCGGTCAGTTTCAGAAAGTATGTTTAGACAGACTCATCCCTACCTTTCTTCAAATTCTTCAATTGATTCTTGAAGAATAACACCTAGTTTGCATTGTTTACTTTGAACATATGTATCAGCTTATCATACATCTCTTTGGATGTGCCTAGCTCAGATATGTAGGCAACCAGAATTTTATGTATGGATTCCCTTATCATTAGCTTTGCTTTGATCTCCCCCTTCTTATACTTTGTTTTGGCAGCAGCAGTAGTAGTGGATGGAGGTTCTTGTATCTTACCCAATACATAGTCCATGAGATCATGGTCTTCTAATTTGAGATCTAATATCATCTTCCAAGCATGGAAGTCATCCCTTCCAGTCAGCTTGTCATCCTCCTTGAAGCCATAACTTGTGGAACCCATTTTTCTCTTTTGGTGATTGCTATAATTTAGGGCTTGTCTTCACCTCAGCTCTAATACCATGTAAGATTTTGTAGATGTTCTATGCTTGATGCAACTTTACTTTTATCAATAGCAATCACATGAATTTACAAGTAAAATGCAAATAGAACATACCAGTGATCCTTTAGAAGATAAGTCAGAAATAAATAAAGGTGATGTTGCGTTACGACGGTCAACAAGATGCTTCAACCAACAAAGACTTCACGGTCAGCCAACCCAACATGTGTCACAACAGTCACACGGTCAACTCAAAAGTCAACCTCAGAAAAGTCAATGCTGCCCAGAAAAGTAAACGCATGGCATCATCACTAAAAGTTAACGCATCTCAACTTCTGGTCAACCATTGACTTCGATTTCTGTGCCAAAGAGTATGGCCTCCTTAGATCGAAGTCTCCTACAAAATTCAGCCCAATCGGACCATGCGTTGACCAAAGTCAACACTAGTCAAACTTCCCCAGAAACCCTAACCGCAAATTTCTAACTGCAGTGAATTTCGTCCTTCTTGCTGCGGTAAACTTTGACCTTCTTGCTGCAATAAACTTTGACCTTCTTTCCCACATGTGAGATGTTGCTTCTTAGATGCTCATATAAGAGGATGAGATGTGTGATGAGATGAGTGGAAAAATGCTCCAACATTGACCCTATAAATACCAATCATGAGAGGTGTGTGACACATCTGATGGGGGTAAAAACCTTAAGGTCGACCTGCACTTAAATTTATTATAAATAATAAATTCAAAATAAATGTTCTTCTCATCAGATTAAAATCAATTTTAGATCGATTTTACACCTCTCTGAAAGAGGAATCCAATACAAATATTGGAATCTTCATATGAGCATTACAAGATGGAGTTTGGACCTAGTTGTCCAAATTTAACAGAGTGGCACCGCCCAAGTGGGAGGTCGATTCTCGCAGCAACCTTGCCTACCTAGCAGCCACCCCCCACCGCCACCTAGGCAGTGCCACTCTTTGTTATTTAAAAAAAAAAAATTATATTATTTTTATTATTATTAAATTTTAATATTTGTTTTGTTTTTAATTTTTTTTCATTAAATTTTATATTTGTGTTTTTAATTTAATTGATTTTATTTTATTATTACTATTAAATTTTGTATTCTGTTTTTTAATTTAATTTGATAAAATTCAATTTTTTTTTTTTTTTATTCTTTAATTTTTTTTATTATTTTTTTTATATATATATATATTTTAAATTTAAATTTAAATTACACTTCTGTATTTTAAATTATATATATATGATTTAAATTTAATTTATGTTTTAAAATTTATTTGTTTTTTAATAATTTAATATTTTTATTGTATTTTATTTTTAATTAATTTTTATTTTAAATTTTTAAATTTATTGAAATTTAATATATTTTTTTAATTTTCAAATTCAATAAACATTTTTTTTGTTTTTTAAATTTATTGAAATTTAATATATTTTTTTAATTTTTAAATTCAATAAACATTTTTTTTTGTTTTTTAAATTTAATTTGTATATTTTATTTTTTTAAATTTCTTTTTTTAATTTAATATTTGTATTTTGTTTGTTTGTTTTATTTTGTTTTTTTGTTTTTTAATATATTTTTAAATTTTAATTTTTAAAATGTTTTTTTTTATTTGTGTTTTTTTAATATAATCAATTTAGTTTTTATGCAATTATTTTAAACTGCTTTTTTTTTCTTTTTTTTTAATATAATTTTTTATTATTCTAAATTTTTTGTTTCAATATTTTTCGTTTTCGAGGAAAAATTGGCTTTTACTTCTATCTTTTAAAAATGTCGAAAATTTAATCCGAAAAAAAAAAGAGAGGTTATTCCACAATACAATTTTTCATTTTCAGGGTGTTTTTTGCACACACAAAAAAAAATAAAAATAAATAAATAAATAAATAATTGGCTTTTACTTGCCTCCCCATCTAAACTGTTCAACAGTCCATTTTGATCCCTTTTTATATATCAATACTTAACCGTTTCTGTTAAAAAAAAAAAAAAAATTTGAAAATTTGAAAATTTACCAAAAAAAAAGAAGGTTATTCCAGGATACAACTTTTCGTTTTCTGGTTGTTTTTTCATGGTTTTTTGATGTTTTTTTGGCTAGAGTTCTCGTTTTGAGTCTGCTTCTTGCTCACTTTCTTCTACCTCTATGACTTCTATTGCCATCTCTTTCGTTTTTCCTTAGCCCTTTGTCTCTTCCTCTCCTTCTTCTGGTTCTTCTTCTCTAAGGTTAAGAGTAGAATTCTGCCTTGTTTGGATTGTTATAAAAGCTTCCCTTGGTCCCTTGCTATTGTGTCTGATGTGCGATATACTTTGGAAGCTAGCTCGACTGCTAGTGATGTTGTTCTGCTGCTGCACGATGTTCAAATACGCAGCCCACTCTCAGTATAGCTGTGTTGCAGGCTCCCTTCGGTCTCTTCCCCTAAAAAATTCTCAATTCAGTGGTTTGTATGGGACGTGATCTCTTTTTATTAGATTGCGTAGCTAATTTTGGAGCGCTTATGTAACTCAGCCTCAGCTCCAGTTTTCGTTAGAAACCGTGGTTTCCTTCTCTCTGTTAATTCATGATGGACTGCGTGTTTCCTCCCCTCTTTCTCCTCTACTCCACTTGATTTAATTTTTTTTCTTTTGCATTCCCAGGTGGCGTGAATTTGCAATTATCCCTAGTCATGCTTCACAGTGGTGGCCAAGCTAACTGGCCACCTTTCTGCCCCTTAAACTCTAAGTCTGCAAATTTAATTATTTTTGGGTATTTAGAATGCATAACAAGGGGTGAGAAGCTATATCTGAGTTTACCTGTTGTTGTCAAGTCGTTTGCAGGAGCTGGAATTTGGAGACAAGCCTCTTATATGATGCATTTTTCCTTATTTTCCTGTTTTTTGAGTGAGCAGCTTGCTGAATGAGAAACTATCTGAGTGAGCTGCTAATCTTTCTTGTTGTTTCTTCCCATTGTAGATGCTGAGTGGGGTTGCTCCAGATGCCATGGGTGGCACTATTATCTTTGTGGGGTCTGCTTGTGGGTTGAAAACCTTGTGGGAACCCACAAACTTACCTTGGCGCCTCAACCAAGGGAACAAAAATCCATGGGTGAAAACCTCTCTGAGGTTCCTAAGGAAAGTTTGTGGGTTTCCCCATCCTTTGGCACTGGTCACACCTGCTAGTGTATCTTCGGGAATCTTGGTGAAGGGTAGGCCAATAGTATCCTGCCTGCATAACTTTGTAAGCAGTTCTCTTTGCAACAAAGTGGCCTCCACATAGGTTGTCGTGACATGCAGAGAGAATATAAAAAACTTATTCCTCCCTCACACATCTCCTTAGGATTTGATCCGGGCCTAGATTGAAAAGGTTTCCCCTAATCCATGTGAAAGGGGCACTTTTTTAGATGATTTTGCTCCTCTCCCTTAATGAAAGATTAGGAGGGAGTCTCCCAGTAACCAAGTAGTTGGCTGTATTAGCGAACTATGGTGACAGTGCTGATATAACAAAGAGATGCTCATCTAGCAGCTGGTCATCCACCATTCCTTCTTCACCTGCAAGGAGAGCTAACCTGGACAAAAAATCTACAATAACATTCTTCTTTCCATGTTTATCAACAATAGTCAAATCAAATTGCTGCAAAAGTAACAACCATCTAATTATCCTAGCATTAACATTCGGTTTGTTCATTAAATACTTCATCGCTACATGGCCAGTGTGAACAAAGGTATGATATCCCATTGCATAATGAATGGATTTGTTCAAGGCATGGACAATGGCTAACATATCCTTCTCAGTAACAGTATAATTCAACTCGGCCTTGGACAAGTTCTTGCTGGTGAAATAAATGGCATAAGGGATTTTGTCCTCTAATTGTCCTAATGTTGCCCCTACATCTTTGTCAGATGCATCAGTGTGGATGTGCAAAGGCAAAGTCCAATTTGGGCCTTGGAGGATGGAGGCAGTAGTCAAATTTCTCTTAATGAGCTCGAAAGCCTCTTGGCAAGGACCAGACCAAATAAACTCAGAATCCTTGGCCAATAACCCAAATAATGGCAAAGCCATCTTGCTGAAATCTTTTGTGAATCTTCTATAATAACCAGCTAAGCCTAAGAAACTCCTGACATATTTATGCTTTTGAGGAGCAGGTACCCTTTTGATGATAGTGATTTTGTTCGGGTTATCCTATATTCCTACTTGGGATATGGAGTGTCCTAATACAACCCCTGATTTCTTCAGGAATTCACACTTTTCTGGGCTCAAGGAGAGATGCATCTCAATGCACCTTCTTAGTACTTTACCCAAATTGGAGAGAGCTTCCTGGAAGTCATCCCCATATGGTGTGAAATCATCCATGTAGATTTTGACAGAGTCGTGGATTAACTCAGAAAAGATGCTTAAGACAACGCTTTGGAAGGTAGCTAGGGCATTGCACAACCCAAAGGGTAGGAATCTATAAGAAAAGGTACCCCAAGGGCAAGTGAAAGTAGTCTTATCCTGGTCTTCAGGGCTAATTTGAATCTGATTGTACCCACTAAACCCATCTAAGAAGGAAAAGAACTGTTTCCCTGCAAGACCATCCAGGACTTGGTCTATAAAGGGAAAAGGGAAATGGTCTTTCTTGGTGACTTTGTTAAGTTCTCGATAGTCAACCAAAATTCTCCACTTCCCATTCTTCTTTGGGACTAGGATGAGAGGGGATACCCACTCACTGCCGGATATAGGATATATGAACCCTGCATCCAACAGTTTCTGCAGCTCTTCTTTGACTATGTCCTTCAAAGCCGAGTTCATCCTTCTTTGGGGTTGTCTCACAGGCTTGCATCCTTCTCTGATGTAAATGTGATGTCTGCATACTGAAGGATGCACCCCTTTCATGTCCTTGTAATCCCAAGAAAATGCTTTAAGATTTTATTTCAAAAGATGCCGTAGCTACTTCTCTTCTTCATTCGAGAGGTTTGGGTTAATTTTCAGAGATTTGGATGGGCCAAACTCAATAGCTTTAGTGGTTTCAGAGGTTGACTCAACTTAGTGCACTTCCATCAAAGGTTGGCTTTCAGACTCTTTGACTAAGGTTTCGAGAGGAATGTTAGTGGAGGACTGGTTTTGAATGGCATGGTCGATGAGTTCATCTTCATCAAGCTTCCCCCCTCTAAGAATAACATCTACGGTACACATAGGGGCAGTGCTATATAAATCATCTTCTTCGTCCTCCAACCATATAGGGAGATAATGATTGATGGAAGGCTAGGTTGTAGGATATAACACTAGCTGCTTATAAAAAGGCCCATTTTTTATAGTCATGTTTCTGGCCCAACAACTAGTATAAGCATCTACAGTGGCTAACCAAGGTCTCCCTAAGATGAGGGGATAACCATTAAACTTATTTTTGGGTTGCAAGACCAGGAAATCTGTAGGATACTCCCAAGAGTCAATGGTAACCATAACATCCTCAATAATTCCTTCCGGAATTACTGTGGACCGATCTGCAAGTTGCAAAACTGTTGTGGTTTTCCTCAAAGTCCCTTGGAGATTAAGTTTCAATGCAGTTTCCTTGGTCATGATATTGATGGTAGCCCCTCGATCAATCAGAGTGTTGGGGACTATGACACCATCTATAAGCACATCAACAACTAGACTACCAGGGTCCAAGTACTTTGGAAATATCATCTTCCCCGACATCAGGTCAGACAGTTGTCCTACCACATTGATGGTGGGGGTATCTCTCTTCCTTCTCCCAGGTTTCTTGAAGCATTTTTCTTTGATGAGCCTATTGTAGATAGGGAAATCCTTGATGGCCTGGAGAAGTGGTATCTTTACAAACAAATTTTCCAATTCTCCCAGGAGTTCAGTCTCCTCTAGGGTGTGCCAACTAGAGTGGATCAAACGCTCAGGAAAAGGAGGTTGTTGGATCTGAGTGTTACCTTCTTCTTTTTCCTCCTCAACCTCTACAGGTGGAGATGGAGGATGGTTGTCTAGGAGTACTCTTCCCAACCTGAGATTAACCTCCTGTATCCCCACAACATAAGCTGGATGGGATGTTTCTCCACTGGGAGCCTATTGTGTATGTCTGTTGTTAGGGTTCGGATTGGGTTGTGCAAGCATAGGTAGCCTAGGTGGAGCAACATGAGTAAGCTAAGGTTGAAGTTGGGGTGGGGGCATTTGAGCAGGTGGTTGATTTTGGGATGGATTGTTCCACTGAGGTTGTTGTGGAACATACTACTGAAATGGTTGGTTTAATGGCTGAGGATGATATGAAGGGCTGTAAGGCCAAGTAGGAGGTGTAGACCAGGATGGAGGAGTGGGGATGTACCAATATTGCATGGGTGCGCTCTGATTGTTGTGATAGTAAGAGTAAGGTGCACCTTGCATACCTTGCTCATATGACCGAGGGCCTTGAGGCCTTCTCTGGTTGATGAAACAAAGTTGCTCTGGCATTGCTTCCCCACCTTGATATGCAACTATAAGTCCAGGTAAGGAGGGACACTTTTCTTTGGCATGATTCTCCTCATAGACTAAGAAAACCTCTATGACATTCAGTGGACATTCATTTCTTGGGTGCTTCCTAGTACATCTAGGAAAAAATATGGTCAGGGCTCTCTCTGATTCCTCTTGCTTCCTTTTGACCTGCATTGTGTCCATTTGCAAAGAAAAGGTGTGCAACATGTCACTCTTGAAGTCCTCTAACATGTTTCCAATATCATTTTTTATGAAGGTAGAAGAGGAAGGGGTATTGGATGTACTTTGGCTAGCTTTGCCCTTCTTCCTAAATGCCATAGAATGGTTCCTGAAGATAGTTTTGATTGTTTCATAGGTTTGTTGGTAGTTATCTCCTCCTGATAGCATATTCAAGGTTTTTATCGTCTCTTCATTGATCCCTCGAAGAAGTACAAGTTTAAGTGATGCAGGATCAAAAGTATAATTGGCTCTCTTATAGTTTAATTGAAACCTCTCTTCATAGTCCTTTAGGGATTCATCACATCCTAGAGTCATCCTAAATATTTCATCCTTAGTTTCCTTGGACCTACAGTAGTCTCTGTATTTGTTGTTGAAGGTTTCTTCCATCTATGCCCAGGTAGTGATGCTAGCCCTAGGGATACCCATGAACCAGCGCAGGGTTACATCCTTAAGGGTGGATGGGAATAGCTTCAACTTATGATCATCAAAGGTGTAGTAATAAGTCCTACAAACAACAACAAATTCAATCATAAATGTGTTAGGGTCCTCAGAGGTAAGTCCATGAAAGTGTGGAAGAGTTGAGGGGATAATGTTTTTCATCTTAATTTCCCCATATGCCTCTCTTATGGGAAAGGCTCTCTAGATCCCAACCATGGTTAAGATAGGCGAAGCAAGTTCCCCAGTTGAAACAAGGTCTTCTTCTTCTTCCCCAATAAGATCCTGAAAATATTCAAAAGGCTCTCCTATAAGGGGAATCAGTCTCACTGCCACTGAAGAAGAGTGAAGGGTGGCTAGGAGGTGATATGGGGGTTTTAGGTGAGATTTGTCTTTAAGTATTCCTACTCCTATGAGGCATGAAAACTGTATATTTTTGTATTTTTTTAATATTTCTAAAATAACATGAAAAGAGAGGAAAGCATAAGAGAATGCTTAAACAAAATCAAAGCATCTAGTAGACACCTCTTTGACAACGGCACCAAAAAGTGGTGAGCCTTGGTATTGCACCAAGAGTGCTACAACTCCCAAGGGCTGCCCTAATTTACTTTATCAACCCGGGGTTTGTACAAACTTGGAGGTGACAATGCTATATACACAATAGATGCATTATGTTCATGTCAGCCTTTTCCGCTTTACGAAAGGGTGCTATTTCTTAAACTATGATAAAAACTGAAAACTAAATTGCTGGAAGGAAATGACAGAAAGGAAAATAACTTAATTTGCAGAAAGGAAATGATGGAAATGAAACTAATTTAATGTGCAGAAAGGAAATGACAGAAAGAAACTAAATTAAATTTTTGAAAGGAAATGACGAAAATGAAACTAATTTAATGTGCAGAAAGGAAATGACAGAAATAAACTAAATTAAATTGTTGAAAGGAAACTAGTTTAAACCACACTAAACTTGGCCAACCGGCTAAACACACCCTACTTATCTTATGCTCTATCTACCAGGCTTCTATCCATGCAGCTAATCTATCTAGGACTTAATTCTAATTGAAAAAGTGTTGATTTGCAGTTTGGAGAAGAAAGGGGTAAAGGTGCTAATGGAGGGATAAACACATGAAACCATGCTTAGAAGTGAAAAGAGTGGATTTAAACCTTATTAAATATTTATTGTGGCGTAAAAAGGCTTTGGAGTGGAATGATTTAAAAAGTGCAATGGTGGAGTTGTAATGGAGGGTGCTCGCAATCGACGTTTGGAGCAGTAAAGGTTAACCAGAACAAAATAAGAAGTGTGATTTGCGATGTGCGATACGACAGATGATGTGGCAGTGGGACTAGTGGTGGAGTACGGGGTGATATTGCAATCGGCAGACAAGAGCAGTAAGTGTTAAAGGAACAAAATAAAAAGTGCGATTTGCGAAGTGCGATGGGATAAACTGCGAAGTGCGAAATGCAACGGGATAAAAACTGTGAAGTGTGAAATGTGATATCACAATATTGCAAAGTTGGAGGGATATTGGAAGTGTTGTTTAGGAAAAATTTTCAAAGTGTGAAGTGCGAGGGGTGACGTGGTGGTGGGACCAGTGGTGGAGTGCGATGACAGTATCTCAATCGGTGAAAAGGAGCGGTAAGTCTTAAAGAAAAAGGAAAACGATGTGAAGTGTGATGCGGAAGAGTTATCGCAATTGGAAAAAAGGAGCCGTAAGTCTTAAAGAAAAAAGGAAAACAATGCGAAGTGCGATGCGGCAGAGTTATCGCAATCGACAAAAAGGAGCATTAGGTCTTAAAGAAAAAGGGAAAACGATACGAAGTGCGATGTGCAATGCGGCGGAGTTATTGCAATCGGTGAAAAGGAGCAGTAAGTCTTACAGAAAAAAGGAAAATGATGCGAAGTGCGATGCGGTGGAGTTATCGCAATCGGCGAAAAAGGAGCGGTAAGTCTTAAATAAAAAAGGAAATGATGCAAAGTGCGATGTGTGATGCGACAGAGTTATCACAATCGGTGAAAAGGAGTGGTAAGTATTAAAGAAAACAGATAGAAACTGCGATTTGTGATTTCGAAACATTGCAAGGTTGGCGGAGAAGTGATAGTGTAGTTGTTAGTCCCCTAAATTGCATTCTTTTTTACCATTCTCCCCTTCCCAAATCGTTATCATTTATCCTGTTTTACCTATCTTATGCGCCCTCATCCTGCACTAGTGCGAGAACGTTGACACATTTTGCATAAACTTCATATTTTACATTTTTTAACTCATCTTAGCATTTATTAACTACCTATTACGTGATTTCTTACTTAGAATTACTTTCATAACTTATTATTACCTCCTATGCTATTTAATAGATGATCACTTATCTTGATCGCTAATTTTTAGTGCAGAATAGATCTCGCACCAGCACTAGCGCCGTGAATCTTGGCAACGAATCTGGATCACTTGGGTTGCCGCCTATTTTGTATACGATTAATGAGGATACATCTGAAGGCAGCTGAGCCCCAGCTATGACAGCAGATAAATCGAGAGTAGCTGAGATCGGAATTAAGAGAGACGAACAACTGGAGATAGCCACAACCTATTTTGTTAAAAGCGATTTAATTTTGAAGGCCGAAAACTTATTCTGCTTATGTAATTTGTTATAAGGATTTCTGTAATTGGCTATGTAATGGTAAACGATCCTTTTGGCCTGCAGCCAAAAGGATCTATATAAGCAGAAATGTAAATAGGACAAATAGTTCAATGTTTTGAAGAATCGAATAGATCAGAGAATAGAACTAGGAGGCAGTAACAAGTCTGTCTTGTGTTATCACCCAAATCTGGGCTGGATATGTAATCGCACATGTAATTGCTTTAAGGATCTAATAATAAGAGCTCCACCTCATGGTTTGTACATTTTATCATTTGGCTTAAATAGTTGATGAGTTAATTCTGAGTAACGTTTTCGTTTGAAAGGGAAACACGTTGGTTGGCTAAGGGCCCAACCAATCCAGCACATTCTCCCTCCTTGTTGTTCTTGTAATTTATGTTTTAAATAGTTAAGTGTGATTTAATTTGCAGTATTTGAATTTATGTTTGAGTGGAAGCAGATCTGTTGCGTGAAGTAGTTAAGTTACTTTTTGTACGATTGATTTCTTTCCCTTGCCTGGTTCAAGCAGGAGGAGTTACCTGCCCCAGTGCATGTTGGTGTGCTATTCATTTTTTGCACGATTTGGTTTATTTCCTCTGCCTAGTCCGTTCCTGCACTAGTGCACGTTGGTGTGCTATTCATTTTCTGCACGATTTGGATTATTTCCTCTACCTGGTTCGTTCCTGCACCAGTGCACGTTGGTGTGCTATTCATTTTCTGCATGATTTGGTTTATTTCCTTTGCCTGGTACGTTCCTGCACCAGTGCATTGGTGTGCTATTCATATTTTGCACGATTTGGTTTATTTCCTCTGCCTGGTTCGTTCCTGCACCAGTGCACGTTGGTGTGCTATTTATTTTCTGCACATTGGTTTGGTTTCTCCCTGGTGCAAGCAGGAGAACTGTTCTCGCACCAGCGGTAGATAATATGATGCTGCAAGCCTTTATAGCTTACTTCTAACAACTTTCTTGCTTTAAGTCATATCTTTAAAAAAAAAAAAAAAAAAAAAAAAAAAAAATTAAATTTAAAAAAAAAATATATATTATTGTTTTCTCGTATTCTACAGATATTCATCTTTACTGATATATGATTTGGTTTTATCACACTGCAGTAATGAATCATTGATTTCAAGGATCAAAATTTAAAGTGCAAGAAGCTCGGATCGAGTACAAGAACCAGTTTCTTGGTATTGGATCTGAGTGTTGCGGACTTGAGAAAGTTCAAAGCCCTTGCACGAAGAAAATATTTTTTTTAGTAAAGACATTACTTTACACTTTCTGCATAAATCGTTGTTCCTACACTAGTGCAAGATCGATTTTCGCAAGAAGGATATCTTTACATATGCAGGATTGAAGGGGCCCATTCGTTGAAAACTGCTAAGGTGTCTTTGTTGAAGGAAACACATTCTCAGTAGCTAATCAATATTTAGCTAGAGTGATTGCTCCTCTTTATTTTTGAATCTCTTTTGCAAGTACATTTCTTCTTGTTCTAGCCTCAGATTGTTTTGATGGTTTGAGTTTCCTCTTTCTTCTCTAAAGTTTGATTCTGCAATTCTTCTTTTCAAAAGTAGGAGTTGATATTGGAAATATTCATACCATCTCTAGCATTGCCTGTGCTTCATCTCTAAGTTTACGAATCCCCTGGGTTGACAATTAAGTGTTGAGGATTTTTACTTAAGTGTAATTCCTGCACCCAACAGCAGTCAGGAGAAAGGTGCAAAGTGCAGAATACGATAGCAGGAATTTCGAGGAGGAAAGGTGGAGTGTGATAGCAATAGTTTTCAAGTGTTTTACGTTAAAAAGGGTAGGGAAACCATAAATAATAAGAACAAAGGAATAAGGCGGGCTGGATATTTTAAGTGTTTTGAGGGATAAAAGGTGGGTGCAGCAATTTAGAATAAGCGGAAAAGAAGAGGGAATAAAAGGCGTGACAACAATGCTCAAATTGTGGAGACAGAGATGGAGAATGAAGCGGGGAGGCACCATGGAGCTGCTCTGGGGTTTTAGCAATAATTCCTGTGATCAACCTACTAACTTATGTACAACGAAACAGACAAATGTATAAAAATATAGTGTAGAGGAAGACTGGAAAATGGTAATGCAACTCTACTTTTAATCTCGAGAACAATGAATAGAAATCAATTTTTGGGTCTGTGGGAAGGTTCGCCTTCCTCGAGCTCTATTGACAGAGATTAGAAGGGGGTCGTGATCCACAACTTTGTGGTTTTTCTCCTCTATTCTAATACTTGCAAGAAAATGAAACCTACAACAATACACTGAAAGCAAAACTAAACAACAACTCGAAACATAAACGAAATTATCAGAAGTGGAACTAATGGAATGACAGAAAGCAGAGAACAAATACAACAGAGAGGCTGAGGCACATGGATTCGGCCCTAACCCACGAGCCTAACTCTCTGAAACTTAAATCATTAAAATGAAATTAGTCTGCACATTTCATAAAATAATAGCCTTGTACATTTCTGAAAGTTTGATCACTAAGTAAAAGAATAAAAAACTCAATAACTTGCAACAAGTTTCGACCCTTCCTAGCTCTAGCTTTGCTTTATTTATTCTACGGGGTAGCTACCAACAACTCCTTGGAAAATAGTGATTGAGTCCTCTTGACTCCAAGTAAACAAAGATTGAATGCACTCTTATTTGACTTGCTTGGCTGCCTCTGGAATTCGAATTGCTGGAGAGAATCCTTGGGGATCCTTTGGCTGCCTTTAAGGGTTAAGGAGGGTGGACAATCCTCCTATAATTTAAATTTTTTGTCTCCTCTAAGTATTTATGATAAAATCCTTATAAAAATGCTAATAATTCATGATTTTTTGCACTCAACCTCATATTAGGCACTCAGAGTATGTTAGCCTTAATCACCACCTATACTAGCATCATAAAACCAAATAATAATAAAAATGCAAGAAAAAGATATCTAAGAAGGCAAAAAGGTGACCATTAACCCTCCAAATATGTCTAATGATGGAGCTCATCAGAGACATCAACGTTGTGGCACCGCAAGAGGATCCACCACCACCAGGAGGTGGAAATGGGGCATTTGCTCCAATTGGAGGGGCCCTTGCATCTTTGCGGGGAGTACCCAAGTATTTGACCTTGAGAATCCGAGGCACATTTCAGGGGCAACGAGTGTCATTCTTGATAGACAGTGGGGCTACCCACAATTTTATTGATGCTCATCTAGAGCACAAGAGAACTATACCCACATATGATTTTGAAGGATTCTCAATTTTGTTTCTAGGAGCCAAAACCATGCAATGTGTGAAGTATGTTCCAGCATTGTTTGTAACCTTGGGGACATACACTTTGACTAATCACTTATTTTTGGTCGATATTCCTGACACCAATGTGATATTGGGTGTGCATTGGTTGATTACACTAGGGAATATCACCACAGATTGGGAGACCTTGCAGATGGAATGGACAGACAAGAAGAGCGGTAAGCATCAAATGATCAGGGGTATGCACACCTATCCAATTCATGAAGTCTCCGCACATAAGATAGAGATTGATTTGCACAGGGGAGGTAAGGAAAAATATGTCTACTCAGATATGCAATCTACTTTAGACCATGATTTTGCAGTGTTTGGAGGCATTCCACCAGGAAGGCCCCCAGACCAAAATTTGGATAAATAGTTCTCATAACTAGTGACACCATTCACGGATCTGGCTAAGAGGGAAGCCTTTGATGGGACAAACATTGTGTAGAGGGCCTTTGATTGGCTCAAGGAGGAGATGACTATTTATCCGGTATTGGTATTAACAAATCTCACCAAGCCTTTTGCGTTGAAAGGTGATGCTTCAAGGGTAGATGATGGCACAATTTTGGTGCAAAGAGGCTACTCCATAGCCTTTGAGAATCAAGAGATACTTCCACATATGAGAAGGGATTGTTGGAAATCATGCATGCACTGGACAAACTCAGGCAATATTGGATGGGCAACAACTTCCAAGTAAATATCGACCATCATAATATTCAATCTTTTCTTGAGCAAAAGCAACTGCGAGAGAGGCAACAAAAATGGGTTAGTAGAATTCCAGCATATGACCATGACATTGAACATATCAAAGAGAGAAGCAATGAGGTAACAGATGCCTTATCACAGAGACCATCATCACTATCATTAATGAGTGTGGATTCAGATTGGGAGTCCTAGCTGTTTATGGAGTACTCCGAAAGCCACTGCACATGTGAGGTACTTGATGGGAAGGTGACTGATGGGAGATATAGAGTAATGGATGGGGTCATTTACTACCAGGATCATATCTTCTTGACTAGAGATTCTAAGCTCAAGGAGAAACTTCTGCATGCAACACATGATTCACCCCTCTCCGACCACCAAGGTTTCATTAAGGCATATTGGGCCATTAGGGAGAGATTCTCATGGGAGGGTCTCAAGCAAGATGTGCTCCAACATATCAGGAGGTGTGTAGTTTGCCAGAAGAATGAAGAAGAAAACAAGCATCCTGCAAGGTTGTGACAGTCACTTCCTTTTCTGAGAGGTAGATGGGAGAGCCCTTCTATGGACTTCATCACCATTTTTCCAACAATACATGGTAAGGATTATGTCTTTATGCCCATTAGTCAACTAACAAAGTGTTTACATTTATTTGCCATCTATTCTCAATGCATTGTTCCACAAGGGGCTACTCCTCTCCTCGGACTTCATGGTTTTCCGAAAAACCATAGTCAATGATGGAGATAGCCATTTCCTGGATGGCTCGGGGCAGGATTTTTTCCAATTGGGGGGTACCAAGTTGAGACAGAGTATCAGTTATTACCCCCAGACGCGCAGGCAGAAAGAGGTAGCAAAAAATTGGCTATGAAGTTATTTGCACAACTATATTCTGGGGTAGCAAAGGGCATGGCCGCACTGGTCCCATTTGGAGGGATATTGTTACCATCCGATACTTCATATGGCAATCAATATGTCTCTATTTCTAGTTCCATATGGTGATGATGCTCTCTAGATTGTTGATAGAATGGTTGGAGAAAGCAATGCTCATAAAGTCCTAGATTGGATCCAAGGGAGTCAATATATATTTTGGTCTCTTAAGGACAACATTACTACATCCCAAGATCAACAGAAGTTATATACAGATCATGGGTGGGTAGAGGGAAATTTTGAGGAGGATAGTTTGGTCTCTCTCCATCTTCAGCCATGCAAACAATCTACATTAAAGGAGAAGAAAGCTGAGAAGCTTTTCTATGGGCCATTCAGGGTGATCCATCTTGCTGGGGGAGTAACATATGGGTTGGAGTTCCCCATTGGAAGGAATGCCCCCAACATTTTTCATGTCTCATGCCACAAAAGTGCCATTTGACAACATGTAGTTACCACCACGGATCTCCCACCTATTTATGATGTAAGCCCTTTGGTTTTGTCACCAAAGACTATGTTATACACTTGGAAGGGGCAGCTAAGGAATAGGTTGATTGGAGGATATCTGTTTCAGTGGAGGAATCTATTGGATGAGGATGATACATGGGGAGGAGAGAATATTTTGCAACATCCATCTGTGTAGTTGCTTGAGGACAAGCAACATTTGCGAGGGGAAGACTGTAATATTCCTAATTAGCTTTTAGCTAGTTAGAATATTAAATTTTGATTTTGTCAATAAGATAGGTGAATAAGAGGGTAGAGGGACCCATAAATCTATTTAGTATGAATAAAACCACTTCTAGTGTGGAAGTAGATCAGTGTATGTAGTCGAATAAAGCACTCCTTGGTGTGAATGGGGCCAATGCATGTGGATGGGGTCAAGATTGATCAAATCAACAACGCAGTCATGGAGGTAGTGGAGAGTTATTGGAGGATATCGCAGTCATAATGAGAGGGAGTCTCCATGGGAGTAGCATCTTTAATGAGTGGGACCAATGGGAAGGAGGCTCTCAAAGCATATAAGGAATGGGATAACAACTATAGAGGGAATTCTGATTATTGTATATTTATGGTATTTTATGACTTTTTACATGCTTCAGCTGTTTAGCAGAGTCTGTTGTGCTGTTTAGCACAAGGGTGTTTCTGAGCATAAATCCAACCCTCACCCTTAGGGGAGTTCGAGTGCCCACTCAGGATAAGTTCCTTTGAGCTTCATTACATCATCCAGCAACAAGCCAGTCTTCAGCCACCTTCAGTAGCGCAGTCTCCTTTAGGAATTATGCAATTCAGGAGGGCAGTTGCAGTGGAGGGTTGAGAACCCTAGTTCTTCAGCTTGTTTTCTAGTGAGGGGAGCAACCCTTCATCCGAAAAGTCAGTGGGGAGGAGTATCAACTATTTTCTCATCATATCAACCCTCCTAGAAGTTACTCAATTGCAGAGCGTAATTCGACCCTAGGGCTGCATTTTTCATCTCGAGTATTTCAAGAAACCCTTTCTGGGTTGTCTTGGAATTGTGCTAGAGAGCATAGATCTATTATCCTGACATTTTATGAGAACTATATCAGCAGATCCATGTATTCTTGATTTCCAGCTATAGTTATTCTCAATAATACTACGCAGTCATAGCCTTCCGGCATTTTTTGTAGCAGCAGTGTTTCATGTCTTGGTGTATTGGGTCATTTCATGCTTGTTTTGCCTAGCTTGAGTGTCTTTTTCCTCAAGATCTTGTACTCATTTATGCTATTATATAAAATAAAATGGATCAATGATCTGCTCAGTTTAATGTGTTGATATTTACTGCAATTTCCAGTTTTATGTTCAATATTCCTGTTTTTCCTATTTTGGAATATTACAAGTAAGCCAAAAGGCATGACCAAAAATTCATAATGACCCTCGTGAGTTCTAAATGTTGTTTTCATAATGTTTTCAGTCTTCATTCTAATTTGATGATATCCAAAACGAAGATCCAGCTCGATGAAGTAAATTTCTCCATGTAATTCATCCAATAATTCATCAATGATGGGGATGGGGAATTTATCTTTAATAGTGATCTTGTTGAGCTCCCTATAATCCGGACACATATGCCATGATACATCCTTCTTGTGCACCAATACTATTGGAGCAGAGAAAGAACTTTGACTAGGTTGAATTATACCAGCCTCTAGAATTTCAACAACCATACATTCAATCTCATTCTGTTGGGCATAAGGATATCTGTAAGGCTTGATGTTTGGAGGAACAATTACTGCAATCAAATGAATAGCATGATCATGATCATGAATAGGTGGGAGCCCTTTGGGAGTTTCAAACACCTTGGAATGACTATCCAAGTCATTTTGGATATTTGGAGAAATATATTATTTTGATGTTTGAACCTCTATAGATCATAATTGTGCAATTACGCCTCATTGTTATTTCTTCAAAAGCTTTTTCATGTCATTAGAGCTGATTATCTTTCCCGAATTCCTTGCGATGCCCCATAATTCAATCTCCTTTACTTCCAATTTTTTTTTCAATAAAAGTTCTTGAAAATTAAAAGTTATCATCCCCAAAGATTGTAACCAATGGACTCCTAGTACAACATCAACACCACCAATTGGAATGGAGAGAATTGGAATATTCAATACACATTCCCCCATGGTTAGCTTGACATTATGGCACTTTCTAGAGAAATTTATAGTTCCCCCATTTTCAACCATCACTTGACACTCTGGTGCTGGGTATAGGAAGAAATTCAATTCCTTAGCGACCTTAAATGAATAAAATTATGGGTACTACCTGAATCAATCACCACTATTAAATTTTTCTTCTTGATATGTCCTTCTATCTTGACAGTTTGAGGAGTGGTAATTCCTGCCAATGCATTAAAAGATATGGTCAGATTCATTTTTCTTTCTCCAGGGTTGGTTCTTGGTGTATATCCTCTTCTTTTGAAGTTTCTTGTTCATTTTCTTCATCCTCTTCACAATCTATGTAAAATATTTTTTTCTCAGCACACTTATGACCTTTGTTGTATTTTCTATCACAACTGTAGCAAAGCCCTTTTTCTCCTTTTTCTTACAACTGTTGTGGTGTGAACCTTGTAGGTTGTAGAAGTCTAGGAGTATGAACATTTCCATCTTTATAGTTGTGAGTGGTAGGCTTCCTTGTCGCCATAATTTTGCTTTCAATATTTTCTCGCCAACCTGAATGTCTTCTCCAATGAATCACGTTCCCAAAGGCGAACCTTGTGTTGGATGTTATCATTTAAATTACCTATGAAGATATCAATCTTGTGTTCCTCTGGAATATCAGTGACCCTAATATTCAATTTTTGGAAGTCCCCAATGTGCTTCACAATTGAACCCTTTTGTTTGAGATTTATCAATTGGCTAAAGAAGGTGTTGCTCTTTGTATCCTCATAATGTCCTATCATTTCCTTCGTAAAAATTGACCAAGTGACAATTATTTTAGGAGAGAAAATCCATCAATACCATACAAATGTATTTTGTTCTAAATATAAAGTTGCAATGGGTACCTTTTGTGTTTGCATATTATGGAGATTAAAATATTGCTCCATCTGTAGTATCCATGTTACCAGATCCTTGCCATCAAACTTCCTCATATCGATGAATATGGTGGGTCTTAAATCCAACATTAGAGTCTATGAAATCGTGATTAACATTTCTTTTATTCTCATCATGAGTTTCATCTACTACCGTTTCGCCATTAGGAATCATTTCTTGTAGCAGCTTTGTCAAACCTTCCTTCAAACTTTCCATGTCTACTTTTAGACCATTCTTCGTGTCTTCCATGTTGCCTTTCATATTTGTCTACTATACCATCGATCTTAGCTTCCACACCATTCTTCATACCATCCATATTATATTCCACACCTTTCTTCAATCCATCCATTTCTTTCTTCAAACCATCCATCTTATCTTCCATTTCATCTTTTGTTACTCTTTGCGAGACTGAAATTTGTTGCACTTGGTCTCATAATTTTGATATATCATGTTGCACTTCTTCCTCTTCATGAGTTATAGTAGAGCTTTCTGAGGGCTTAATGGGTGTGGATTTGTTTTTGGGTGGCATTTTAGTACCCAATATTAATATCTATGCTTCAATATTCCCTTGGAATCACTTGAAACTGATTTTTCAAACAAGTCTTATGCAATTTAAAAAAAATGACACACACCTTTTTCTTGCTTTTGAGGAGCTCGATATTGAAACTGACGTATCTTTGTAATTTCGGATCCTCGAGATTTGATCTTTGGTCCTCTAACAGCCCTCTGAGTCTTATTTCCAATGCCATAAGTCATACCTAATTTGGATTTTTCAAGATAAATTTATGCCCAATCTCCCACAATGACCTAATTATGGACTTGTTAAGTAGATAGAATTTGTATGACATGCCACATGTCACTGTTTCGGCCTTTGGCTTTGAAATTGATATACACAAAACAAAATTTCGTGCACTTTTTTCTACTTTTTACAGAATTCAAATCCGATGCTTGAAACAAAAGTTATGACGATTTTCCCTTGGTCACATGTTTGAGATGAAATTTTGGATCCTGCAGAAACCCTAACTTCCACATATCATATCTCCAAAAATACAGCGAAACAAGCTCTAAATTTTTTACACAAAGTTCATCGAGATTTGGGCTCCACATGGTAAAAATTTTAGCTTCTGAATCCTTGTATAAAAAATGTTATAGCGAAAATACTAAGATGATTTTGTTTGAAGAAGCGAAACCCTAGAATCCCAAGCTATGATACCAAATATTATGAAACCAACCCACAAAATAGAAGGAAAGAAATATCAACAACTTATAAATAAACCTCTTTGAGGAGGAAACCTCCTTTACATTACATAAATGAACAATTCTTGGATTGTACAAATGACAAAAACTCCTTTCTATATATGGGGTCCAAGGGGTCACAATATAATCCTGGCCGACAAAACAATAACAATGTAAGGTCACAACAATAACAGTAGTGGGTTTTTATGGGGCATAATAATAATAATGTGGCGACTACATGGAAACAACAATAACAATAAGGGGATACACTAGTATTATAGGGACCTAGTAGTATTTAAACATGTTAGTAATAAATGCATAAGTAAAGGTGGATTTGGTGCATGTTAAAGTATGGAGTAATTGATCGTATATTTGCAGACTAGAAATGCCATCTGGCAAGACATGTCAACCTTAATTGAAAGTGTCGTGCATAGAGATCTTATGGTTTGGAGAATGTGTGTGATGGGATCGGTGGAGATAGGGAATGAATGGAAAAGAGACACCAATGTATAAAGTGCACGTGCATGATCTGAAGTAGAGATGGTGCGAATGGAGCTAGATTTATTTCCAATGCATTGATATTCTAAGATTTGAATGACAATTGCATGCAGAAATGATATGGACGGATATGGAGCATTAAGGAATTGAGTTTTTATTTTATACATGCAAGTGTTTGATATTTGAGGAAGGAGGATTCAAGTTTTGTTTGGTGCAAAATGCACTCTAAGTGTGTATGAAGGTGTGTGTAGATCTGGAGCAGAGGCTATGACAGAGTACGGACAAGTGCAATGTTGAGATAGTGTGCATTGTGTATTTTCTCAATAATATATGCCAATGTTAGACATTGTGTGCAAAATTTAGACCAGAGAGTGTTTTAGTATGGTTAAGGTGCCTAATTTCCTTGTGTGCAAGGTGTTGATAGAATGCGTACTCTTCACCTATTTGTGTAACATAGTATACCTTGCAAAGAAGTGTATTGCAAAGTGTATCAATCCTAGCATGTGTAAATGCTCCTGAGGCAAGAGTGCATTACAAAAGTAATATTTTAGTGTGAAATCCTTTGTTTCCTGTAGCATTAACGTGTTGATTCAATTTTGTATATGTTGCCACAATGATGACAGAGTGATTGTCATTATATGTTGTTTTGAGTTTGTTAACTATTGGCACTAGTGTCTCGATGTACATGGCTATGTTGTTGATTTTTGATGAATTAGACTTGATCAAAACATGGTGTGATGGATATTAATTGTTAGGGCTTGCACATTGTAGAGAGAAATGAATTCCATATATAACTGAGTTGTCCCTAAGTAGTGAAGCCCTTGAATCTCGTTGAGAAACCAAAGTATTGGTGAAAGTATTGTTGAGATCCTACCAGGGTTTGATATATATGAGCAGAGGTCTCGTATATGCTTTTAAATTAGAGGTTACTTAAGCAAAGTTCTTATAGTAGTGAACTTGAAAAAGCTTTTATGCTTCTAGGGTTTGATATTTTTAGCAGATGTAGAATTGAGTTGTCATGGTTTTCACGTACAAGTTTTTCACATGCTGCTGATGGTATTGAGGACATAACTTAGTGAAGATGTATTGATGAGCAAAAAATGATTGTATAACAATCTAATGTGTAAGGGTTTGTGCGAGATTTTTCTCACATTAGAGTTTGATGAGAGCATATTGTTGTTGTTAAGGTTTTATCTCTTGAATGTATCCTTGAGCGATGTTGATGTACTGAGCAAACTTAATTTAGTTGAGTAGAACTATTAAGAAAAGTGCAACAAGTATGACATAGAATTTATTGCAATTTGTTTTGTATTTAGCATAGGTAGATCCAATCAGGTAGGGTGGTGTAAGGAAAGAGAGTGGAGATCCTTCAAGTTGGACCCTGTGAACACTTCACAACGGCAAGGTGGTGCTAGGGCAAGTTGGCGTGTGCACAAGGCATTGAACCATCCTTCTAGTATGAACAAGTGCTCAAAATTATGCTAAAAAATGAAAGTTGTCGGAATGGGGTGGAACCTGAACGACCACGTAGATCTTGTTGTTATGAATCTAGCGCAACTCGTTTCGTGGAAAAATGACACCTTATGCTCACAAAAACACGTTCTGTCTGTTTTGTCAAACATGCAAATTTTAAAAAATGTGGGACAACCCAGTCAACAGTCCGTACTGCTAACTAGGCATGCCCATGTGGTAGGTTGACTGGTCAAGGGTATATTCTATAGCGAATTAGGTGGTGCCAAGTGGCACGATGTCAGTGGTTGGCTATGGCGTAATTCGATTGGTTATGGCCAACCACAAGTTGCCATGTGGCCTAGCCAGGGGCTGCCACATGGCAGCCCGGGGGCCACCAAAATTTTGGTTGAGGTTCGAGTGGAGCGATTCGGAGTCAAAACCGAGACCTCCCAATACACAATACAGAGCCTTTACTACTACACCACACATTGTTCCTTATTATACAAAGGTCTGAAACTTTATGTTGAAGGGTTCTTGTGGCGAAGTTGGGGGTGGATGGGGCCAACCCCCACGTCATATGTATTGCAATATGACCTACGACCGAGAACCAAGGGCACGGAAGCTAACCTCCACCCCAAACCGCACTGTCACTGCGTCATGAGACCATGCCATCCGAATCACTTGCTTTGACTGGTGAGCCCTGGTATTGCACCAAGAGTGTTGCAACTCCCAGGGGTTTCCCTACTTTACTTTATCAACCCAGGGTTCATACAAACTTGGAGGCGATAGTGATATATACACAACAGATGAATTCTGTTCATGTCATCCTCTTATGCTTTATGAAAGGATGCTATTTCTTAAACTATGATAAAAATTGAAAAGTAAATTGCTAGAAGGAAATGACAGAAAGGGAACTAACATAATTTGCAGGAAAGAAATGACAGAAAGGAAAGCAATCCATGGATTTCTTTCTAATGGAGGGCTTAACACATGAAACATGGCTTAGGAGTGGAAAGCGGGGGTTTAAACTTTATTATAGCGCATAAATGTCTTTGGAGCGAAATAATTTGAAAAGTGCGATGGCGGAGATGCGATGGAGCAAAAGTCGCAAAGTGCGACGGGTTAACAGCTGCGACGAGCAAAATGCGAAATGCGAACATGAAAGAGTTGCGATGTGCGAAATGCACTGAGTGATGTGGCGGTGGGATAGGCGGCATAACACAATTGCAATATCGCAACCAGCTTTTGGAAGTGGTAAGTCTAAAAGAAAAAAAGAGAAATGTGTGAAGTACGATTGCAATGGGTGACATGGCGGTGGGACCGGCATCGGAGTGCGATCGCAATATCGCAATAGGAAAATGGGAGTGGTAAGTGTTAATAGAAGGAACTAAACATTTTGATTTGTGATTTGCAATGTACGGTAGCAGGAAGTTCGAGGAGTAAGGGCAGAAGGCCGAATTCCGAGGGTTTTCAAGTGTTTTGCATTAGAAAGGTAAGGAAACCGTGAATGATAAGTCTTGAAGGGAAGAGGAAAACGGTGCGACATGCAATTGCGATGGGTGACATGGTGGTGGGACCAACGACAGAGCGCGATTGCAATATCGCAATTGGAAAATGGGAGTGGTAAGTGTTAAAAGGAACTGAATGAAAACTGCGATCTGCGATGAGCGAAGTACGGTAGTGGGGGTTTCGAGGAGGAAAGGCGGAGGTCACCTTTGATGGTTTTTCCAACGTTTTTGCGTTAAATGAGTAAGGTGACCGTAACCAATAGAAACAAAGGAATAAGGCGGTTGAAGGGTTTAAGTGCTGTTAGGGAAAAAAAGGCGAGTGCAACAGTTAAAATAAGAGGAAAACAGGAGGGAATGGAGGCGTAAAAGCAAGGTTTAGAGGCGTAACATAGATATGGAAATAGTGAACATAAATCAATGTTTTTGGTCTGTGGGAAGGTTTACCCTCCTTGAGCTCTATCGACAGAGATAAGAAGAGAAGTATAGATCCACAACTTTTAGAGTTTTATCCTCTATTCTACTACTCACAAGCAAATGAAAAACTACAATAGCAAATTGAAAGCAAAGACTAAGCAACAATGAAACTATCAGAAGCAGATCTAACTAAATGGCAGAAGAAAAACTAGCTAAATGGAAGAAAGGAAAAGATAGTAACAACAGAGAAGCTGAGGCACATGGGTTGGGCCCTAACCCACAAGCCCAACTCTCTGGAATTAAATCAGTAAAATGGAGTATGTCTACTCATTGCTTTAAAAATGAGATCTTATTACATCCCGAAGGTCTTAAACAATAAAAGCCTAATAGAATGGAAAATGAATGGCATGTGATGGAAATGAATGGATTGCATCAAATGGACCAGAATGGAATCGAAGAATGGAATGGAAGAATCAACCCTAATTAGCTCTTGATTAGCTTTATTTATCCTCAAGGGAAGCTACCAACAACTCCCTAAAAAATAGGTAATGAGTCCACTTGACTCCAAGTGAAGTATGGCTTGAGTGCACTTGGTCTTGAGTCGCTTGGCTGCCTCTGGAATTCGAATTGTTGGAGGGGATCTCATGAGGGTCTTTTAGCTGCCTTTGAGAGTTAAGGAGGATGGACAACCCCTTGAATCTCTCCAATATTTCTCCTTAATATCTTGATATTTTGCTCATTTATTCTCCACTATTGATCTTCCAGTGGCAGGGAGCAAGTCCTTAAGTCATCTCCTTCTCCAAAACTGCATAACCTGCCAAATATTCTCACAATATTCTACAAAAAATAACCAATATTAGGCACAAATATGCAATTACCTTTAAACCTTCCTAAGAAAATATTGAAGCATAAGAAAACATTATTAAGTGCAGAAGGAGATATTTCATATATATGTGTGTGTGTGTGTGTGTGTGTGTGTGCGCGTGTGCATAAGGAAGGTAAATGGGCTTAAGAAAGGTTAGATGGGCCTTATTTTATGTCTAATTTAGAGGCCCATCACTGACCGCCACTAGATCGCAGAGTTAGCTGCCTGCACAAAACCTTAACTACCCTGCTAAGCCGCCATCGCTAAGGCTCAAACTGCTGACGATTAGTTAACCGCCCGACGGAAATTTTATTAAAAAAAATATAAAACGTGCCATACCAATGTAGTTTGAAATTCAAATTTTAGGCGCCATTGTGCGTTTTAATTGTCTGACAATTTCGCTTGAAATTCCGAGAAATTGTCTCCTAGTTAGCCAAATTAAGGGTGAAATTGTAGGACCGGTCGGAATTTTGGGGAAATTGTGGAGCAATTAGCAAGAAAACTAGGGAGGCTCATATCTTCTCCAATTTTTGACCAATTTTGGATTAAAAAAGAGGCTAGACATGCATTTTTGGGCATTATGGAGCCATTTGAGCATGTTTCAGATCTATTTGAGCATTATAAATGTATGTAATCATACTTTTGAGCATAATTGAAGAGGGCCAAGCCATTGGAAGTTGGACCAACGAGATGTAGCCCAGGAGGGGCGAATTCCTTCATCAAGTGCTGTTGTGTTACTATTTATGGTGATGTTCATGTATGTTATAGGATGTTGTTCAGTGATTTGTTGATGTCAATTTGATCGAGAAATTTACATAAAAACACGTAAAAACTCAATTTTAACTTGCAATTTACCTTAAAATCATCAAGCACTTTGTTTATATTATGAAGAGGAATTTAGCACAACAAAACTAATTTTCCCATTCAGATCAAATTAGTGTCAGAGCACTAGGTTTACCTGTGCAAGGAGATTTAATTGTTTTGCAAGTGTTTAACTGCTTACAAGGTTGAAGCTCAACAGAGGAGAAGGCAAGCTCGTGGGTGCAGGTTCTCAAGTTGGAGCAAGGAGAAGGAGGGCACAATTACCACAATCTCCACCACAAGATTCACCTCCTGTTGTACCTGAGGCTTTAGTAAGCATGTCTCGTGAAGGAGGAAGATTACATGATATAGGATGAGAAGGCTTTTAGGAAGGATTTCTCTGACATGACAAAGATGGTGAAAGTCCTCTATGAAGAGAGGAATAAAAGGTTGTAGGGTGAAAGCTCCAAGCATCCAAGAGAAGAAGGTTCTCCAGGAGGAGAAGGTAATGGAAATAGTGACAAGCCACCATATACTCCACCACCATCATCACCACCATCTTCACCTTCACCTTCATCCTCTTCCACTACTACAACCCTTGCTCATGCTCATCAACATAACGTAAAAGGAATTGGTAAAACACCCCTGTTAAAAATTGATATTAAATTTGAGTTGCCTATGTATAATGGTGAAGTTAATGCAAAGAAGCTTGACAATTGGGTACGTCAGTTGGAGGTCTACTGCAGGATTCAAAACCTTCAAAATGATGATACAAAGATTCAACTAACTTCCTTGAGACTGGAGGGTGCAGCACTAGTATGGTGGGAAGCCAAGACACAAGATGAGATTAAAAAAACATGGTGAGATATCAATCTCTTGGTCTGATTTAATTGCTGCAATTAAAAGAAAATTTTACCCTCTAGCATATATGCAGAAAGAAATCATGAATTGGTAGAACTTTAGACAACTTAAAGGTCAAAATGTGCAAGATTACACCCAAGAATTTAGAAGAAGGTCTCTTACGTTAGGTGTTGATTTGCAATCACAAGACACGTTGCTGAAGTATATAGGGGGTTTACATAGCTACCTAAGGCATACTATCCTTATGTTCAATCCCACTATTCTAGATGAGGCTTGTGTGCAAGCCACTCACCTCGAGGCAAGAGGGAAAAATATTCCAGAAGAGGGTAAAAAGAAGCCATTTAAGGTTGGAGAGAAAGGAAAGGGTTTCAAAGGAAAAGGAAAGAAAAATGCATTTGTTAAAAAGGAAGGAGAGAAAATAACATGCAAACATTGTTCCAAAGAGGTTCATGATGAGGACCATTGTTGGAAGCTTCATCCAGAGACGAGGCCCAAGAAATTAAACAGCAAGGGGAAACAAAAAAAAACTGCAACCACTCAACATGATTTGGGATCCGATTCGGGTGATGAAACTAAAATTATAGCCATGGGTATGAAAGGAAAAGAATCCATTGCTAGCACTAGTTCATCAAAATGTCACACTAGTAGTCCAAATGAATAAACAAGGATTGAATTATTCCATGTGAGGGTTATTGCAAAACATACAAAAATCGACACACTATTTGATAGTGGGTCTCAATCCAACTTGATATCTGAATACTTAGTCAATAAACTTAATCTTGAAACCATTCCACATCCCAAACCATATCCATTGGGTTAGATATGCAAGAACACAAATTTACAGGTTACAAGAAAGTGTATTCTTCGGTTTGAAATCACAACAAACTTCATTGATGAAGTTGAACTAGATGTTGTACCGCTTGATATTTCAAGAATTGTTTTGGGTAGTCCTTACCTCTGTGATAGAAAATCCATATTCTATCGCCATGAAAACAAGTACCACTTGTACAAATATGGTGTGGAGTATATTGTGAGAGCTCGTCGCAAGAAACTAAATCTTTCATTAGTTAATGCAGGACAAATGAAAAGACTAGTGAATTCAAGCAACAATTTTGTGCTTCTTATGATTAAACCAAAGAATGATGTTGATAATGAAGCGTTTAAAGGTTGTGATCCAAAGTTGAAATCTGATTTTATTGAATTGGTTAATCAAAATTATGAGATGTTTCAGGAACCAAAGGGATTACCTCCCAAGAGGGTAATCCAACATGAAATACAGTTGCAGCAAGATTTTCCTCTTCCTAACATTGGCATGTATAGGATGTCGGTGATGGAGAGTGCTAAAATAAAAAATAAAATTCAAGAGTTGTTAGAGAAAGGGATCATCTGACCAATTACTTTGACATGTGGGTTACCTATTGTTTTGGTGCCAAAGAAAGATGGAACTTGGCGCATGTGTGTATAATTTTGTGCATTGAACAAACTTACGATAAAGAACTGTTATCCACTACCTAGAATAGATGATTTGCTTGATCAATTGAAATATGAAAAGTATTTTACTAAGTTGGACTTAAGGAGTGGCTACCATCAAATTATAATTGTTTAAGGTGACATTTGGATGACAACATTTAAGACAAAACAAGGTTTGTTTGAATGCCTAGTTATGACTTTTGGTTTATGTAATGCTCCTGCTACCTTCATGCGTGTGATGAATGATGTGTTGAGGCCATTTCTTGATGAGTTTGTCATAGTATACTTAGAGGATATATTTATTTTCAGTAAATCATGTGATGAACATGTCATTCATGTAAGGAAAATACTTGATGTCTTAAGGAAAAAACAATTGTTTTTGAAGATGTCAAAATGTGAATTTGGTAAAACTTATTTGGTGCACTTGGGGCATATTGCTGGAGGAGGTGAGTTGAAGATAGACCCCTCTAAGGTTGAGGTCACTATGAATTGGCCAATGCCCAAGAAAGTCATAGAGGTAAGAAGCTTTTTGGGAGCATCCCAATATTGGAGGAAGTTTATTGCTAACTTCTCTTCTATCACAACTCCATTGCATGCATTGACTAGTGTGAAAAAGGTCTTATAATGGGGATACAATCAACAAAAAGCATTCGATGATTTTAAATAGAAGATCAGTTCATCCCCAATACTTTCACTACCAGACTTGAGACAACCCTTTGAGATTCAAACTGATGTAAGTGACTATGCCATGGACGTAGTCCTTATGCAACATGGTAAGCCCATTTCATTTCATTCAGAAACTTTCAATGATGCAGTGATTGACTGTCCTACTTATGACAAGGAGCTTTGTGTGTTGGTTCAAAGTGTGAAAAAGTGGAAACGCTACTTGATGGGAAAGGAAACCATCATACACACTGACCACCAACCATTGCAATACTTGCAATCGCAAACTAAGTTGCAGCAATCAAGACACTTTCGATGGATGGGTTTCCTACAACAATTCCACTTGGTAATCAGGTATAAGAAAGGTAAATACAACAAGGTTGTTGATATGCTTTCTAGGCCTATTGTTAGTGCAACTAATTTACTTAAGCATAATTCAATTTTGCATGAAAGTTATGTTGAACAACATGCATTTGATAATGACTTTACGATGTTTATGCAAACTTCAATCAAGGAAACCAAGTATAGGAATTGGATTACCATGTGCATAATAACTCATTGTATCATTTGGGCAAGCTTTGTGTTCCACAGGGGGAGTGAATGTCATGAGCGAAGCACACACTTCTCTTATTGCTAGACATTTCACTACAAGCAAAACAATGTCACATATTCAAAGATATTGCTATTGGCCTCGTTTGCTTGAAAGTGTGTCATGTTTCATTAAAGGTTGTTCATTGTGTGTAGTCAGTAATCCTAGCAATAGGAAGTTAGGATTGTACACACCACTTCCTATACCTTCACGTCCATGGGAGAGTGTTTCTATGGATTTTGTATGAGGTATTCCCTTGTAAAAAAGAGGTAATGACTATTTTTATGTAGTTGTAGATAGGTTCAACAAGATGTGTATATTAATGCCGTGTAAAAATAAAATCACAATTGAAAAAACATCTCAACTATTCTTTCATTGTGTTTGGGCTCATTTTGGGTTTCCCACATCCATTTTTAGTGATCAAGATTCTCAATTTGTTGGGAATTTTTGGTCAAGTTTGTGGGACTTGATGGATACCAAGTTGAAAAAAGAGTACAACCTTTCATCCAAAAGCAGATGGACAAACTGAAGTGGTCAATAGAACAGTCGTACATCTTCTTCGAGGATATTGCAGCAAGCATCCTAAGTTGTGGGATGAACAACTGCATTACATTTAGCATACTTACAACCGTGCAAAGCACTCCTCTACACAAACATCTCCATTTGAGGCATGTCTCAGATACTTGCCTAGATCATCATTGGATTTCATTTTTGGGAAGGATTTTTCTATTGATGGCCATAAAGACATAGAAAAAGCCAATAAGTTCATAGAAAAAATCCAATTGATACATCAAAAAGTTCAAGATCAACTTGAAAAGAGCCAATGCAAGTACAAAGCAAGGCACGACAAGCATCATGTAGATCACAAGTTCCAAGTTGGTCAAATTTTTTTGCTTCACATTAGCAAAGAGAGGCTTCAAGGGAAAGGTAAAAAACTAAAACCAATCCATTATGGTCCTTTCAAAATTCTGGAAAAAATTGGTGACAATGCATTCAAGTTAGATTTACCTTAATACATGCAAATTTACTCTGTTGTTAATGTTGAGAACTTAAGGTTGTATGAGCCTCCTTTAATTGAAGATCAAGGAGAACATGTTAAAATTCCTTCCATTGAGTGTTTTTATCCTGAATACCTTAATGAGCTTTAAAAAGACACCATTCTTGATAGAAGAATAAGGGCATCAAAACGAGGGAGTGTAGACTATCTTTGTGTGGGGATTGAAGGCATGCATACAATCCAAGGCCAAATGGATAGATATTGGAAGGGTGAGTGAATTGTATCCTCATTTGCTGAACAATTGAAAGTGATATTTTGGGGATCCAAAAGCTTCTAGTGGGGATTAGGTGCTCAAAATTATGCTAAAAAATGAAATTTTTCATAATGGTGTGGAACCTAAAAGGTCATGTAGATATCGTCGTTATGAATCCAAAGCAACTCTTTTCGCATAAAAACGACACCGTATGCTCACAAAAATGTGTTCTATTTGTTTTGTCAAACATGCAAATTAAAAAAAAATGCAGGACAACCCAATCAACAGTCCGTATTGCTGACTGGGCATGCCCATGTAGCAGGTTGTTTGGTTAAAGGGTATATTATCCGACGAATTAGGTGGTTCCAAGTGGCACGATGTCAATGGTTTGTTATGGCGTGATTTTATTGGTTTAAAGGTGGCCAACCATAGGCTGCCACATGGCCTAGCTAGGGGATGCCATGTAGCAACCCGGGGGCCACCAAAATTTTGGTCAAGGTCCAAGCGAAGCGGGTGGGAGTCAAATTTGCGACCTTCCAATGCATAATACATAGCCTTTACCACCACACCACACATTCTTCCTTATTATACATAGGTCTGAAACTTTATGTTAAAAGGTTCATGTGGCGGAGTTGCGGGTGGAGGGGGGCAGCCCTCACGTCATATGTATTGCAATACGACCTATGACCAAGAACCAGGGGCACATAAGCTAACCACTACCCCAAACTGCACCGTCATCGCGTCCTGAGACCATGCCACCGGAACCGCTTGCTCTGACCGCCACCGGACCACGAAGCTAGTCGCCTGCACAAAACCTTAACCGCCATGTGAGTGTTAAGGCTCAAACTGCCTAGTGGAATTTTTATTAAAAAATTATAAAACACGCCATGCCAATATAGTTTGAAATCCAGATTTTAGGCGCCATTGTGCGTTTTAAATCCCTGACAATTTCGTCTAGAATTTCGGGAAATTGTCACCCAGTTTGTCGAATTAAGGGTGAAACTGTAGGACCAGTCTGGATTTTGGGGAAATTGTGGAGCAATTAGCAGGAAAACTGGGGAGGCTCATGACTTCTCCAGTTTTTTACCAATTTTGGATCAGAAAGAGGCTAAACAAGCATTTTTGGGCATTTTGGAGCAATTGGAGTAGGTATCCAAGCTGTTTGAGCATTGTAAATGTCCGTAATCACACTTTTATGCATAATTGAAGAGGGTCAAGCCATTGGAAGCTGGACCAAGGAGACGTGGCCCAGGAGGGGTGAAATCCTTCCTCAAGTGATGTTGTGTTATTGTTTATGGTGATGTTCATGTCTATTATATGTTGTTGTTCAGTGATTTATTCATGTTAATTTGCTCAAGAAATTTACATTAAAACACATAAAAACTTAGTTTTAACTTGAAATTTACCTTATAATTCTCAAGCACTTTGTTTATATTCTGAAGAGGAATTTAGCACAACAAAACTGATTTTCCCATTTAGATCACAGTAGGAGTTAGTAAATCCAGGGCATTGGAGTGTCCTTTCAATGGGAGTTGATAAAGCCAGAACATTGGAGAATCCTTCCATTTGGAGCTAGTAAATTAGGGTGTTTGAGCATCCTTATAGTTGGAGATGGTAAACCAGGGTGTTGGGGCATCCTTTCAATTGGAGCTGACAAATTTGAAAGTTGGAGCTTCCCATTGATGTAATCTTGAAAAGATAATATTAAGAAGCATTCAATGGTTTTTCTATCGAAAGGGTTTCCATCTAAAAATATCTGGTGTACTATCTTTGATGTTGTGCATTATTGAATGTTTTTGTTATTTATGATGCTAACTTATGTTTTAATCTAATGCCAATGATAATCAATGCTCTGTGAAGTTAAAATTATTTGATTGAAGTGAAATACTAATTCACCCCCTCTCAGTTTTTCCAACAGACTAACCCATTGAGGGGTTTCGATTAGGTAGATCAAATTGACCAAAGTGGCCCCTATTTGGTCAACTATTATTAACCAGAAACAATATGAGCTAGGAAATGTAGATTGTACAACCACTATGGGGCAATTTTTAGTGATCAAACTTGTCAAATTTACCTAGTTTAAGGGAGATTGGTCTCAAGTATAAATAGGTGATCAATCCTATCAATCTAGAAGTGATGAAGAAAAAAGTTTTTTGGCAATAACATTTTATGTTTATTTTATTTATAATGTCATAATTTTGTAACAATGTTTCTTAACACCGTTGACTCTACTTGGGTTTATTGCATACCTTTGCAATACACTTGTGAAATCTACCAATTTCTATGCATCATATACCATCACACATGAGTATGATTAAAGGGGTCGTGTAGATTAACAACATGCTTCTTTACAAACATTATCTTCAATCTTGGTCAATAATTCCTTTATATTATATGTTCCATAATTTACTCACGTGGATCCTCAAGTTTAACACCAATCCAACAAATAGATCTAACTATTGTGTATTGTCAAAAAGGTACTCCATGATTCCATGTTTACCATTAACACGTTACATCCTTTGAACTAATGTCAAGTGATCATAAACCACAACAACTTATCTCTCCATTCATTATATGACTAAAGTAATCATTGCATTGACCAAATGTAACATTCCAAAATTGGTTAATCACACTACTCTTCATATAATATTCTAATAGCTCTATAAATCGTGTGCATTGTATGGTATCTAAATGTTGTACCAAGCGCTTACCACTTGTTTAAAAAAGCATGTGTATCTACTTGAAGTTTAGAAATTTAGAACAACATCATTATGAAAATTATCATTCAATCCTAAAAATTCATGATATGGATCCTTCTCATCCATGATCCAAGTTACTTTGAAATTTGTGTACGTCTTAACCCCATTTAAGTCAACCTCTAACTCTTTTAGCTATCCAATTAGAAAAAAATCATACCAGTTTAATAAGATCAATTACAAGGGTGAGTAGAATAACATAGTCCTTCCCATTAAATCTCATGACATTTCAGAAACAATATTGACATATGATCCAATATCTAACATAATATAATCAATTTCATAGCCTCCCAATAGATCATCCAACTCTACTTCTTTCACCATCCTCAATTTCTTCCTACATACCTAACACACATCTCTTGGTGGTTAAAGAGGTATTGATTTCTAGCATATTGTATAGATTTTCAATTCAATGAGTAAAAAATCCTTGCAACTTCTTACTTCTTATCTAACCTTTCATTTACCAAAATATTAAGAAGAGACTATAATATAATTATTCTCTCTAATGAGTTGCAAAATTGTGTACTACATTAACAATTTTCCCACCCACCACAACTCATACTCCTACACCCAAACAACCTCTCACATTACCTCAATAACATCCTCTAAATATTACTTCTATTTATAACATTGACTGTAGGTACAATAAGTTTCACTTTACATATTTAAATGCCAAGCTTGCTTCAATATTGACTCCATTTTGTGCATCTCCATTAATATCAATTCTTAACTTCCATGTAATAATATGTACTAGGCTAATTTGGATCTAGATAAACCAATTTCATACATGTTTTCCTCTTTGCTTCTCATTTACTCCACATATAAACACAATCCACCACAGTGTCTCATGTCTTATGATAATATGTGCATTAGATCTATTGCAAATGGGGCAATTTAGTGTCAAATCTCCAAATCGTGTGCATTTGTAGCATCTCAAAGGTCTTCAATCTCCACCAATTTATCTACCTCCTTACCCGTCCCTTACTTGCATATTCCTATCTCCTTTTCTATTTTCCACCATGAAAGTAATAGTTTCAAATTGATCATAAATTGATTATAAATCCCAACATCTCTTTGTAGTATGAATAGTTACTAAAGTCACACAAATTAGTTACCATAACTATTGCTATATTTTTGTAATAAGTGACATCGATGATGGTCATGACCAAACATCTCACAACGATCATGCTTTGCTCCTTGTGAGAACAAACTAGGTGCATTGTTGTGAACAACAAAATATATCTAAAAAGGAAGACATTTGTTGATGTCCCTCAATGTAACATATTGTATAGAAATTTTTTTCTCAAGTCTTATTCTCCTATAAAAATCTTGGATTTACATGGATGATATTGTCAATTGGTTCTAGAACTATGTTAATCTTGACATTACACTTTTAGCTAGTTTGTATGTCCATTCTAAGTGCATAACAAGCTCCGACACTTCTTTCCAAGTAACAAACTTTTGTTGGATCAAAATAATCCTAATACAAGTTATCATTCCTTAAATCGAACATTCTTCATCTTGTACATCTTTAATATTTTAAGTCAATAAGTTTAAGATATCTCCAAAGAGCTCATCATACTCCTAAACACATTCATCTCTTAAGTTTAGTAATGTTACGTTGCTCAAATATTGGATGTTAGGACTGTATAATGAGATCCTACTTTGTCATAAAAAATGACTTCACATGCCTGAGTGGGGTGTTGTGCTTATGCTTCATACACCACTATTATCCATAACATGTTAACGTAATATAAAATCCATAATTTGTGCAATTAGTTGAGTTCCATGTACATTCCATGTGGATTCAAAAAGCAAAATGTGTTATTCACTATCTTTATTTCTTGATCCATGAGACCAAGGCATGAACAATGTTGAATCACTTTAATTAGTTTCCATTCTACTAATTCAATTGCACTCACTTGACCCATGCATAACATAAAACCTTTCTCCCTCGGTTATGTAAGCAAGTCTCGTTGAGATTCTTCTAACAACTCTTGTACATAATATTCAATTCTATCACCATAAACCTTGACCCTATTGCTAATCTCACATTATTATAAGGTATTTACAACTTAAAAGTGTGAAGAAAGGCATAGTTCATAGGGTGGACTCACTACCTTATCATCATGATTCTATATTCTCAACTACATGCAAGAGCATTGACCAGATCATCAATAATATCTGATCATAATGTGTACCCTTTCACTTGGCCTTCATTCCCATGGGTAGCTTCACAATTGCTTACATCCTTCCCATTGATACATCCAACTTGTCATTTCTCTATCTCATAAACCTTCCCATATTGTTTTGGTGTATCCTCACTCAACATCCCAACATACTAATATAATGGTTATTGCACTTGACTACCCCTCATATTTAGTTCTAGTACTTCCCTAATGTTGCTTCAACGACTTTGCTATACTCCCCCATTAAGAATTCCTTCTAGGAACATATCTCCCCCATGAATTTTTTCCATATTATTTCTCTCTTTGTTATGTGCCTCTTGGCACGATCATCATGCATGATTCATCCACTCCTTGCTTCAACCATCTTCACCTCCATCCTTGGTTCATTCTTTTTATAATGTATATAGCCCAGCCTTCATTCCACTCACCAATTAATTCCCACCCATTTTGACAACAAAATTTAAGTTGCCATGTTGTTTGGATCAAGGGCCACATTGCCTTTTCCATTAACATCTTAATCCACAATGGAATCTCATGACCTAGCTATGCTTGAACCTCATTCCAGAAATCCTCCCACACTTTTCATAATGCTTGATAATACTTGACTACAAACATAATAATATATCCCCTAGGAACATGCTCCTAGTAGAAATATATAATGAACATCAAATTAGAATCAAACTCTCAAATCTTATGAATAATAGAATCCTTTCATTAACTTTTCAAACAAATGGATTCATCCCTACAACTCTCTTTAATGCTTCATATATCAAAACAGGAAGCTCAACCCTTGAATTGTCATCATCCTTTATATACATATAACAATCTTTAAAATTTTCCACTATAATCTTCAAAAGAGCAACCTCTTATTGTGCAAGTACATCTTATGTAGCATCATACCACTTTGAACTTCTTCTTTACTTAGCTACCATTGACTATCAACCCCTCACCATGCATAGTTTTGGGCCCCATCAATGAAAACCCAAAAAATGGATTTTATATAGAGATCAAGGGTTCTCTAAATTGTTTGACATCAGTGTAGTCTAGATGTACTAAAGGATATTGACATTTTCAACTCTTCGAAGAGAAGGACAATGTCATCCACAATATCCAAAAATGGTTGCCAAAAGGATAGTTATCATAAAGAAGAGGGAGACATGCATTATTCATTAAACCTTGATTCATCTTATGTGTAACATGCTCCTTGTCCCTCCCTCTTATATGAATATGTAATTTTGAGTTGTGCATGATTGTTAATACAACTACACACATTGATGAATATTTAAGATAACAGAGATATCAACCAAATTAACAAAAGGGACAATCAACTTCATTGTATTACATCACCATTGAAATAATATGTATATACATTGCTATTATATTGCAAATATTTAATGTTTAGAACCCAATATGATAACCCTATACTTTTAAAAATCTGAAAATCTCCTTATACAATAATCCAACCCTTGGTTAGCTCTATTAACAAAACATTTATACATAATCATAACTAATCATAACCATTATTATTGTCATGCACATTTCAAGCACACCATAATATCTCAAGCACAACAATTGTACATATGAGCACATATTATTGGGGGTGATCACTCTAGATGCAATGCATCTAACCTATTTGCATAATTTAGAAGGTATTTAAGGGTGTCAATAATTTGCATACCTATATTGAGGGTGACAGGTTTTTGGTTGTATTCTCTCTTGTTGTTATACATGGAGATGGCCTCTAAGTTTGCTTAAGTATGAGTTGACTTTTGAAATCATAATGATGGTTTATTAATCAACATCAATAATGAACTCAAAAGGTCATGAGTAGCATTAAGAGGTTTTCTTCAGTGATTCCTCTTGCTAAGATAAATGATAGAACACTTTAACTATAGGTGGCAATCCTTTCCAACCCAGGGAACAGATTTCATCCTTCCGTTACTAACTATGAGTGATTTTCCCGTGAAAGGTATTAATGGGTCCAATTTATAGGCCATTTGAGGGCTTGTTTATAGTGTTTTGGATGCTTAATTGTGGATCTAAAGGTTGTGTCGTGGTTAAGGTGTGGGTGTTTGTCTTAGTGGATAACTCTATGATGTGGCTACCCTACAATGGCCCATCATGGGCTTTGCACTGGATAAGGGTTTTAGATCTCATATGATTTTACTCCTTTTGGTGCTGCGGGTATCTTTATACATGCATGCCCTTTTCAACAACTTGTGAGGGGAGTTTTTGTGGCTTTACTACCTAGACCCATGTTGCCATCATATATGAATTCATGAGATTATGTAAAGGCAAGTTTGAGAGTCTCTATCTTCTTAGCTTGTTACTTACATGGTTATTAAGTAGGTATGTTTTTTATTGTTGCATTAAGGCTCAAGCTTGCTAGCCTTTTATTTGTATTCACATAGACTTGCTTTAACGATCCACATTTTTAATAATAAAGTGCTTTTAAATCGCAACCTAATTCATATTAATAAAGTACCTTTTTAATGATTGAGAAGTATCATTCTACAAGGATTGAAAATATTTAGAAAACATTAACCTATATGGCTAGAGGGATAGTAACTAAAAAACAATTTTAGCACTAAATCCATGAAATGAAACATGAAAAGAAAGTAATAATTGGCCTATCATATACTAGCATCAATAACTTATGAAAATAAATCAATTTAGAAGAATGGCTATATTGTAAATGCAAGAAATTCAAAGTTGTTGTCTTAGGTTTCCTTCTTTAACATTCACATATAAAGCAATTCTTTCCACATTAGGGTTTGAGGGTTCATCATCTAAATGAGGGCATTCACCCTTATAAGCTCTTTGCGATGCTTGGTTACATCCTTGGAGATAGGTGTAAGAGTTAACCTAGAATATGCTAACACATTAGAGATTGGATATTTGTACTTTTTTGTGTGTCTTAATATTAGAGTCTACAAAAGAACATATATGACATATCTTATCTAATGTGCTTTGGAATAGAATGCACCTGCCTCTTGTGTGCGTGGGATCCAAAAAAAAAAAATGTCATAAGAGGACTCTTCTTCCTTACCTTCCCCATTGATGTCCTATTAGGCTTTTCTTCCCTAGATTTGCCACTTCTCAATAAGCTTCCTCCAAGTGATTGCACTTAAAAGATCACTTCTCAATAAGCTTCCTCCAAGTGATCGCACTTAAAAGATGCATGCAGCTCTTTATTTTTAAGAACCGAGTGGGCTCAACACACTTTGATGTATTGAAAATAAAGCGTTCTCCTTGACCTATCGTAAGGTCAAGGACACCGGATCAGGAACCAACTGAACCCCTTTGCATTTAATTACGAATTGACTCGCAATTTACATGTTCATGTTGCGAGAATCATACAAATATTCGATTGTAAGAAGCACGCGAACAAGGTAATGAGCATCGTGAAGACTAAGAAGCATGGAAAACATCACCGATCACAGGAACACCTTGTATATCAGATAGAAGCATAGGTGGTGAGGCTTATAGGGCCAGTTATAGGAACTATACCAAGCTGGCATTAAAGGATCTATACCAAGCTGACATTAAATTTGAGAAACATGTTCAGGAAATGCAGAGGAAGTTGATTCAGTCAAAACAGACAGACATCCTTATAAATTCATTTATCCGACATAATGGACTGGGCTATATGCGCTTGACATGGATTTCCAATGCCGAACAAACTGTAAGTCAATGGAATTAGAACTCCCAAATATATATAAATGAAAGCATATCGCAGTTTCTCCTTCAAACAATGAAAATGGGTTTATCTGTAATAAGCAGAAGAAGGTGCCCAACAGCCAGAAACTTCCTTCTGCTGTCATTCAATCCCGCGTCAATGTCAAGTTTATCGATGCCCGGCATTAATTCATCTTTAATCACCCGAAAACCTTATTTTGCCGAAGAGGGTTCAGGGTTTATCACGTGCAGAGGGTTTGAAAATAGGAATATAATGACTTCATGTGGTCAGTTCCCCTCTGAAAATGGAGGTGAAAATGATTTTGTAAAAGCAACGAGAAATGTGATGATGAGTTTTAATAAGGTGGTGCCAATGGCATTACAACGACATTACTGCTCGTCTCCTGCGGACTGCAAAGAGATAACGTCAGGCTCTCGTAGATTGACAGCAGACGATATTGCCAATCGCGGGTGGCACATGCTTGATGAAAGCGAGAGTGATTGGCGAAGCCATGCTGCAGTTGTAGCTCAATCGATTCAGCTCATTAAAAAACGCATGCAGGTTATCTGCTTACTTTGCTTTCATTTTACTCTGGAAGCATTATGTTTATGGTATATAAATCTGTCAATGGCCAACCAAAGATCGACAGAAGCAACGAGAAGTCTAAACAATTTATTATACCACTATTTTCTTAGGTTTTTTTTGCCTCTATATTTCAAGTCCTGTCGTATTTCTTAAGTCTCATTATTTGGGTGACCCTCCTTGGTAACACAGCCATTCGTATCCTTATCATGGATAGGATTCAGACATGGTTAAGATTGCTTGCTTGGCTGTAATGAATGAAGAAGTGAGGATGTAGCTTGATATTATGGTAGAGACCAATCTTTCCACACAATCTTTTGATGATATAAAAGCTATCTTTGAAGTTTGATTTTCAATACATCAAAGTGTGCTCCCATTGACATCCACTTTCACTTATGAGGGGAAGTGATCGAGATCACCATGACCTAATCATACTTGGGGTTTCATTTCTCAAGGCATTGGTTTAGTTTTAGACATGATTTCTGGACTTGGCTTAACAAGGGATATGGGTCCCTTGCACTACTTGAGAGACAATGCTTTCAAAGTGACTTCCAGGATATCATGTCCAACATGCACCTCTTGGATATGATCATTAGACCCGTTTTTCTTTATGGTTTTGATGTCCGGGGACCTAGTTTGCTTTTGGCTGACTAGACTATGATGGAGAGAGTGTAGATCCTTTTAATATAATGTATTATCCATTGTAGACATGCAATTCCTCAGTGCATTGTTCAGATGGAGTTCAATGCCCGTCCTTTGTACCTCAAGACTGTCTCTCTCCTTTAAAGAGTTGAACTTTAGGAAACTTTGCTGTTGGCAGCGATCCATATCCTTACCCAACTCTTTGAGGCTTGAGAGAAACACATACCATATTAGAGATGGCAAATAGATCTACTGTTCATCTAGGGGGCATCTTAGAGGATGTATTGGTGCTGGTTGTTGCTTGGGTGTACCCAACAAAATTTATTGTCATTCATCGAAATGAAGAGTTCGATAGAAATTGATCCTTGGATGACCATGGCTAGCTATGGCAGATGTGATGATTACATGTTGGTCGGGAAGCATGTCTATAGGTCAAAGTTCTGGGAAAAAATTTAAAAATATCTTTCAGTATTTCCACCTGCCCAACCAGTTAGTACTTAGCATATATAAATTGGGTGATTGAAGTTTGATGAGGATGAGGAGAATGTAGAGGTCTACAAGTTCCTCACATTCAACTAGAATGACAGAGAAAATGGATACACACTGTTGACGCTTGCCATATTGATCAATACATGGAGCTCAAATTAGATGGAAACCAAAAGATAGCAATTTTTGTTCAAGTTTTGGAACAAGAAGGGGAGTTGTAGCTGATTTTTACATCTGTTTCTGAGGTGAGTGCACATTCCTCTCTTCCCATGGGGCTGGAATATATCAATGTTGTTGAAATGACTTGGGTGATATACTCATTTGACATCATATCAGAAACATGCAGTCAAGAATGTTTTAATTGCATATAAAGGGGCATTTGCACAGAGTTACAATGGCTTGAAATGCATACCTCTAGACGTGTGCTAACACTACACATATATAAAGGATGTTATCAAGTCCAGAAGCCAACCATATGGAAGATTGACCCATCTTATGATGCAAATAGTTTGTGAAAAGCTGGAAAGGTTGCTTGTTACCATATTTATTTATCCTATCTTTGATAATTAATGGGTTTCACCACTTGTCATGATCTTGAAGAAGAATGGAAAATGGAGGGAAGGCATAGATTACAGCGAGATGAACAAGGCATCAAGGAAGGACACATTACCAATGCTTGGAAGTTGGGATGAATCTAGGTGTACTGTGTGCTCTCCTTGGCTTTATAATTTGTCCATTCTTGGAAGTTTAAAACCCAATTACCCCATAAATTCTTTGATCCAAATGCCCTTCATTGATCATGTATTGGATAGATTGTTGACTAAGAAGCAATTTTTTAGAACTAGAACTGACCAAGGGTTAAATCGGGACTGAATTGGCACGAGGTAATGAACAGGGCTCCTGAATGGGTGTACTAAAGTTCACATAAAATATGCAAAGTTTAATAAAAACCATATATTCATGTACACCAATGTAAATCCAAACAATTAACCCTGAATGTGCAAAGTTTGCCTATGTATAGCATGTAAGGGTGGATATTGCAAAATTGCATTGATTGTGATACACATAAAAAAAACACAATACGTTGAGACTCTAAATGCCTCTAGATTCCAGAAATCACCAAGCTACAATGTACATCTTATGACAAATACACATCATCAACTCATTTGAATTAATTGAAAGCAGTCCACAAACAATACCAAACCAGCTCCAAGCTCACTTCAAACCGATTCTTGTCATTGCAGCCTCATAATATCCAAATGCTCATAAATGTTCAACGAAAGAGGTGTTGGGGAAATATGGGTGTTAGTATATGACTTTGTTTTAGGGCTTGGGAGGGAAGGGGCCATCTTTTCCCCTTATTTTTTCATTTTCCTCCCTTGGAACTGTTGATTTTATAGCCTCCGTAGGTCTTCTACATTGGGTTGGTGTCTTAGCATGTATAAGATATTTGATTGCCTCTTTAGGTGCTTGCTTGGTGGAGTATGTGATATTAGGATTTCTTTCCTAAGGTACTTAGGAAATGTACAGTAATTAATCTCATTAATTATTATGGACTATTAGGCCAAAAGTACAATAATTAATCTAATTAATCATTGTGGACTATTAGGCCAAAGTTCCAAGGATAAATAATAAAATTATTTAAGTGACTTAGATATGATCTCAACCGTTGATCTCAAGTGAGGCTTAGGATTTAATCATAGCCATTGATCATTTAGGAGATTAGGGTTGGGGATTTTGGCTTAATGAAATTATAAAATAACTCTAAGTGAGAGGTAAAGACACACAATTGTGGAGGAACCGATTTTGTCTAGAGCGAGAGGCTTGACTAGACGAAAGAGAAGTGAGGAGAAGTGTAGTAGAGAATTTTTGGAAAAATTCAGGGAGGTTGAGTTTAGGAAAGAGGGAGGTTGAGTTGTTGAAGAGGAGGGATGAATTGTGGGGGAGGCTGTAATAGCTACAAAGGCCGATTTTCTGGTAAGACAAGTCTAATTATATAGGGTTGCATTTCTTCAGGAGGTTCGATTTCCAAAGGCTGATTTCCTTGAGGTCGATTTTTCTAGTGGGGTTGAGTTTCCAGGTTCCTTTAGTTGTGTTTTTCTGTGTATTCTCTATTGGTCTAACCCAACATTTCCAGAGTTTAATAATACGAAGGAAGATTGTGTTGGGTACAAATTTGCGGTTATAGTGTGATTGATTTCTCCATTTTGTTTCCACTGCATTTTATTTTTTGAGTTAATATACCAATGTGTTTATTTTATCTTCAATTTTAGAAATATTTGAGTTAAATATTTTCAGGGTTTTAGATAAATTGTTGAAGTAAAGCAATTTAGATTTGGTATCAGAAACTTAACATGGTATCAGAGCTATAGAAAGTTTGTGGGGAGTTCAGATATCACAAGGTTTTTATGGCAGTGGATTATTTTACAACGACAAATTTTTTATTTTGCAGCGAAGGTTTTGTGGCTAAAGTTGATATTGTAATATGGCATCATCAAGTTTGAGGTACAAAGATAGGTTGGAGGGAGTTGTAAACTTCTGTCAATGGAAGGAGTGAATCACCCTTGCTTTAATGGCGAATAGTTTGTGGGAAATTACAAGCCAAGAGATTCAAGTTCAAATTGATGCTACCCAAGCAGATGAACATAAGATAAAAGATGTAAGAGGCAAAAACATAATTTTGGATGGTGTAAAGGATCACATAATCCCTTACATAACAAAGAAGGATTCAACCTATCAAATGTGGATGGCCTTGACAAAGCTGTACCAGAGTGACAACTAGAACATGTTGATTTTTGGGTAGCATCGGATGTGTTCTAGCTCCGAAATTTTATGGAGGGGGTAGAACACATGAGATCTCCAAGACCCATAAATCGTTTGGAGAAATTCCGCCTGGAGTGCATTTTATTCTAATAATTAGTTATTTTTAATGGAGCCTAAGTTAAAGCTTAGGAAATTAAAATAATTAAAGTGAATTAATGTAAATATGGGTGAGAAGCTTCTAAGTGACGAGGACCAAGTCTATTTTAATCTTAGCTGTTGATTAAAGATTTGATCACGGCCGTTGATCTTTCAACAGGAAAAGTATAAAGGAAGGCTTGAGGGTCAATTGGAGAACACACACACACAAAGCAACACGTGAGCTAAGTCAAAATTCTGGGTCGCGGTTTGCTGAGAATTTCGGAGTGAGCTTCTAGTGCAGAGAGGGGCAGTTCGGCAGTGGGACTTCTGGCCAAGGCCGAGAACACATTGCAGAGAGGCAGCGCAACACCACGAAGAGACATCGCAACACTTGGGAGGGTGACGCAGAGTCTAAGAGAGGTGACGCAGTCATTGAAGAGGCAACACTAGGGTTTCTGTGAGGCAGATTAGGCATCAGTTCGGCTGTTCGATTTCTGAGTTGGGAAGGCTCACGAGGAGGGTGACACAGCTCCTAGAGGGGGTCATGCAGTCTCAGCGCAGAGCTGGGAGCAGCTGCTGCTACGCAGCACTGGGGACAATGCAGTCACCTATGGTGTTTGATCATTCTGTTGCTGGATCAGCCAAAATATCTATCTCCAGATAGAGGTACTTCTGTCGGGATTTTTTTTCTTTGTTGGGTGAGTCGGATTTGGCACCCTAGTTGTATTCAGAAATCTTCTTAATAATAAAACCCTCTATTGCACCGATTTTCCCACATTGGGTTTTTCTGGGGACCGTTAGTCCAAAAAAGGTGTGTCCTTTGTGTGATTGTCTCATCTTATTTTTCAGTACTTGATTCGTATATTGGTGTAGGCTGCAGTATATTTGTATTCATGTTTACTGAAGAATTCTGTAAATAACTTGTTAATTGAAGAACACAAGTAGGAAATGCAAATTTGTTAACTGTAATAGGATTTATGGTTGTTAGATATATAAATTTTCACTGGAACAAAAAGTTGGTGTTAAGAGAGAAGCTAAATGGCATCAAGATGAACATATTTGACATAGATTTAGCGGGTTCATGATGGACTTTTGGTTGTTGGGGAAGAGGTGGATGAGATGGATCTTGTCAAAGCAACACTAAAAGGGTTTACCAAGAAGTGGACTACATTTGTGACAGGTATCCTAGCCAAAGATAAGCTTCCTGATTGGGCTAGATTGTGGGATTTCACCCAAAAGGAGATTTGGTGGGAATCCATAACTAGTGGACAACGTAAAGGTGGAGATGAGGAGAACCTTGCTCTTGGTGGCCAAGCAAAGAAGGGCAAGGGTAAAGCTAAGTAGAACCAAAATGGAGGAGCACCTTACAAGGGAAGAAAGACATGAGCAGAGTCAAGTGCTTTGCATGTCATAAGTTCAGTCATTATGCAAGACAGTGTCCAAACAAGAAGAAAGGTAAGGGATGAATTAGTTGAAAAAATCAAGAAGATTTTGCTCTAGTATCCTGTCTTTTTGGCACCATTACAGGAGGTGTGGTTTGTGGACAATGAAGCATCTCGTCATATGACAGGATCTTGTGATATCTTCATCAATATAGCCAAGGAGCATAGATATCTACATGTGGAGCTTGGTGATAATACCAGGTATGCAGTAGAAGGCATTGGCAACATACCGTTCCAACTAGACTCAAGTTGTCTTATGGATGTGAAGGAGGTGATGTATGTACCTAGGTTAGAGAAGAATATACTCTCAATTTCGACCATGAAGAATAAAGGACTTTAGGTTCATAGGAGGTGAGGTAGTTGTTAGGTTGAAAGGGTGTAATCCTAGTGCGGGGTGAGCTATAGGCAACATGGAGAATAATCTCTATTTGTTGAGAGGACAACCGATGAAATCCCTAGTACATAACAATGACAACTAGTGTGAGATTTGGCACATGAGAATGGGACATCTACACTACAAGGCTTTGCCATTGTATGGGAGATGGTCACTAGTTTTCCAGAGTTCAGTATAGAGCATGATGGTCTGTGTAAGGGATGTGCGCTTGGCAAGTAGACCAAGGCAACATTTTCTAGTAGTGAGACCAGGTCCAAAGCTGTGTTGAATTTGGTGCATTTCAACATTTGTGGTCTTATGTCAGTGGGGTCTATCTCGGGGTGCAATGATTTTGTGACAATAATAGTTGAATATTCCAAGAGGACATGGACTTACTTCTTGAAGGCCGAGAATGAGGTCTTCAGTTGTAATATCCCAAATGAGAAAATAAAAATAATAACAGGCTAAAAGATATTAAGGAGACAACAAAACAAAAATTGAAATCAAAACAGCGACGAAACCATAAAATACTGCTGAGCCATTTTATGAATTTGCTAGAAATGAGTACAATGGAGGTGCTTGGAATGAAGGCACCTGGGCTTGCTCAAGGCAAGCTAGAGAAGCCCTCTAAATCAATGCTGAAATCCCCCATTGATGGTATGTTTTATGGCTATAGCTCTGCGTTGCAACCTGCTAGAAATGCTGCTGCTACTCCCGAAGAAATGCCGCTAGGGCCTGCTACGCTGTTCATAAAATTTCGGGACGTTAACCTCGGGCTCTACTCAAGAAACCCACAAAAACCCACGAAGAAATTGGCCAAATGTTGACCTCGGAATTTCGGCCCAATTTCCTTAACTCCTCTAGCTGTTGGCTGAGTTAGGATCTCTGTTTGACACCTCAAATTTGCCCAGAAAATTCCGCCAAATAAATCTTGGCTTCTCCTCAATAAACCCAAAAAAATCCGCGAAGGAATTCCGGACAGGCTGACCCCGGAAATTCACCCTCTAGGGATGGCTACGCTCTCCTGCTGGGTACGTTGGCCTCACTGATGAAAACACTGAAAGAAGGGCCTCCAACTCTCTAAAAAACTCAACTATGGAAGGGCTGATTCCCTGACAATCCCTCGGCTGAAATCTCGTGAAGTTCTCTCCTCCGGATGCTGCTCCTCTCTTTGACTGCGTAATCTCCCTGGAAGACTGCGCTTCCCTTGGAAGTGACTGCGTAATCCTGAGGCTGAAATGGTATTACTGCTCTCCAAAACTGATGGTATGGCTCCTCTCTTGAGCAGGCACTCGAAGCCCCCCGAGGACGAGGTTGGGATCTTCGCTCGGAGACACCCTTGTGCTAAACAACATTGCAGATCCAGCTAAACAACTCGAGCATGCTCTAGTCTTGACAGATAGAAAACCATAAGATACAAGAATGAATGATAAAGGTTGCCTTCCTCTCCTTTTATGCTTGTGAACCCCTAAACTCCCTTGGGCCCATCTATGATGCGTTGTCCCTCTGTGCCACATTGTCCCTTGCTACATTGCGTTGCCTCTCCCATGCTGCCACTGCACTGCTGCCTGGCCCCACGCTGCCACTGCGCTGTCCTAAGTGCCTCCTCTCCTGCGTTGTCACTTGGCCTCATGGGCCCCACTTCATCTTTTAAAATTTGCGCAGTGAATTTAGGAAAGTGCTTTTATTCTAATGTTTTATTCATGGGTCCCCTCACCCCTTTATGTCCGCCCAACATTAGGATTTGCCGAAATTAATCAAAATTAATATCCTAATTAGCTGACTGCTAATTTGGGGATATTACAATCCTCCCCTCCAAAAATTGCTTGTCCTCAAGCAATGCCTGAACAAGCCTCTTCTCTAGCTGACGCTCCCCACTGTCACTGTAAAATGTGCCTGGGTCCCAGATGCGCCATTGAATCTTCCCTGTCCTCTGCATCGCCCTGATATGAAGGGATCTCTCAATGCTAGGATCCCAAGCTGCCTTGTCCAACATGAAGCTCCACCTGCTCCACTCACCATCCTGCCATGTTAATGAAGTCCCCCACTCCATCAGTGACTCGCTAAAGCCCAATGGAAGATCTACATGATCCCCCCATGTAGTATACAACTCACCCCTAAAGGTTATTGAACTATGTAGAGCTGTGTAGAGCTGTAATGCTCGGGTCCCCTACTAATCTTGTAGAGGTGCCACCATGTTGTCGCTGCGCCACTTTGACTGTGATATACTCCCCATTGTGCATAGACTATATCCCTCTCTCCTGGGGCCTTGTGGCAAAAAATCTGTGAAGGCAAAGCTCATCCTGCTTGGGCATCTCCATGATCTACCCATCCACTGCCGATCGTGACCCTGAGCAACAACATAATAAGTCCGCCTCGCCATGCAATGGAGGTCTCAGTGCTCTCCCCCGTGTCAAATCCAAGGTGGATTGGATCACCGTCTGCTCTGTCCTTGTGCATCACAAAGTGGAGTGATCCACCTACCTAACAGACCTTTGGATCCCCAAACCATACTGGGAGCTCACAACTCCCACTACCAACGGAATGCTGCCGCGTAGCGCTGCTACCTGCTAGAACCCATCTGGCCCTCATCTCTGACCCCTGTATGTATCCCCTGGGTGGACCCTAAGTATCAGGAGGCTGTCCCATGCATGCATACCTACCCTGCTCCTGCCAGACCACATCGTGATACCCACTATCCCAACTCCTGCTGATACACCTGGATACTGCTCGGAGTCTGGGTACCCTCCTGTAGACGAAATATATCATCCATCGTCCCTCAAATGTGAGCCCATGGGTGGAACATGTGCTATCTTGGCAATCAACCATGCCATCCCTATGCCTGGATCTGTCAACTCGTGCACCTACCAAGTGTCTCAACTGGAGAGTCTCCTCCTAGCTCATGACATGCGGTACCTCATCCAACTGTCTAGGGTGAGCCTCCCATGCCCTGCTGCTTGAATGGAGAGTGTCAAGGGGTACCAACCAAGCACTCCGCGACCATAAGCAACACTGGAGGATGATGGGTAGGTATGTCCCGAAGGGTGTGACCAAGAGTCTACCTGAATGCTCAAGAGTAATCCTCCAGATGACACTCTCTCTGCCTTGGATATGCTGATAACATGCTCGTAGCCCTGTCTCCGCTAAACATGGCATATATGCATGCTCAACAAGATCCTCCTCGATTCTAGGTGAACTGCATCCTATGGTACACCTACTGCCCCTATCCATATGTCTCTTTGGAGGCAACGCTCCAAGAGCCCACTTGTCCGCATCATGTGTCACTGCATACCACCAAGTATCACTGCAATCCTCGACCTGCCACTGTATGCCGCAACTTGCCCTTGTACACAAGTGGATACCCCCGGTAACAGCTATAATGTCCTGTACTGTCATGTGTCCATCTACAGACCACTGCCCAATGGTGAATGCTGCTACACGTCCCATGGTGTGATGGCCTAAGGCTATATCAATATGCATTGGCCCATGCTCGATCGGTACCATCACCTCCACTGCCGCATCACCATACTCTCCAATGAATGGATCTCCCTTCCAATTCCTCCGTGAGGGACTCAAGAAGTGAGTCTCCCTAGGTACCAGTAGTCATGCCAATCCTGCTCTGCTCCTCCATGTCTTCCATGTCCCACACAAGTGCGAAGAATCCCCAGCTCCATACAAGGCACTGTCTGGTGGCCTAACAATGCCCCTCCTTTGTCAAACTCCTGCCAGAGTACGCTGATCATCCCGTGATCTTTTGTACAATCCTCATACTAAGGAAACTCAAGAAGTCTGTACCTAAACTGGTTGGACACTAGGGCTGGCTGAAACTCCCCTAGTGAATGTGTACGCCCAACTACTAGGTCAACTGTACCCTCTAGGTCGTAGTCAACTAGCGTACCTGGGAAGTGATGGGTAGTCCCGCTCGGATCCCAATGCCAGTCAGGGCTTCCGTTAACCCCATTGTTTGGAAGCTCCTGCTGAGCTACACCGCGGTGCATCACCATCTCCATATCCCACTCCACCGGGTACCAACTCAGAATCTCTCGCCATCCAACCCCAAGAGAGGGATCGAATGTGTGAATTCTTGCACCTAGAGCAACCGTGACATGCAGATGTTGCACCCTGTGCAACTCAGGTCATCTCATCCCACTATCCAAGTCAACGCATGAGATCTGACTAGGTAGCTCTGTCTCTCTCTCTTTAATGGCCAAAGGTGACCCAACCATGCTGCTAGCCCCATCTATGTATACCTGAAGGGGGCTGCTCCGATGCTCCAATATGCCCTCTAGCTGTACCCTAAGTTGCTTCGACTGAATCATCACAAGTGTCTCATCATCCTGAACATCTCCCATAGTCCCCTGATACCACATGCACACTGGAATACGAAAACGACCTACTATCATCAACTCCGCATGACTCATGCTCCCCAGAAGCATCCTCATATGACCCCATGGAATCATCCAAAGAAGAGTCCTCATCCCGACATATAGAAGGAATGTCCTCCTGCTCTACCTCTGTATCTCTTAGTGCCTCATCAAATGTGGATACATCTCCTGGCACCTCACCCATCTGCTGCGTGCGGTTGTCACCCAAAAACTCGGACACGACTCCGGTCATCACCTCAATGGATGGCTCTACTGGGGTAGGCTCTACTCTCTCCATTAAGATGTCAACCGACACGGTCAAGGAGGTGTCCAACAAGGGTGAGTCCTGTGTCACACTAGGTGTATCCACGAGCTCCCCACAATCCTGTGTGGCCTCATCCTCCAAGTGCGAGGTAGCCATTTTGATGGCTTCTCCCTCCGTTATTCGGTCAAGCTAGAGAGAGGTATCCAACTTTTACACCCGATTTCTAGTCGTGCAATCAGTGGATCCATCATTTGTGGGAAAAGATGTCCTCCCAATGGTACGCTGCAACTCTGAACTCGGTGTGCTAGACCCCCCACTGTTCCTTCCTTCTTCATCCTTCCTGAGCTGGCAGTTATCTCTGAAGGACAAAGCCGCGCTGAAGTTTTCCCCCATGGACTGCCATTCTCGGAAATAATCTCCCATGGGTATATGATCATGCCGCCTACCTTGCTCACTCGGTATTGGAGGTAAGAATGTAGGATCGTGATCTTGGTTGGCCTACTGAAGGCTGGCAGGTGAGTGGTTGGTAAAGGGTGGTCACACTGTTGTGAGACCCCCGAAGTCTCCCCAATTAGGGATTCTTGATGGATGCTCTCATTCTTATTTTGTTGCTTGAGTCTTTCCAACATTCCCTTCTGTCCTTTGGCTAAATCATTTAGGGCCTTAAAAATGTTACCAAATGTTGCTTCCCTTTTTCTCCTTGACTCCCGCATATTTGCCACCTCTACTGCCTTTGGTGGGTAAGATTCTGCCTACCCTCTTTGTTCATAGAAAAAGATATCCATGGTTGAGCCAAGAACCAAGCTCTGATACCACTGTAATATCCCAAATGAGAAAATAACAATAATAACAGGTTAAAAGATATTAAGGAGACAAAAAAAAAAAAAAAAACTGAAATCAAAACACCAACGGAGCCATAAAATACTGCTGAGCCATTTTATTAATTTGCTAGAAATGAGTACAATGGAGGTGCTTGGAATGAAGGCATCTAGGCTTGCTCAAGGCAAGCTAGAGAAGCCCTTTGAATCAATGCTAAAATCCCCCACTGATGGTACGCTGTATGGCTATAGCTCTGGGCTACAATTTGCTAGAAATGTTGCTGCTGCTCCCGAAGAAATGCCGCTAGGACCTGCTACGCTGCTAAGAAATTTTCGGGTCTTTAACCTTGGACTCTACTCAAGAAACCCGCAAAAACCCATGAAGTAATTGGCCAAATGTTGACCTCGGATTTTCGGCCCAATTTCCCCTAACTCCTCTAGCTGTTGGTTGAGTTAGGATCTCTGTTTGACACCTCAAATCTGCCCAGAAAATTCCGCCAAATTAATCTTGGCTTCTCCTCAATAAACCCAAAAAAACCCGCGAAGGAATTCCGGAAAGGCTGACCCCGAAAATTCACCCTCTAGGGATGGCTACGCTGGCCTCTCTGATGAAAACACTGAAAGAAGGGCCTCCAACTCTTTGAAAAACTCAGCTATGGAAGGGCTGATCCCCTCACAATCTCTCAGCTGAAATCTTGTGAAGTTATCTCCTCCGGATGCTGCTCCTCTCTTTGATTGCATAATCTCCCTGGAAGACTGTGCTTCCCCTAGAAGTGACTGCGTAATCCTAAGGCTGAAATGGTATTGCTGCTCTCCAAAACTGATGGTATGGCTCCTCTCCTGAGTAGGCACTCGAAGTCCCCCAAGGACGAGGTTGGGATCTCCGTTCGGAGACACCCTTGTGCTAAACAACACTGCAAACCCAGCTAAACAGCTTCAGCGTGCTCTAGTCTTGACAGACAAAAAATCATAAGATACAAGAATGAATGAGAAAGGTTGCCTTCCTCTCCTTTTATGCTTGTGAACCCCTAAACTCCCTTGGGCCCACCTATGATGCGTTGTCCCTCTGTGCCACACTATCCCTTGCTACGTTGCGTTGCCTCTCCCATGCTGCCACTGCATCGCCTGGCCACACGCTGCCACTGCGCTGTCCTAAGTGCCTCCTCTCCTACGTTGTCACTTGGCCTCATGGGCCCCACTTCATCTTTTAATTAATTTGCCCAGTGAATTTAGGAAAGCGCTTTTATTGTAATGTTTTATTTATGGTTCCCCTCACCCCTTTATTTCCACCCAACATTAGGATTTGCCGAAATTAATCAAAATTAATATCCCAATTAGCTGACTGCTAATTTGGGGATATTACATCATTCGGTTTCAAGAGTTCACACCTATTGTAGAGAACCGGACGAGGAAGAATCAAGGTCTTGAGATTAGACGATGGGTGTGAGTATACCTCCAACGAGTTTAAGGATTTCTGCAGGGAAGTAGGAATCAAGAAAGAGTTGACAGTGCCCTACAATCTTCAGCAAAATGGAGTCATAGAGAAGAAGAACATGATTATTGTCTTTGAAATTTTCAACTATTGCAACCACTGGAAATTATTCTCCTAACTGTAAATTAATTTTGCAGTTTATTTGCTACGCCAAATAACAAATAATTCATAGCTGCAATTTTCACCAAAATAAAATACTACAAAAGATAACCTGGAAATTGAGAAAGTACTGGCACACACACAAAAATCTACACTGTTGTTTTTGGACAAACGTCCCCGGAAAAACTCAATGTGGGAAAACCGTGTTGAGAAATCTAGGGGCAGCTAGATTAGGTGATTTCTCTTACTTTGATAATTCCTTGTGATGTGATTTACTTAGCTTGATTAGTTTCTTCTTTATTTGATTATAATTAGTGTTCTTATCATCAAATACCTACCAAACCATAAAGAACAATGAAACAAGATGACACAAGATATAGGTTATTAGCCAGGGCTAGAACCTCTCCTCTTGAGAGGAAAACCCACAAGAACTCTTCTCTTCTTATAGAACTTCAAATGACGATTTCTAAGGCCTATGACCCTTGACCAAGACCCGTCCAAGACCAAGTCAAATTTCTCCTTTGAAGAGCTTCCTTCTCATCAAATCATCCCAAGTCAAACTTGTCTCACTTCTGTTGCAACTCTCTTCTTCGACCTCAACTTCGAACCTGCAATTTATGGTTGCAATTTCGGCTACTGTAGAAACCCTAGTTTTTGTATGTGTGGGAGATTACAATGTTTTTACCCTTCTCTCTTCTTTGCTTGGACAATAGCTTCTTCTTCAACAACTCGACTTGCAAGATAACTTCTCATACTTGTATTTGGCTTCCTTTAGTGTTTGCAATATTTTGGTTTCTGTTGCAACAAATAGTACCCAAACTTCTTCGCACATATGAGGAATTTCAACCCTAAAAATAGTGTTCAAAATTCTAGATTCTCCCTTGAATTTTTCTCTTCCTTTGTTGACTTTAGCTCACTTTTCCTTGCTTTGATCGAACTTCTTGTTGCTTGAATGAATGTTCTTTGAATGAGGCCGAATGCTCCTTTTTATAAACTTTTATTGAGTGCCCTAATAGGCTGGCTTGTCCTTCTCGGTAGGCCGACTTGTTCCTTTTGAAGGCCGAATCGTTGTAGCACAATGACAAGGTCTTGGAGGGTCTTTGACTCTAATTTTGACTCAAATAAATTTTCTTTACAATATGTAACATGCCCAAAAGGGTCTTCCATACATGACAATGACTCAATTGACTTGAAGACATAAGCCCTATAAGCACTTAATGGGTGCTTGACCTATAAATAAATTTCCCTTGAGCATGAAACCCATGCCTCAAGAATGGAAAAAATAATATTATTTTTCTCTTTTCATCAAATACATAAAATCATGGTTACATATGTCATTATCAAGATTGAAACTAGTTACATATTTCAACAATCGGTGCAACAACTGAGGGTTTTTATTATTAAGTAGCAGTGAGAAAAATTTGAGTAAAACTGGATGCCAAATTGGCAATCCTCTACAGAAGAAACTAGCCACAAAAATTAGTGAGACAAATTTTGTCTCACTCGACACTGATCTAGCTCCAAAACTGGAAAATACTGGGATCCACGAAACCCCTGCATTAGCCTCTATGTCACTCTTGCACAAACACTGGTACGCTCTGCCTGGAAATTGCAACTGATCGAGCCGTTTTCCCAATTCTACCTCTGAGAATGACTCGTTGGCCCTCTTCGGAAATTCTCCTGGTCTCCAACAACTTAATCAACCCGCTGACTGGCCAAATCGAACTCTTCCTCTGAAGCTTCTACGCCAACACTGTGCAACCTCACTGAGGAAACTCGACCTCCTGTAGCTGACTCTCCGGAACTGGAGGACTTCCTCCAGACTCACTGTCTCTGTGTCCCCTTTCTGGCTCGAACTCTTTCTGCAGAATGTTCTTGCTCTTTGAAAAAATCAAACTTCCCAAGGAAACTCGACCTCAAGTGTGTTCCTCCATCTACCCATCGACCACTTATAATCGTTGGGACAGATTAAAACTTAATCAATGGCTGAGATCATTTCCTAGTCGACTCAAGTGAGTTTCTAGAGAAATCTCACCTTCCTCAATTAATCAATGTTATTTAATCATTTCCGCCAAGTTAGACTCAGGAAAAATTTGATCACTGATTAACTTAATTAAGGCGTTTCTAGGTGGATTTTCCTGAATTTCTAGGTTTTGGAGTCCTAGTGTTTCTCAGCCTCTCTGACAACTGTCGAGATTATAACACCATCCGATGCTTCAAAAACTAACACTCCCTCTTAGAAAGGAAGGTGTTCTAGTGTTGTACTGCTACACATGAAGTAGGGAACCATATCTGTCACTCCCTCTTAACCAGGGAGTATCAACTCATTCCTATAAAAGTTATATACCCAAGCTCCCTCTTGACCAGGGACTTTCCCAAGCTCCTTCTCAACTAGGGACTTGTTTCCAACAACAACTATTTGCTCTTTTGGTGGAGATCATGGTACTATCAATTGCTTTTAGGGCTCCTCCTTTTGATGTCATGAATTTCATCTTCTTCATTATGGAACCTTCATCTTCTAGTTCTTCTTCGTAGGGCATTGACCATCCATCACTTTCCTTCAACGAACCATGGGGTTGAGCCAATAGTCATGTCATTCTTCTTTGTGTTGATTTTTATAGCATCAGAAAGTGCTATAAGCCCCAAATTTTGTGGAGAGGCTTAGACACTGGTATTCCAAAGAACCCAGAAACCGTTTGTGAAAATTCCACTCGGTTAGTGTTTTATTAAAACAATTAATTATTTTAATGGGGACCCTAAGTCTAAACTGAGGGAAATTAAATAATTAAAGGGTATTAATAAAAAATGAGTGAGAATGATCTAGAAAACAAAGATCAAGTCATGTTATAATCTTAGCCGTTGATGTCTAAATGAGAAAACTATAAAGGAAGACTCGAGGGCCATTTGGAAAGACACACCGAATTGATCTAGAGTTCGAAATTTCTGGGGTGGGGTTTGCTGAGAAATTCAAGCTAGAGATCTAAGCAGTGAGGGGCAGAGATAACATTTAGAGAGGAAGAATTTTTCTCAGTCGGTGGAGCATCAGTCAGAGAGAGGCAGAGGTTTTCTAACCAAGCTAGCGCTGAAGGAAGAAGGGCTAACGTAGTGACTGCGTAGAGGTCACGCAGAGGCAGAGGAGGAGGGTTTCTAGAATTTTGCTTGCAGATCCGTTTCAGAGGTTGGGATCTGGAAAGTGACACAGGGAGGCTGTTCCTCAGGGTTTACAGAGGCAAAACCACTTGGTTGGGGCTGAACACTGAGCGTGGATGGGGGTGATGCAGTGGCTGGAAGGTCCAACGCTGGGACTGCACAATGCCTCCCCAAGGCAGGGTTTTCTTCATCCGGATCAACCGGGAACTCAGTGATTGAGTGAGGTAAATCCTCACAAATTCATGTGCCAGTGTTTCTCTCTGTAACTGAATTACCCTAGGGGTATTTAGAGATGTATTTAGACATTGCTACTGCTTAACAATAAAACCCTCAAATCTGCTGCACCGGTTTTCCAGCATTGGGTGTTTCCGGGGACTTAGTCCAAAATAAAGGTGTCATATGTGTGATTGATTTCCTTGTTCAATTTCCTTGTTTCAGAATCATGAGTATTATAGTGTAGGCTGCTTTAGTGATTGCTTCAGTATTTCATTTATGATTCAGAAATAATTGTGTAAAGTAAATTACATAATAGAAGTAATCCAGTTGGTTGCAGTAGAATTCCTTAGATTCTTAAGGTCTAGGAATTTTCACATGGTATCAGAGCATTGATCTGAAACAGGAAGAACAAATCTGAATTATGAAGTGAAGGCCGTTTTTGCTGCAGTGCAGCTGAACGAATCCATTGAAGGATTATGCAGTTCTAGCCAGGAGGGCTAAGATTTTCGTGGCAGTCTCTCTCTGAGTGAGTCGACAGACAGAAAGGGCTTCCAGATCGAGATCTTGCTGTGGCAGAGGGAGCAGCGTAGAGCCTCCACAAAAGATAGAGGGACGCAGTTTTTGGAAGCTATTGCTGGGAAGAAAAAGCGTCAGGAGTCAAGAACACATATTGAGGGAATTCTTCCTCAGTGATTTCCTAGCCAAGGAAGTCAACATTTCTCAGTTGCTGAGCAATAGAGGAGCAACAGAACTTACAACTCCATCAGGGAGTGCGTAAACTTGCAAGGGGTTGCGCAGTAGGGAGGAAGAGGGAGCAGATTTGACAGGAGATGGTAGCTAGTGGGTTGCATGACACTGAGGGAATGTCTTTCTCAGAGAATTCTGAGCCAAGGAATTCGATTTCTCACTGCAGAGCAGCAATAGCCGGGAGCGGATCTACTTACTCCAATAGGGAGTGCGTAGAGCCAGTCAGCAGCTGCGCAGAGGAGAGGAGACATTCGACATTTTGGCGTGATCATTTCCTTCTCCAGTTTTTAGTTTTCATATTTTTGCAGCTTTGTAGGGATGGTCGTATGAGATTTCTAGAGAAGGCTGTGCGAGTTATCCAGATTCCAGAATGCAGATTTGGGCAGCATATCGACTTCCATTTGCTGGAGGAAGTGCGAGTTGCAAAGAAAGGAAGGGTCCCAACCATGGACTAGGCTTGAAAGGGGCACCAGACCCAAGAGTAGTATAAGACTCTAGAGTACCATATCGGGCAGGATCCTTGAGGAGCCCACCTCATGGATCATTACCTTGCTACGAGAGCCCATGATTAGCAGTAGCAGGATGGAGGAGTTTCAGTGAGAGCCGAGGAGTGATGGAGATGACATTGCAGAGGGTAGCAATGTTCATTTCTGGAGTAGCGTAGAGCAGAGCAGCATCAATGTAGTAGTAGCAAGGCATTGCACAGGAGTGCAACGCAGTGCAGATCAATGCAACGCAATGCAGAGTAGCAACAATGCAGTAGTTACCAGCAGTCAGAGTCTTCAACACCGAGGTGCATCCGTTGAACACATGTTCAGTTCTGGGTGAGTTCACTTGTTTCTCTTAGTAGTTGAGTTGTAGTGCAGATGCAATGTTAGCAGCATAACATATGCAACACTTGAGAGGGAGCTGTAGTACAAATGCAACAGTGGCAGTGTCATGGGCAACAGTACAATGGCAGCAACAATGCAATGGTTGATGGACATCGACAGCACAAAGGATGCTTCAGGGACAGAGCAGTATGCAGTAGGCATATTGTTAGAGCACCTTCCTCGCTAAGAGGGAGTGTTGATTTTTATAGCATCAGAAAGTGCTCTAAGCCCCAAATTTTGTGGAGAGGTTTAAACACTGGTATTCCAAAGAACCCAGAAACCGTTTTCTGAAAATTCCACTCGGTTAATGTTTTATAAAAATAATTAATTATTTTAATGGAGACCCTAAGTCTAAACCTATGTTGTAGGAAATGTTGCACAAAGGTCTGTTTCAGCCCGAAAATGAAATGGAAACGCGTTTCACCGTACCGTACGGCCTGGAATCGCGTTTCCGTCTGCACTAGGTCGTTTCACGTTGGGGAAACGTGCCCAGTACGGACGCAAGCACATTTCCAGGCCGTACGAACGCGTTTTCGGCATTTAAACCTCTTTTTTTTGGTTTTTTGGTTTGTATGTTTATAATTTTTTTAATCATTTTTATTTTTTGTTTTAGGGTAGCCTAATGTTCAAGCCTATGTCCCTAGTGTTGATATGCAAGTAAAAGTGACATTCTCCTCTATCT